>JBAIZL010000008.1:18552215-18859715 GCA_036971475.1 Prosapia bicincta
TAATGTAAATTTAAAATAATGAAACTTTGGTGTATAAAATGATGAGAATAGAAAAAAAAGTTCAAGTTTAACACGAATTTTATATAAATTACAGGATTAGAGTATTTTAAAATAAATTTAGGAATCTGTTATTTACCTTTTAAATGTTAAGTTTTTAAAATTCAAATACTTGGTATTTCTTATTAAAATATTTTTTATGACATAAATAATTTAGAATAGTCATTTATTGTTGTACATTTTGAAAATTACTTAAACATACGGATTACAAATATATATGAAAATAGGGTCCTTCAAAACCCGCAAGATTTAATATGTTTTCTATTTAGCAACTGCAACTCCGCCCCCCCTACTTATCGCTGCACTTAGACACTACACTACATTACACCAGTAATAACCTACGTATAAAAATTGGTGCTTTGTGGAAATAGTTCAGTCCTAAGAAGAATGAATTCCCACTCAATGTTTCCAGTTTGCCCCTGTTTCCGTGAGGTGTTGGAGAAACCCTATGCTCACTGTAGACGTCTACATCCAGTGACGGGAATCTGTATGTCCCTGCCTCATGCCATATTCTTCGTCTCTCATTCTCTCATTATTAAAGGATAATCCTATCCCTTTAATTTGGGCATTAAGTGGCCCTTTCGATACAACCGCCGTAAACGATTGATGGTGTAATTATTAAAAAAGTTACAACTAAATTCATCATTCATGAGTGCCTCGTCCTGTTTATGGTGCTATTTATAGTAAGGTACCATTCGATGCCGTCCTCCTCTGCTAATATGTTAAAATGATTTGAGTTTTAA
Source organism: Prosapia bicincta (assembly GCA_036971475.1). Classification (NCBI taxonomy): domain Eukaryota; kingdom Metazoa; phylum Arthropoda; class Insecta; order Hemiptera; family Cercopidae; genus Prosapia; species Prosapia bicincta. Next base: position 18,553,016 of record JBAIZL010000008.1, read on the forward strand.
GGATTACTATCTCTTCCTCCACGTCCCTAAACTTTACTTTTTGGGAGGACTCACAGGTTGAAGCACTTGAAGGTTGTCCACTACCAGATCTCCATGGTAATGTAAGACGTATCATAAGAGTGTTATCATATCTTATACGTCATCGCTTACGGACTAATAAACAGCTGTTACGTATTTCTTATTGAATAGTTAACTCTTATACATATACACTTTGCATTAAATTATAGTTGAATATTCTTATTAACAGAAATATATATTGTTTATGATATTCATTATTTGAATAAGAATAATTTGGTATAATAGGTTATTCGTTTTGATTTCAGTGCAAGCCTGGGAAAGATATCTGCTGTTTGTTTTTCCATTGCGGGAACTATACACGGAAATGTGTTTCCAACTTGGACAGACACCATACGCTACACGACTCATGATACTGTGCAAAGCAAAAACCAATACAAATATTGATTTCTTTTGTTTGTACGACGAATAAAATTATGTCGTGAGAAACGCTTTTTTATTACTTTCTCTGTCTGTACACACACGGATGCGAATCCGTACTGAGTATAAATGTGCGAATATGTTCCTTGTTACGTTAAATATAATAAATTTTCACGACTGATGATACAGTTTAAACCAAAAGCAATACGCAGAATGATTTCTTTTGATTGTATGATGAATAAAATTCTGTCGTGAGAAACGCTTTTTTAACATTTCCTCTGTCTGTATACACACGAATTCGTAAGGGTACTTGGTACAAATGTGTAAATAAGTTCCTTCTTACACTATATACGAGTATATAGTGCGCATATGTGTGTGTGTGTGTGTGTGTGTGTGTGTATGTATGTGTGTGTGTGTGTGTGTGTGTGTGTGTGTGTGTGTGTGTGTGTGTGTGTGTGTGTGTGTGTGTGTGTGTGTGTGTGTGTGTGTGTGTGTGTGTGTGTGTGTGTGTGTGTGTGTGTGTGTGTGTGTGTGTGAGCGAGTGTGCGTGAGTGAGTGAGTGTCTGTCTGTGTGTGTGTGTGTGTGTGTGTGTGTGTGTGTGTGTGTGTGTGTGTGTGTGTGTGTGTGTGTGTGTGTGTGTGTGTGTGTGTGTGTGTGTGTGTGTGTGTGTGTGTGTGTGTGTGTGTGTGTGTGTGTGTGTGTGTGTGTGTGTGTGTGTGTGTGTAAAGAGAGGCAGAAATATTAATTATTTAAAATACAAGTCAATAGGGATTATGGAAGTAATACAACTAATGTAATTAACAATGAACCAATACATTCAATACCATGATGGCAGATTATATTAGTCAAATATCAACTCAATAATAAAGTTATATAGAATAAACCCTATAGTACATTTCGGTAACTAACTCAACATCCCCAGAGGTTACAGCTACATTCAAGTTACACAACAAACTCAGACTACATTCATATTGATGGGTTTATTCTGGTTTTTAACTTCATTTAATTAAACCCTCTGATGATTATGAAATGTGCAAAAGGCTGTTATTTATACAACTTTGTTTATGAGTTATAATTAGACTGACATATTGTTTAGGGATAATAGGTGCAGACGAAATTATAAATTATCAATAATACGACAGGTTTTTTTTCACAACAACTACATAGTCACAGATAAAACAAAATAATCGTAAATCATTTACCAAATACAGCATAAACTTTTTAATCGAAAATTGAAAATGATATATTTTGCATCGCATTATATTTTGTAATAAATACTGTAAATAATAAACCCCATTAAAAGGTAACCAAACAAAAATACAAATTAATTCTTTTGGAAAAACTTATTATAGGCTGTTTGAATATTTTATTCACTTATCGGTTTATTTGTGCAATTAAGTAATGAATAACCTAATCAGTATATTTTCTGTCACTTTAAAGTAATTTCAAAATTGAAAAGATTAAAGAAAAGAAAAAAAATTATTAATTGGACCATTTGCTACAAAAATATGTTATTTTTAAATTAGTTAAAACAAATTTAATAAAACAAATAAACGAATACACAGAAACTTGAATAGTAAAGATTTAGAAGTTGGACGGACATTTGGTAAACATAAAAGCTTTAGTTGTAAATATGAAGAACGAAAAGCTCCCAATTATATATATTGTTCCTTTATACGGACATATAAGTGGGTTTCCACATAATATGGAAAAATATTTTTACTAAACCTTCGATTCTGTCTTTATATTTAAATTTATTTTAATTTCTTGACTTCTTTATTGGTCTTGCTCTCAACAATAGAGTAATCGACATCTCATTAATCCAATATAAACTCTGGTAATCCATATCGTAAAAGGAACGAATGTTTTGAAACGCGTCAGCAACTAAGCAAACGTAATCACTTAGTTAAGTAGTGTAAAATTAGTTTAATCAGTGAATTCAAATGATTAGATCAAGAAACTTTATTATGAAATATTATAACTTCAAATATGTTTGGTCGTTGCTCGGGCAATTTAGGGAAATTTACTTCAAATTAATCTTATATTTTTACCTTATTAAAACTAGTAAATAAAAAAATCATTCAAGGTAATACTTACTTAGACCAACACAGAAAACTTTGATTTTAGTTACTTTTTGTTTCATAATTACAAATATTATAAATAGTCTACGCATATGAAATAATTATAATATTAAGTTGCAAAATATTAAAGGAATTTTCTCGTATTTTTATATTTTCCTTTCTGTGTACTATGTGGTGTTGGAATATTACTTTTCTTTGCTACTACTTATTCGCTCTCTTCTTTTCGCTTCTAATCTATGAAGGAGTTGATGTTTTTCTATAAGTTCCATCTCTTGTAATGCTTCATTATTTCAACAAACCTTTCTCTTATAGTTTCATATACACCTCTAACTAATAGATTTCTAGATATGGGAAAGATGGATCAATGTCATAGTGCTGGATTTCAAACTTTGAATCTGACCGAGACATCAACTTTATTCATAATAATGAATAAATATATTTGTAAACTGTATTAAACATTGTCATCCACTACAGGTTGAAAAAATCTATTTGAACTTGATTGGAAGAATAAAAATGTACTTTATTAACGATTGTAAATGTCTACGATATATATATATATATATATATATATATATATATATATATATATATATATATATATATATATATAAGGAAAGTGTGAGCCAATTGAGAAAACTTGAACATTTTTTCTCGTCTCAAATTTGAGTTATGTCCAGTTGTCCGTGTAATTTCAACAAGCTCTCTGTAGTCATTTTCAACTTTTATTTAAAGAACTGTATAAGGGTTATTTTTAAACTGATCTTGTGTGCTGGGGTAAGTTCTTATTTGCAAATCGATTTAATCCTATCATGCATTTTTAGACCAACTCCTCGATTTCTAACAATGTTTTCTCTGATTAGCTAATGGACATTGCCTGTTTCCGCTCATGCTGTTCCTTCCGTTAAATCCCGTCGTTAAAATCATCTCAATAGAGAATCCCAACAAATCAAAAGATTGATCCACCAACTGAGAGAAGACTCTGCAAACTCCTTCCTCGAGAATCTGTCTGCAGACAAAAACACTAACTATTCCCTCTGGAAAAAAACGAGAAGACTGAAAAGGAAAATCCATCATGTACCACCAATCCTGAAAGAGAACAATGAATGGGCAAGATCGGACCAAGAAAAAGCTAACACGTTTGGAGATTATCTTGAAAACATCTTCAAGCCGAATGAAGCCACGAATGAAGAAGAACTTCACCTAAACACTAATAATCAGTCTAAAATTATTAAAAAAGTGACATTAAAAGAGCTTAAACGAGAACTAAAATACAACTTGAACCCGAAGAAAGCACCAGGATACGATTTAATCACAGGACTAGTGCTGAAAAAACTGACAACAAAAGGACTAAAAATGTTTTTATTATTAATTAATGCGTCCCTTAGACTTATGCACGTCCCTGCAACATGGAAAGTGGCGGAGATGATCATGATCCTGAAACCCGGTAAAACAGCAACAGAGGTCAAGTCGTACAGGCCGATATCACTTCTACCCATAATGTCAAAACTCTTTGAAAAGCTGCTTCTCAACAGGCTTAAACCTATCATCGTGGAAAAGAACTTACTGCCCGACCATCAATTTGGATTCAGGCGAGGACACTCTACGGTGGAACAGGTGCATCGACTAATTGACATCATTGAAAAAGCACTGGAAGGTGAGGAGGTCTGCTCGATTGTCTTCCTGGATGTTTCACAAGCCTTCGATAAAGTTTGGCATGAAGGCTTGATTCACAAACTCAACATGTTTCTGCCAGCCCAGTTTGTGAATCTACTGAAATCGTACATATCGAACAGACTGTTTCGAGTAAACCACGAATCTACGTATTCTGACTTCAAGGAAATACAACCTGGAGTCCCACAAGGCAGCGTATTGGGACCAATCCTGTACTTGCTGTACACCAGTGATCTTCCGCAAACAGCCAACGTCATCACGGCCACTTTCGCAGACGACACAGCAAACGCAGCGACAGCGAAAACCGTTCAAGAATCGACAACACGCTTACAAAGATCAAACGATTCAGTTGAGGCTTGGACCAAGAAATGGCGCATCAAACTCAACGACCAGAAGGCAGTCCATGTGAACTTTACAAACAAGAGGATCCCAAACCCTCAGAGGCTCGAAATGAATGGAAGTGTTATCCCATATCATGATTCAGCTAAATATCTCGGCATGAATCTTGATGCAAAAGCCAAATGGGTCGAGCATGTCAAAATAAAACTCACAGCACTCCAGACTCGCTACGGGCAAATGTATTGGCTACTCGGTCGAAATTCACGGGTATCAATATACAACAAGCTATTGGTATATAACCAAATCCTCAAACCGGTTTGGACGTATGGTATACAGCTATGGGGCTGTGCCAGCAAATGTCACATACAAGGGATACAACGCTTCCAGAACAAAGTACTAAGAAACATCGCCAACGCTCCTTAGTATGTGCGTAACAGTGACTTGCATTGCGATCTTGGTGTACCCATGGTCGAGGAAGTCATAAAACAGAACGCCATCAAACACGTAAATCGGCTCACTCAACACGAAAATCCTGAGGCACTGAGACTTCTCGACAACAACCACCTGACAAGACGACTCAAAAGGACAAAACCATTTGAACTCGTTGAACGACAAGAGTGACAACAATACTCTTCCTCACGCCGGTTGGCTTCCAACATCAAACAAGATACAATAGAAATCAATGGATTCTTTGTAATAAAAGCTAAAATCTAATTATCAAATGTAAATTAATGGTTGGTCAGAAATGACCAGTTTTAATAAAATAAAAAAAAAATAAAAAAATAAAAAAAATAAAAATTTGAGTTATGTCCAGTTGTCCGTGTAATTTCAACAAGCTCTCTGTAGTCATTTTCAACTTTTATTTAAAGAACTGTATAAGGGTTATTTTTAAACTGATCTTGTGTGCTGGGGTAAGTTCTTATTTGCAAATCGATTTAATCCTATCATGCATTTTTAGACCAACTCCTCGATTTCTAACAATGGTTTCTCTGATTAGCTAATGGACATTGCCTGTTTCCGCTCATGCTGTTCCTTCCGTTAAATCCGTTTACGCTTTGCAATTAAAAACTTTATAAATGAGATAGGACCTACATTTGTCACGGCTTTACACAGAAACCTTTTACGCTTACACGTACGGTACTCTAACATTGCATACTGTACCTCCTTGGCAGCTCTTTGAAACAAGTGAATTATTTAATACGTATCTATTATAGTTTAGACTTTAGCATACTATAATGTCTCAACAAAAAATTCTGTTTAAACCGCACCCATATTAAAAATATAATAATATTGGAAGATATTACAGACCTCAGTCAGCCAGACAGAGAAGGAGGGAATTTAACGGGTGTTATCCGGAAAGGAAAGGTTGCGGGGTCAGTGAGAAAGGTTACGTACATAGAGTGATTTTGTTCCTGGGGTAGTGTTATTTAATCTTATAGAGACCCAAATGGCAAAATGTCTTTTATTTTGTTCAGGGTAATAATTAACAAAAATTGTTCTAAAAACATGTATATTCAGACTAACAGTTAACCCTAGCCTTATATTCCATGGATTAAATCCATCTGCTAGGTTTAGTAAGGTACTAAACGATTAACAGTCAGGTTAAGGCTAACAGATTTTATTTTAATCAGTATCTATTATAGAAATAGTAGGCAGAGGTGAGATAGTTTCTTGGCAGAAATGGTTTTTTAATAAATATTATATTTTATGTATATATTAGGCTTATTAGCCTAATAAGCGTAATGTTATTACATATTTCTTCGTTTCAACAATAATCCTGATCTGTATTTTTTTTTTATTGAAATTGGATTCTTTTCCAACTAAAATCATTTGTACTTCAGTGTGTCAATGAACGTTTATTGAGATGTCTCAAAACTCCTGAAAAAGGGTAAAAGTAATTTTTTTTTAAACAATATTAAAATTGTATAGTAGTGTATACTATGTGTGTGTGTGTGTGTGTGTGTGTCTAAATCATGTTCAAATTTTCAATCGTTAGTAAAATACATTTTATTCATCCACCCAGGTTTAGGTACATTGTTTTAAAACTGTAGTGGACGACACGATGTTTTATTCAAGCTGCAGTTAGGTACTGGATTTCAAACATCTAGTCATACATAAATAAAAACTCGGTTGATGCGTGAGTCAAAGAAACCTGATTTAATAAATTTTTTGACTCATGCATTAGCCGAGTGTACGCTTTAGTGAGTGTAAACCTCATCATCTAATCATACAGTTCGAATCCAACCTAAAGACATCAACTTTTTAAATTACAATACATATACTTATCTCCATACTGTAAAAAGTAATGAATTTCTTCATTATGGCGCAGATTAGGTCTAAGGCTAATAATAATTTGAAAAATAATCTCATTAAATTCATAAATGCTGGTGCATTTCTTAAACAAAGAGTTAATTCTAATAAATTAATTAGTTAATCATAATATTGTGATTTTAAAGACAATTTTTTTTTATTTCCGCACCGAATATCTTACTTATTTTTTTACACTGAGCTGTAAAAAAAATAATTAACATTTACAACCACTGTCGCTTCTGTTCCAGATATAAAATAATATTCCAATAGCAACATCTGCGCACTGCGGAACTTATGGGTATATTTCTTCGCCAATGCCATCTTTTATAACCACTGCACGGTACTTAACGTTTGTGCTAATAATAAAGCCACTGTATACCCTTAATTGAATCTACTTTGTGATACAAATAATGTTGCATTTTATACTTCTGCTTTTATATTGATATTTATTTTCTCCCTTCTTTATTTAATAATATTTCTGTATTTAACAGTTCTCAATTGTTTTCTTTATTCAATTAAAATAACATATTAGGTAAAAGAACTACGAACTTTCTCAGATATTTTCATTTCCACGTATGCTACTCAATAATAAATTCTAAACACGAAACAAATTATTTTCAACATCGGCAAACATAAATAGTGCTTAAAATTAGAAAAAAACTTGAATATAACTAAAACGTATGAATTAAGGCGATATTGTATAAAATCTAAGTTGTGGCCTACAATAAAACAGAGCAGTACATTATGAATGACAATCAACTTACAGGTAATAATGAACTAGCGTTCTTGAAATTCTTGAAATGGAAAACACGATGTAGTCAAGCCTAATCTATGTATGGTCAAAGTCTCCTAATTAAAGCCAGCACTACATAATACGATATTACCTATATTAAAATATAACTACAAATTTGTAATTCCTAAATATGGTCTTTATCTGTGTTAGTTATATTGGTATACATTTGAGTACATTTATCTGCCTTTTCTTACATGAAATCACTGTTCTATGTTTTGGATCAACTCCATCATCAAAACTTTAAACTGTTCTCTTAGATTTCAAAACTATAAACTGTTCCCTTATCAACTTATGAATACTTAATAAATGTATTCTTTTAAACCTTTTAAACCGAAATAAAAAATACAAACCTGATAAACGATTATTATTTCAAATGAATTATTATTCAGCATAGAAATGTAAGTAATCTATTTTTAGACATATTTGGTTCTCTAAAATGAAAAATTCTTCATAAATTGTAGCTAAACATAATTTATAAAAATCATTAAAACTTATTTCTCACTATTCCTTAGACTATTTGATGCTCCCAGAACTTCATTATTATTAAATTCCTTCTATTAGCTCACACACTCCTGATATATATCTTGTATGAATATTCAATCATTAATAAAATATCTTACGTTTTTATTCATTAAATAAAGTTCAAATACATTTTTTTAAACCTATATTGGATGACACTTGATGTTAATACAGTTTTTTTCAAATATTTATGCAATAGTTAAATTATAAAAATGTGGGGGTTCTAGTCGGATGGGAACTGAACCCATCCGACTATTTTTATGTTCGAATCATAGACCTTTTAGCATTGAGCCAATTTTCCATAGCTAGAAGTGAGTTTCTCAAAGATCTATTTGAAATCTCTTAAATGGTAACCTTAAATCGTTGCCATGGTTACCACGCAATGTCATAAATAATGTTCTAGGATTAAAATTGAATGAAAAGAATAAAACTAACAAACTGTATTAACCTTATCGGACCTTGCTTCACAAACGGACAATGCGAAGGGAAAGCGAAAAGAAACTTCAACACAATGCAACCAACGAAAGAAAAAGAAAGCCTGTAAACAGTAACAAATAAAAATAATAGTCCAACACCATACATAGACAGGAAAAAGGAATATTGCAAGGAAATTCGCTTCCTATTTTGCTTCTTAATATTGTTATTCTGACATATGTAGAGTAACACGGGGCAAGAGCACGCACTTAAGGTTTATAACCATAAAAAACAGTTTAATTGATGGTTGATCGAACAAAAACTTTTAGGAAAATATCTTCAAATAGTTGTTAAACAAAATACTTTAAACTTACGCTTTTATATTTCATACAATTTTCTTGAAAAAATATTTACAAAAACATTACATGTGCGAACTCTTGCCCCGTACATGGGGCAAGAGTTCGCAGTCTATGGGGTAAAAGTACGCAGTATACCCTTTAAAAGATTTTATTAATACAATTACATATGCAATTGAGTGTTACAAAAAATGACTTATTCAAACCAATTGAAAATTATTTCACATTATTCTCAACAGTAATCGCATACGAAATTTACCCCATCCTCGTAATTAGAACATACATCATGCCACCATTCTTGCATTTATTGCATTGAATCCAGTCCTCTTCTGGTGGTTCGATGAAGTCTTCTTCACATGCAGGACAGGCTACTTTATCTTTTGATGTACTGGGTTGTTCAGTTGGTCGTTTAGCTTTGGATTTTTTTGATGAAGTGAAGTTCAACTTCTTTTTTCGCTAGCGTTTCTAATCGTTTCACTTTTGCTTGCATTTTTTTTGTTCTCACCAGCAATCAACTGGGCTTTAAAGGGAGAACTGGTTACAATTTCCGATTTTTGTTTCTTGTTCTTTCTTTTTTGAGCTTCTTACCATTTTGGGAGAGGCATAACAATCAGCTAGGTCTACACTTTGTTCTTTTGTTGAAGTTGAAGCGTTGAGGTTCATAACAGTTGGGATATTGCAAGATTCAGATGTGTTCTGTGATGTGTTATCTGTAGGCAAGGGTTGATCTGTAGCTGAGATTGGGTGGAAATCATCTTCTGAGAACACGTTACGATTAACAGGGGAAGATTCCACAAATTCGGAATCCGTTTATTGCCTTTCCCATTGTAGATGTCTTCTCATTCGCTTGTCCAAATATTTCGGCTATCTGGTATTGGGTTATAACTCGCCCAGAATGATTGATAAGCCAGTTGTCCGACAATACACTGAGATATTCTTTTAGACGTTTAAAAAAAATTTGTCTAAAGGCTGCATTTTGTGGCTGCTGTGAGGAGGTATGGATAGTAGGTAAATACTATGTTGTCTGCAGTATAAGATAGATGGAATAGAAATATGCGAACCATGATTGTCTAAGACTAGAAGAACAGGATTTGATTGAGAAGAAACAACATGCTTCTGGAAGTCCTGTAGCCAAACCTGAAACAAGTCTGAAACTTAAATGTATGTTTTAAATAAAAAGGTTGAATAACATTCTTCATTAAATATAAATGAACGGGGCAAAAATATGCATGCGTACTCTTGCCCCTTAAGGTCGTGCGAACTCTTGCCCCACATGTAGTATTTTCATTCGCAAGGTGCTGCTGCTCTGTGTGACCAAAGAGGTAACTAAAAACCCATGTTGTTATGTAGAGAATTCAGAGGCTTTTGAAATAATTTAGGTTTAAAACGGTTCAATTATTAGTTGAAATAACTTACTCTAATTCCTAAACACTTAAATATTAGATCAAATTAGTTGTAAACACTTCTTACCTCATTGTAAATAGAGTAATCACTTCAAAAACACCAAACTTCGTAGCAATGACATAAACAATATCTCGCATCAGCTAACACTCAGTAGTACCAACTGGTGCAAACACAAAGTTAAAATTCCCCCCTGCGTACTCTTACCCCACGCGCACTGTTACCCCGACTTACTCTATATACATAATTATAATAATTGTAATAATAAAATAAAAAGAAACTCAAATAAAACCTTTCTTTGTTGATTTAAGTAGGAATTTACTTTAAAGTAAATGTTTACGGAAGTAAAAATAGTTAAACTTTCAGTAATTGCTTATGTATTACCTTTCTATGGTTAAAATATCACAACCTAATATAGCTGTGCGTGTTTATCGTTATATTTATATTGTCAATCACATAAAGTTCTTTAATAGTGGATCCTTAACTGGAAATATTAGGGGCCTAATGTTTGCAGCGAAAAAAGACATTAGCAGTTGGTGTGGTGGTTTCTATTACATATTATGTGTTCTTCTGTCTGTTTCATATATGTTTATACATATTGGAGAGTAGTAGAGTTCCATTACTCAACATTAGGCTTCTATATATTTACAACACATCTCCTATTTACCAGCGCTAATCCAAAAACAGACAAGCACCCTTATTTTTCAGTTTCTATTAATGGTATTTCTGATATAGGATTTTTGTGCGTATTGTTGAACAAATATTGTTTAGTTATATCTAGGTCTTATACATAAACTAGTAATATAAACAAAATGAGGTTTCAGTTCTTACTGACGTCAACAGAGAAAACATTTATTTGGATTACGTTTTATTTTATAATTACAATTATTATAAATATCTATATAAATACAACATAATCACAATATAAAGTGGCAAAATAGAAAGCATTTTTCCATTTTCCTCTCTACCCAGATGAATTTTATTTTTGTTTGTTACTATTTATTAGTTTTTTCGTTTCTAATTTATGAAGCTAATGGTAGTGTATAATTTCTTATTCCATCCAACTCCTGTAACACTTCACTATTGTAAGGAACATTTCTCTTATAATGTTATATACATCTTTAAGTATTTTACTATTAGCTATTGAACAGTTGGCTCAGTGCCAAAGTATTGGATTTCAAACATATAATCACTTAGTTAGACGAGATATCAACTTTTACAAATTTGATTAATAAACAAATATTTGAAAATAACTATATTGACATCAATTACCATCCACTACAGCTTTAAAAAAACGTATTTTATCAGCGATTGAAAATGTATCTAAGAAATATACAAGGGGAGTATGAGCTAACAGAAGGAACTGGGTAAGTATTGTTAACGACATTGGTTCGTTGTAGAAACATGTAGTCTACAGTGAATAGACTAAATGATCTTCTTCCACAACCCATCAGATTTTCTTTACAAATTACAATTAATATTAATAATATTTATTTTTTTCTAATATTAATCTTGAGAATTGGTTTTGATTGAGCGAAATTCAAAGGCCTGACATTTAGCGATATATTTATGTGAATAATTATGAAATATCATATGTTTAAGTGTTAAAAAGATATAGGAATTTTTATCAATGGTCTAAATAGCAATATCTACTCATTCACGACGCATAAAAAAAAATAAGGCCAGTTTATTACTTTACAGTTTTTTGACATCCAAATGAGGCAAGTCAATTTATTAAATTTTTTCTGTGAATATTAAATCTCATCACAAATGTTTGCTTTCATTGTGAATAACTTATTTCACAAAACCAAAAATTGTTGGTAATTATTTCTTTATTTGTTTTTTGTTTGGGGTTAAGGAGACACCTGTACAGTAGTCACAGCCGCCGAGCAGGACACCGCTAATTACAGCGCATGAGCCTTTATAATTTCCGGCAAAGTTAAGTTGGCACAAATATTTTATTTCTCCGAAACTGGACTTTGCCATGTATTGTACTGTTTAAGTGATATGGAGCTGTTAACTTAGTAGTTAAAAGGCTTTGCACAGGGTATAGTGATCTCGAAGGAAGAGAATCTATTTAACCAAAAGTATACGCTACAATGCTATAAAGTATATAACAAATGCCTAACTTTTGTAATACATTAAAAATGTATCTAAAAGTGAACAAATCAATTTAAAATTGCTTGACGATGAATAGGATTTCGTTAATATGAACTGCATTGACTGCAAATTGCATAATAATTTAGAGAATAAAGCATACTATAAGGTTTTAAATAATATAAATCTTTAAAAGAAAAACTCAAGTAAAATATTTTTTAAACAGGATTTGCTATATAAATCAGTATATAGCGTTACGTAGAATCATTTTATGGATATGATCAAATTGTATTGAAACAAATGAGACAGAATATTTTCAGGCAAATTAACAAGTTGTAAAATTGTTGAAGCACATCAAAGACGTTTGTTCACTTATGGAATGCATTATTCATTTTGTTCAACACAAAATAAATTACTCCACTATGATTTTTATGTCTTAGAAGTGTTTTATACAATGTTGTTGAATACAATTGTTATTCTTACTTTTTACAGATTTACCAGAATATTTAGGTCAAAATTAAACCTAATTTCGGCTTAGTTGATGCTCAAAAATGAGAACACGTAATAAAAACCTCGAAAATCGATTGGCATACATGCCTAGTAAGATTCTTGTTTAAGTACATCAGAGTTTAAGTGATATATATATATATATATATATATATATATATATATATTACAAACTTTTCAATAATATTAATTACTCACTATCATTTTGAAGATTTTCGCATGCACATATTTCTAGTATAATTAAAACCTCCTTACTATTCGACATATCACTATGATACCTTGACTTCCAATGAGTAACTCAAATCCATGTGAAGTCAAGTTGTCATAGTCGTAAAACATGTGTTAGCACGTTTTATAACGCCAGCAATGTGAGTTGGTATTAATCTTCAAACGACCAGTGCATCCTTATTGTTGCTTTAACAAATTGTTACAGAAAAACTTTATAGTTTTAGTTTGGAAGTTTTATCTGTATTTTTTAAAAGGATATAGACTTTATTTAGGTCTCTTTATAGAAATACAGAGCTGTAATGATACAACAGAATCGGTTTATAGGTCTTAAAAACATTCATGTTGCATTTATATTAAAATAAAAATAAAAACCCTTAACCGCCAACAACCTATTTATTTGCTTAACACCTAAGGTCCATTTCAAATTCTAATTGGAAAAAAAACAATTTACGTTATCAACGCCAATGAAAATTAACGTGTAGAAAACTAAAATTAAACGGAAATATAATCATTAAAATAAATACCATAGATTCTCCATAGTGCAGCAAATAAAGCAAGAAATAATCAGAAAAAAAGACGTAACATCAAATATGTTATAAATAAGCAACAATAATAAATAACAAAATAACAATGCAACAATGAATAACAACAAAAAAACATCACAATGAATAGAAACATAACAAATGACAATATAACAACAAATAAATAAGTAATAATACGATAACAATAATTATTATACATTTAAAAAATAGCAGACATAAACAACAATAAATAGATCTAACATAAAAAAGTATATAGCAATAAATAAAAATCTATAGGCCTACACAACACACAAACAAATAAATGTGTATAATAAAATTAGTAAATATGAAAATAATTATATTAAAATGTTTAACATTTTTTAAATATTATTTCCCCTTATTATTATTTTTATATAAATAAATAATAAAAAATATAAACATAAATTTATTATAAAACTTCCTGAAACTCCATCCCCGAGCAGAGGGATATGGAGTATGAGGATTCTGAGCCTAAGACGGCTGTGAACTTTCCACGGAAGAAATGAGAGAGAACTAATGGGGGTAAAATTAGATATTTGCGCCTGATACAGTCATTGCTGATTTAGATTGTTGGATTATTTTCTGATCCTTACACTTTATAATCTTCAGCTTATTACAAAAGGCTTATTACCGGATGGCAATTTCTTCTACGTCAAACTACAAGTGCCGGTTAAAGACTTGCTTCTTTCGCCGAGCCCTCCCGTAGAAGGGGTCGGTAAAGATAACAAATCCTCTGAGGTGTTGTACCACATTCAAAGACGACTTATTTGAGACTAACGAAAGAAGCGAGTAACTTATTTAGTTAAAACTTCTAGTTGTCGTGTCAGATCGGCACACTTCGTAAATGACGACTTTGTATCAGTTAAAGTTACGGCATACGTTTTTCCGTACTTCTGGTTGAACAGATCTATAAAGCTTCCTTACTTCGAAAAACACTATTTTCTATTTAGTCATTATGCTCAGAGTAGCTTTCTCTTCCTTAAAGTTAGGACGCTAGAATGCTAGGCAAGATCGCGCTGGATGATCACCACCATAGTTTGCATAGTTTGGAGAACTAACGCAATCCTTTTCATAGCATCCTTTGACACTAGATTGACCGCATACCCACTGCTTTAAACACGAACTGATGTACTTGATTCATCGCCACGAGATGGCCACATGTGGCTTCACTGAGAGCCTCTGGTAACATGCATGTGTATTCAGGTATCTCCCTATAGGCAAAAGTGAGCATAAACGAGGCTGATGCAACTGTTTTGACTTTGTCGGTCTACATAATGGATTCAACATCCGTTACTGACTGAGACGACAGTTACGATTTCACCTCTACGAACTCGTTCATCAGATCTCTACATGTATTAACGCCTATCGAAAAATTTAAAGATCTATGGTGAGCCACGACACCTTAACCACATCAAAAAGAGGTCATTTTTAATAGAGAATGCGCTTGTCTCTCATAACTGGTAGCGAAAAGCATTCTCAACCCTTCTCCACTTTTAATAGATGCGACAGGTCGTCCATCACGGGCAGTTTATGTCCTTATTAATCAAGAAAGGAGACCTTTGAAAATATCTCTTCCTTCATCCAAGCATGAATATATTAAGTATTTAGGTGAAGGCCATGCCTAATGACACAACCACCATTAACTTATTTCTCCCATCTTCAACCTTTGGCTCATCAGGTGAATCCTGAAGTATTCTCTCTGAACTCACTAAGTTTGAAGGTTTTATTTTATCCATAAAATTTGTAAAAACCAGCCATGGTTTAAGGCGCTACAGTCGAATGGGTGCAACCTGGGAACACGTCCGATCATTTCCAATCCCCAGAACACTGGAGCCAATAGTATTCTCCTTAGCTTGCCTGGATGGACGTCAGTCGAGAACTCGTAATACTGTGCACAGGAACCAACACCTGTGTATTGTGGACACTCCTGCACCAAGTACCGAAGCGGCTCGCAGACCAGCCACTGCTCGCTTCTGGACAAACTCAAATCGGCATTCCTAACCAGAGTTTCCCAGGCTCTGGTCCTTTCAGCAATCCCAACGTGTAGTGGTTCTGACCAGTCGGAAATCCTTAAAAGAAGATATGAGCGTTAATATGTAAAGATTGTGTTGTAAATGTTATGTGTGTAGAAAGTAATGTAAATTGTGTGCTGCTTGTACTGTGTATGTTAGACTGGAGTACCGCGAGGAATGGAAACCCCCTCTTAGTAGGTGTGGCTAGCCCACACCCCCTGGGGGTAGCGTGTATAATGTGAACTATGTGGTGTCAGTACTGTGTATGTTAGACTGGGGCACCGCAAGGGATGGAAAATCTCTTCTAGTAGGTGCGGCTAGTCCACACCCCCTGGGGGTATTTCAATTTCTAAACAATGATCTTTAGATGAATGTGTTTCATCAGTTGTGTTACTATAGTAAAATAATAATAATTGTGTCACTATAGTAACATAATGTTCTGAAAGTGGTTCCCTTTAGAAATGAGCATTATGTTACTATAGTAACATAATGTTCTGAAAGTGGTTCCCTTTAGAAATGAGCATTATGTTACTATAGTAACATAATGTTCTGAAAGTGGTTCCCTTTAGAAATGAGCATTAAGGTTTAATTCATTAAAAAGTTAATAAGTTTTATTTATTTATTAAAAAAACGTCAAGTTGCTTTAGGTTGTAATTTCTGTTGTTTGTTCAACCATTGGCATTTAATAATATAAGGGTGTAAGTTGAATTGTAAAACTGTTATAATTCAGTAACAAGGAATTAAAATTATCATAATTTCAATAGATACCAATTATTTGAAGCAATAATAAAATGATACAGAGACATTCTCACATACTTATGAGGCATACAGAGACATAATTATACTGTATGAGACGTTATAAAATTATGTGTTTAAAAATACTGCTAAAATATATTTATTATATTGATACTGTGACTAAATGAGTAGATTTTAAATAAATTGCTTGCATATGAATATATTTAGTAGCGAGTTACTTAAAAAAATTATTTAATAAATTTTAAATTGAATCTTTTGAATAATAGATTGATTGGACGCTTGTCAATCTATCTCAATTTTTCTCCCAGTAAATCTATATTGCAATCCAATGGCGTACAATTTATTCTTACAAAGTTAAGAATAATAACAACTTTGTCATATTGTGACAAACTCGTTCAAAGGGTCGCCCGTGAGGAAATATTAAATTATAGGTCGTTGTCAACGATTATTTATGAAAATTGCTGTGAGTTGTCTAGAATATTAAAAAGCAAAATTGAGCACTATAATATCAACAGACGAGGAAGGTTTAGACATAAATGTTGCTTTGTTATAAGGAGGTCAGATCATTTCGAAATTACAACCATTTTTCTTTAAATACAAACAATATTCTTTCTAAGAGTCCCACTTGTAAAACCAAATATAATTGAAACCTATAGAATAAAAAAGCTGTTGGTGTAGCTATATGTTATTAATACTAATCATTTTAAGGTAATAAAATACTATTATTGATTTATTTAATCACATTGTCTTACAAAAGCTCACAAAACAAGTAAAGTCTAATAAACTTTAAATTTACATTCTTACAAATATTTGCCTTCTAACAATGTTTATATTATAAAACCTACATTGGTAAAATACATAACACTGCTAAATAAGTTCAAATGAATTTATATTTAATTTATATTTATTCAGACAAAGGTTGTCTATGATTTTGTAGCCCGATGAGTTAGAGACTTGAAATTTTAAAAGTAGGTCAGAACTAGATGACATTCCAATATTCATTTGGTTTATTATCTGTACGTTTATTTGAACAAAAGTTAAAGAACAAAAAGCTGTAAGTTATTATTAGTAATCATAAAGGTAATAAAATACTATTATTTATTTATTTAATCACATTGTCTTACAAAACCTTAGTTTAATAAAACAACTTACACTTACAACTAAAGTCTAATAAAATTGTTAACTTTAAACTTACATTCTTACGAATATTTATCTTGTAACAATTTTTGCATTATAAAACCTACAATGGTAAAATACATTATTCTTCTAAATAGGTCCTATTTAAACTATATATATTTAACTTCAGACAAACGTTGTCTGTGATTTTGTAGTCCATTACGTTCGGTGAAATTCGATTAATACCTTTACATAATAACTAAAATTGTATTTGGAGTAACTATTCTTCATTTGGCATTTGTACTTTAACTACAAAAACATTTTTACAATGTTATAATCAGTAATTTATTTCCTGATATGGATGTAATTCTTTTCGTCACGTTTTTATTAGTTCGGTTTTTAGCGTACCTGTCTGTCTCTCCGGGTGGAATTTTGCAATCGAGTTTAAACTAATTTCCCGTTGACCTAGAGACTTAAAGTATTAAACATAGGTCAGAACAATCTAATATTCACTTGTTTTCTTATCTGTAAGTTTATGTGAACATGAGGTGTTTAACAACTAAGTGTTTTACTACACTTAGAAACTTGTTCACAACCGTCATTTTTCACCTATTGAAGGACTTTTCCCATAATCAACTAAGCTACCTACTCAATCTACCCGCTATAGTTTCAAACATCCACTTCCCACATTTTGTGTTTTCTTCATAGAACTAGATTTTCTAAACCACAATGTTTCTATAATGGAAATTTATTAAGATTTTTATTTCAAATCACTATGTTCTTCGCCTGAAGATTTATAAGGCTATCCTTCTTAACTACTTGGACGTTTACCATGGCTCGTTAAAGGAATCTCTCTTAGCTTGCCCTGCTCTATTTCAAAATAAGACCATAATATTCTATGATATATATTATAGAATATTAATATATGTGTGTGTGTATATATATATATATATATATATATATATATATATATATATATATATATAATATGGTGATATGTTTACTTGTATATATAGTTAATAAATTTAAAATATTTCAAAAACAAGAATACTTTTAATGAATATATTTATTCAAAGCTTTTCGCCGATAAAATATATCAGCATCTTCAGGAAAAAAATTATCTAATCTATTTTATCGGCGAAATGCTTTGAATAAATATATTCATTAAAAGTATTCTTGTTTTTGAAATATTTTTAATTTATTAAATATATATATATATATATATATATATATATATATATATATATATATATATATATATAGGTCCTATGACTCCAAGTATGTTACTACATGCACAATATATATATATCGGCTACTCACTTGGGCTATTAAAATTCCGTGTTATTGTTTACAAAATAAGAACTAAACTTAACTATAGCTACTTCTTTATATAGATTTAACCCCCTTCCTTATACTTTTTATCCCAATTCCTCATCTGTAGGCCTATTATTCGTTTTAGGAAATATAAATTTACTGTCTTCGGGCTTCGTCACCCCTTGCCGTAATAAACCCTATCAGTGATCACGACTTGACTCTCCCACCTCCTTCAGAGTTCTTCCTATTTTTAATTAAATAATAAACGTTGAGATCATTTCAGAATCGTTTTTTACCTATTCTTTATTACATTCTTGTAAAAAAATTTAACAAATTTTTGTTCATTCAAACACATTTTCACAAAAACTTTTTTTATCCAGTCGGAAAATCTCTGACATGAATAAAAGATATCTAATATTCTGCATAACGAAATTAAACTATTCCCTCGTTTGTCCTTCCTTATTCTA
Organism: Prosapia bicincta; assembly: GCA_036971475.1. Lineage (NCBI taxonomy): Eukaryota > Metazoa > Arthropoda > Insecta > Hemiptera > Cercopidae > Prosapia > Prosapia bicincta. The sequence continues at coordinate 18,572,393 of JBAIZL010000008.1, forward strand.
CCCGTTTCTTATCCTTTTGTTTTATCACTAAGGTTAGTCAGCTCTTGATGTCCTTGAAAGCCATCCTGTATTTAATATCCCAAATATATCTTGTATTATAGTTCACTGTATGAAATCAGGCGGGCGACTAAACATTCAGCACTGCCACATGGGCGAGAGACGAGTCACGGACAAGCAAAAGACTGGCAGCCTAATGCTCGGACTAGGCAACGCTGTTTGCTCAGGGTTGCCAATTAGTGCTGAGGGGTAAGCGACTTTAACCATACCTCGCGAGGGCGGTTCCAGACTTGGCAACAGCCCCAAACAAGCCACCCTCCAGTTTCCGTGCAGTGAAGGTGTTTTGTGCCTACCTTATTCTACCCGTATTTAAATTCCTTTACTACCATCAAAGCCAATGATAATTATCCTGATTATTACATTTTTAAAACTAAAACAAAGGATTTCATGACACTTGAATAGATTCGAATAGTAGTTTAGATGTTTAGTGCCACAAATGCTACAATTAGGCTACCGTGCAACTAAGCTCTTATTTCCAGATTAACTTACTAGTCTCGTTAATGTTGTATGGTAAGCGTTTACTGTCCTCAGTACTGGTCATTAATAATGTCTTCCTCAACTGTACCAGGTTATCTTATAGTTGCCTGTTGTCAGACCTGCAGTAGTTTGCTCTATCAACAGAACGACTTCACTTTGTTTTAATGTAAGTGAAGACTTACAGACTTGCAATAACTACTACTGGAAAAGCCAACATCTAATCTAATGTAATTAAAATTTCAAATCGTGACTTGTTTTGAACCTGGCAATATAACCTAAAGTTTAAAAATAGTAGATTTTAAAAGTGTAAAACCTGTGTCACAAGTAAAATGAAATTAACACTTCAACTGCCGGCCACAATATCGGCGTTTTCCTAGAAAATTGCCAAAATATGTTAGGCTTATTTTTAAATATTATGTACTTATTTTTTGTTCTCCTATCATACCTAGGAACGAAAATACGTCTCTTATCATAATACATATAAAAACACGTGTCAGGTCAATTGACCCGACATATTGTTGTAATAGCATAAATGATACTTAAATAAACTCCATCGGGCCAATTGACCTGACATTGTTTTTTAGGTAATTGTGTTCTCATCTGTCTTAATATGTTTTGTGTGTTTTGGGTGTAAACGTTTAAACAACAAAATCGCAGTATCATGTTCCAGTTATCCATATAATAAGCTCACTGCTAAGAAACGTGTTTTGGCGCTTATTACAAAAACATGTAAAAGTACCACATGTGATTGATTTGTGTGTTTATAAATATATTCTATTGAAAGTGCAAACGTATTTTCACTCTGATAAGTAATGCTTCAGATCTGATAAATGTTATTCAAAATTCATAAGAGATAAATGTTTTGAAATCCAAATAATTTAATAAATTTACGTTATAGTTTACGTCCTAGTAAAGATGTAGGCCCCTAATTATTACTGTCTACCAATGTTTGTACTTAACTTCAACCTAGATTAATATAAAATGTCATTAAACATGATTTAATTTATTATTAAAGTATATAAAGATAAACTTCTTTCAACGAACCAGTGTTTTGGTTGGAATAATCAACCCAACTTCACTAAAATTGCTAACAAATAGGCCTAAGTGTGTCGGGCCGAAATACCCGAGAACTAGGTCCTAGAATAACACCATCTATATAATGCAGTATGCATTTTTCTCTAAACAAAAAACTATTGTATTTATTTCTGAAAGGAGTGTAAAGGTTGTAGTTTAATACAGTGCATTCATTTTCCCAAAAGTAGGAAAACGAGTTGAGTAGTACTAATAAACATTAAACTAGACAACAATAAGAGGCCCGATGGTATTCAGTTCACCCTTCTGACATGGCAGCCTATTGGCCCAACAAAATAGCATAATATATATATATATATATATATATATATATATATATATATATATATATATTATAACTCTATTAAATCCATTATTTTAATAAAAATATAATATATCATAAAGTCTGTTGAATGTACTACCAGTTTAAACTGTTGCTTCAAATATTAATTTCTTTAGTAAATACAGTTAATCTTAAAATTTTATACAGAACACAGTAGTGTAATTATCATAAATAAATAACAATAACCCTTGCTACAAATATTTAAACACCCTTGATGTACATTGCGCCAACACAGTTACCATCACCAGAAGGTTTAACATTCTGGGACTAAAAAAGAAACAGTACACCTAAAATAAACTCCTGATGGGAGGAGTTTGAGTAAGCCCCTCACGAGTTTATTTTAGGTGTACTGTTTCTTTTTAGTCCCAGAATGTTTGTAACCTTCTGATGATGGTAACTGTGTTGGCGAAATGTACATCAAGGGTGTTGTAATATTTGTAGCAAGGGTTATTGTTATTTATTTATTATAACAGTTAATTTTGATACAGTTATAGCCTATATTGTCTTATTTAGATATTATAAGTTATATTATTATAGACTTGAAAGCACGACCACTTAGTTGTCGAAACGTCGACAATTAGATGAATTAATGAAAAGTTTAGTTTCGAAAAATCAACAGCATTCTCTCTACACAAGTTTCAAACGAATGACAAACTTTGAATCATTTTATTTTTAAAAAACAGAGGCTGCTTTGTAATAGACATGCTAATTTCAACACATTTTTTATTATTTAATCATAAACCTGAAGTGTATACCTGGAAGTAAAATGGTCTTATCTTTTACACTTCTATTAATAATTTAAATGTTCGCTGAGGCATTGAAACAATATGAGGTTTAAATAGAATTACAAGAAAAGGGAGTTAACGTTATGGCAAAACGTTTAGGATGGTGTAAAATTAGTATGAAAAGTTCATTTTATTGTAACTAAAATTAAATGTTTTAAAACTCATTTCTTATTATTCCCTTGCATAATGATTAGAACGAAATGACACACTTTCAAATCTACTTGTTATTTTTGCCCTCAGTAGGGTTTAAATCAGTCAAAGGTTTTCCTTTTAATTGTAATATTCTGCAAAATATTTTTTATGGTTCACTTACATGATTCATGGAAGTGTCTACCTCGGTTATTTTACCTTTATTTTTAAAACAGTCAGTAAACGGTCTGTATGTTACATATGTTAAAGTGTATACTTTTCTCAAAAACATTGTTTTTTTTGTTTTAAAATAATAAATAAAAATTTACAAAGTCCTCTATTAATATCCAACATTAAAACAAAGGTATTCAAAAAATCAAGCCACTGCCTTCTATAGTGAAATCTCTAGCTTACTTTTAAAACACTCCTAAAACTAGATTTTCAAAAGGATTGTGGTAATTTCTTATAAAAAGTTTGGAAAACCTTATTTTAGTGGCAACATCCATTAGGAAATAAAAATACTCTAAAATTGCAAGTTTATATATTATAGTTTAGGCTCTACGTTGATAAATCGCTCAATGCTTACTCTTTTATAGACGCATTGCCTAATGCGTAACTAAATACATCCAGTGTCAAACCTCGTAATACTTATATACTGTATATGGTATACTGTAGTCTACTGTTCACTGAGATTGAGAACAACAAAAAAGTTTCAATAATTAATTTTGAACTTACAACTTACGATTCCGTTTCATACTATTTTCTTACTGCTGCGATTTAGATATCTTACTAAATATATTGCGTTTGTTTTTAATAAAAACGGTTGACATGCGAGTCAGGTACACCTATCTATTTATACAGGAAACTTTTCGATTACGGCCACTTTGTTGTCTTCAGGCCTTATTCCTCCTACAATCTATAAAAAAATGTCTAATAAGTGTGTTTTTAAATAAATAGTTGTACGTGGCCTTTAAGTCAAACGTTTTATTTAACAATAAATCTGCGAGTGTAAAAACGATTAATATATTGGGTTATTTTTGGTTATGCACCCAGTGGTTTTAATTACTGCAGCTTAGTTAGGGAAGAAATCATATGTTTGGTGAGAACCGTATAAGATTATAATGCGTACATTAAATCCCTTACACATTCTTCAGATCTGTCACATAACTCTAATGACTTACTCATTTTTATTATTTGCTCATTTACTTAACGAATAACTACAAAATAGTATTTTCTAATAATTATTCTATTTCAAAAGAAGTGCAAATGTTACCTTTCAATTTTCTTTTATTACCGCATACATTGAATATTTTATCTAGTTTCAGAAAGCAGTAAAGTTAAACTCCACTGGGAAATCATATTCCTTTGCAGTAAAGAATGTTATAAAAGTGAAATACTGCGCCCATGAATAATCTCCGAATTATTAATAATTTATCATTATTATTACATCAAATATTAATATTCATTAAGACTTCTTTTCTATAGATTATTTATAAAAGAATGTATACATAATCTAATTTTATACTTTGACATTTTCAGTCGGGTTTTCTATTAGTAATTACAAAAAAAAAAAAAAAAAAAAAAAAAAAAAAAAAAAAATATATATATATATATATATATATAATTTAAGCAGTAAATTGTAAGTATTCTAATAGTATATATTAGATTATTCGTGGGTGTTTTGAACTAGATTCCGTTGCATTACTGTCGGGTTTGCATATATTTTTACATGAATATGTGACGAACTACCTGAGAGCCTAGAAATTGTAAGTTTTAAAACAGTAAAATGTTTATACGAAACATAAACCATTCAATAGTAGTCTTCGGCCGCTTGAGAAACGGTGCTTGGGGCTGACACTGGAAATATCCGTCATAAAGGAAGGAATGAACACTCTCGCATTGCGTAAGTACGCTGTTAGTTGTATCTGTGCCGTGACATCCGTGGAGCAGAGTGTGTACATACGGCACTTAACATTATTACTATCAGTACACGAGAGTGGACCGGACAAGATGGCAAAATCAAGTGTTAGGTCGGTGACCAGGTACAGTTGGGGAATTCGTTGATTCCTACGAAGATTTAGGCTTCCTCTTCAACTTCCAGGCAATAATATTACTCCAAATTTTCATTGATATCGCCTTTCTAGATAATTGTACCTTTGTATTCCAAGCCTTTTCAAAATTATATGCTATTTTAAATACCATTCACGCAAAACACTTTTATAAAAAAGTAAAATTAACGATATTAAACTACGATAAATCGAAATTATAAAACTACGTGAAGCAGGAAATATACAAAGCGGACAGCTTTGGCACGTATTAACAACGATTTCGTAAGAACGCAGATGAAGAATATCGATATATAGATTGTGGCAAGACCAGTGTAAACAAATGCTGCTAAAGCAAGATAGAAAACTAATAACTTCGAATGTAGAAGATAATCGATATAACGGTCGTGAGAACAATAAAACTCTACTAGAGAGAGTACTCAGTGAATAAATAAATATTATGTGTCAGATCGATGCTTTAAAAGAGGAAGAAAGAATGAAACTCAGAGATTGAAATAATGAAGAGAGCAGAGATATGGAGATTGCCAGAGATAAATCGTCGGAGGGTGGTGAGAACAATTTACCTCTACTACACAGAGTACTCAGTGAATAAATAAATATTATGTGTCAGATCGATGCTTTAAAAGAGGAAGAAAGAATGAAACTCAGAGATTGAAATAATGAAGAGAGCAGAGATATGAAGATTGCCAGAGATAAATTACGGACGGGTAGGAGAACAATAGGCAGACTGCGGAAAGATCGTCCTTTTATCAATAGGGTTTACGGTTAATGTTGAATAGAATCATGCAAACGGTCTTACCTAAAACAAGATCAAGACGAAATTTTATCTTGAAAGTCGGCTTAACCTTTCGTTTATCATATATATAAAGCGAAAGGGCGTTTCATTACTTAATGGGTTGGATGTGTAACATATTTCTGTGAAATATTTTCTGTAAGCAAGGTAGGTCATTCAAAACTTATTTAAGGTAAATTTAATAAATATTTATTCTATAATTACGTCCTCAAAACTATATCAAACCATCTATATTGAAACGTAAAAGTCTGAAGTTTAACTTTGACATTCTTACAGAAGAAATATTTTCTTGAGGTTTAAACAATAAGCCAGTTCATCATTTGTTATATTTGTTAAGGAGGTATTTTGAATAATGGTAGGGGCATAGATAATATGATGTAGGCCTAACAGTTAGAGAGAGGATGTGCATAAACGTAGGTGACCCAAAATCTATCGGAGCCGTATAGAAGTATCTACACCTTACATTCTCTTATAAAAAGGTGGATGACGTCGGATTGGATATGACTATGAGTATAGGTGAAGTTAAGGTACGGGCATATAGCCTCCAAATAGAGAACTGGGAAAATTGTATGATATTTGTAGGTCGTGTACCTACTCTCTACCGGGTCAATGAGGATGTGTGGTAGAAGACCTTTTCTATCTAGAACTATAACCAGGTGTTTGGGTAGGACTAAGCAAAGAAAATACCTGCCCCTGAATGTAGTAACATCGAGAAATTATAGCATAGCTTTGAAGATTCATTTATCTGACGTAGTCCTTCTCTCAAACAGGGTAAATAAAATTGGGTAGATATATTCACAACCGTTAAATTCCTACATGCAGTTGTACATGTTAAACGAAAGGAGATTGTAAGAAACGAATTTAAATATGAATTTAATTATGTCTGAAGGGTGATACCGCGAAGTCCTGAAAAAATAGAAGTCAACATTATTAATGCTAATACTAGATACTGCAGTAGTGAAAACGTATTGCTGAAACGGACGAAAACTATTTTAATTAATTTTGATAAATTCATTACTTACTTCCTCAAATGTCAAAAAAGAGCCAGTTTTATACTACTTTATTGTTGGCTAATATTTATTTATGATTTACTTTTCATCATATACAGTGAACAGATATTAGTTTTCATATCATGTATATACAATTACGTGAATGTGTTCAAGGACGTCTGTATACAATATTTCATAAAAATGTATGAAAATGTAGCCCTTGGGAAATTACTTTTCAAGAACTATAAAAACATTTCAGATGATTTTAAATAGATTCATTCAAACAACCTAAATCCTCAAATTGTGTAGTGTATATCGATAGTGACTTTAAATATCCAGTGCTACTAGTTTTAGCTTTTTGAACAAAAATAAAATAATACTTAGTAGGTGTCATTCTAAATAAACTTGATGGTATATATTGTTTTGACTGCTACTGTACTACTAAATATATCATCCTCACTACTAGTCATCATAACTAACACACTACTAGTAATCACAGTTGTCACACTAAAAGTAATGATAACAGCTACACTAATAATAATCATATCTACCACACTTTTGGTAAACGTAACTGCCATCCTACTATTAACTATAACTGTCACCCTATTAGTAACGAAAACTACCACACTACTAGCAACCATAACGACCACATTACTAGTATTCATTACTGCCACCCTACTTGCAATCATAACTCCCACCCAACTAGTAACCATAACCGCCACATTACTAGTAACCAAAAATGCCACATTATTAGTAACTATAACTACCACACTACTAGCAGCCATAACGACCACATTACTAGTATTCATTACTGCCACCCTACTTGCAATCATAACTCCCACCCAACTAGTAACCATAACCGCCACATTACTAGTAACCAAAAATGCCACATTACTAGTAACCAAAAATGCCACATTATTAGTAACTATAACTACCACACTACTAGCTGCCATAACGACCACATTACTAGTATTCATTACTGCCACCCTACTTGCAATCATAACTCCCACCCAACTAGTAACCATAACCGCCATATTACTAGTAACCAAGAATGCCACATTACTAGTAACCAAAAATGCCACATTATTAGTAACTATAACTGCCACACTACTAGCAACCATAACGACCACATTACTAGTATTCATTACTGCCACCCTACTGCCCATATTACTAGTAACCAATAATGCCACATTACTAGTAACTATAACTGCCACACTACTAGCAACCATAACGACCACATTACTAGTAACTATATCTGCCACACTACTAATAATCATACTTGTCATACTACTAGTAAATATAACTGCTACTTTAATAGTAACCATAACTACTACATTACTAGTAACTATATCTGCCACCTTACTAATAATCATACTTGTCACATTACTAGTAAATATAACTGCCACTTTACTAGTAATCATACTTGTCACACTACTAGTAAATATAACTGCCACTTTACTATAAACCATAACTACCACAATACTAGTAACTATATCTGCCACCTTACTAGTAACCATAACTTTCACATTACTAGTAACTATATCTGCCACCCTACTAGTAACCATAACTTTCACATTACTAGTAACTATATCTGCTACCCTACTAGTAATCATACTTGTCACATTACTAGTAAATATAACTGCCACTTTACTATAAACCATAACTACCACATTACTAGTAACTATATCTGCTACCCTACTAGTAACCATAACTTTCACATTACTAGTAACTATATCTGCTACCCTACTAGTAATCATACTTGTCACATTACTAGTAAATATAACTGCCACTTTACTATAAACCATAACTACCACATTACTAGTAACTATATCTGCTACCCTACTAGTAACCATAACTTTCACATTACTAGTAACTATATCTGCCATCCTACTAGTAACCATAACTTTCACATTACTAGTAACTATATCTGCCACGCTTCTAGTAAACATACTGACACATTAAGTAAATAATTACACAATATATATGTTTAAATTATCATGTTGTATTTTTGAAAGAAAATAAGAAAAGCTTGTTTCAATTTTCATCAGTTTTCTTAAGTTCTTGTATAAAAATTTGAATTAACTAACAATAAAATATTACAACGAATAAAGAAGAACGAATAAAAATTCCCTGTATAAAGATTTAATCTAATAACAAAATTTGAAATAAATTGTATTTATATATAATAATTTGGATGTATCTATTAAAAAAAAAAACAATTCATTAAGATCTTCTGACTCTGTTTTCAATAGACTATGAGAGTTCTACCTTAAGCACATTTCTTTTCGAACATTTTTATGTTTCTACTTCGCTAGCATACTGTCACTTGCATTACATATTTGAGGAAAGAGTAGATTCCTTAGTTTCTATTTTTTTTTTTTTTTTTTTACTTTTAAAAACGTTTTTTTTATAATTATATATATTTATTTGCCTTGGATTTCCTTGTCGAGACTTAACGTTGTTCATTTCTTCATGTATTCAATAATTGCCTAATTTTTCACGATTTTTATAACCGTAACTTTTTATAACAATAATTTTATTCCATTAAATATTTTAAACTATAAGGTTTTTTAATACAAACATTTATTTTTCTACTAAGTGTTTTTTTTTAATTCAGTCTATTAAAGTACACCCATGTTTTAAACTTAATATACATCTGTAATGTAACCAACATATCTCCGGGGACATACGTAGGCTATATAGAGTATCTCATAAAGTAAACGTAAAATTACCTCTGGCTACATCGTTTACTTTTACACCAGCACCACGTAAATGGTGCTATTTATGAACAAATATAAATTGTGGCTACAAACGCCCTTATAACGTTCGCTCTTTAAGTAACAAAATATTTTACTCAACTCACAACAAGCTTCCGTAATCCCATAAGGTCCAAAACCCCATCCGCCATTGAAGCCTCTAATATATTGCTTCCTCGTCTGAGTACTGAATAGCTTCTTTCAAGCTGATAAAAATATTTATACTAGCTTTCAGATTTTAAATTCTTTCAAAATTATAGAGGCTTCGGCTGAAAATGATGTGTTTTAAATGACTTTGATATTGTAAAAATATGTTTCATCATACAAGTATATCAATACAAATTTAACGAATTACATTTTCCCCTTTACAACTCATACCTTACACCTCTCACACTACCTCATTATTTTCAAGTACAGTGAGTAGTAATCAAATCACCTGAAATCTAAAACAATGATTAACGCTTTGAGATATAGTTTCATAGATAACAGCAATAATATTATAATATACGAGGATCAAATTATTTATTTTCAATCTAGTTCTAATTGTTTAAAGTTTATAATTTTAGAGGTAAGTCAAATCCTCTTTGAAAAGCTTATAGAAACATTTAGATTGTTTCATTCATCTTCTATAAACTTCAAATGTAAAGTTGCTTTTTATTTTGTTCAAAATATTTTTTTCCATTTGCAACAGAGTATGTTTTCAAATTATATACGGACTATTGTGCAATTCTCGTCAAAGTCCCTACGAAGACTTTATTCCGTAAATAATTAGATTGAAGGATTTTGTATACGTTTTAAATTTTGCTTCATTTTAGACTTAAGTTACTTTAATTTAATTTTCAAACAACTTTCGTCCTACATCAGATAAGTTGTGCAAGAAAAATAATAATCACAACCTTTATATTTGTGTATGGTGTGTGTGTGTGTGTGTTTGTGTGTGTGTGTGTGTGTGTTTGTGTGTGTGTGTGAGTTTGTGTGTGTGTGTGTGTGTGTATGTGTGTGTGTGTGTGTGTGTGTGTGTATGGGTATGTGTGTGTGTATGTGTGTGTGTGTGTTGTGTGTGGGTGTATGTTGGTGTGTGTGGGGGGGGGGGGTAATGTGATGACAGATATATATATAAGCTGATACGTATTCCTTCACGGATGGAAAAATATGATGAATAGCTATTATCTGTATATATATATATATATATATATATATATATATATATATATATATATATATAATAATAATATAATCAAATTTCCCTCGATGTCCCTCTCCTTGGCTCTCAGGTGTTTCATCCCCATTAATTCTATTTCAGTCAATCAGAGTTAATTTTTTAATTTTTTTGAACAAGTTTAATATTCTACCAACTGTTTTCCATGTTTAAAATTTTTCTATTTTTAAATATTCATTCCCTATTTAACGGCTTTCTTCTCATTGCCAAAGGTTAACGCTTCATAACATTTATTTCTTGTACACATGTACGTATACCTTCACGGATGTAAAAATGAGACTAATAACTTGAGTGCATCCAAACGTTTTGTAGTGTATAAAAACGCAGCTCCGAAGTTTCCACAGAAATTCATCCAGTATTCCTACTGACAAGGGGAACCCAAAAAAAGGTGAAGCGCGAATGAAAGATGCAACTAACTGGGCGTTCTGGTATGGAACCCCAGAGCACTCTCAACAAGGTATTTATTTTGATTATGTACCCAAATTTACTTTTAGTATATTGAAACGTAGCTATAGTATAGAGAAATTGTAGAGAAATGCTTTTAAAGCTTATTGAAACATTTATGATTTACAACGAATAGGAATTTTAGTCTTAATTTTGTGCTTAATCTTGCCGATTAATTTTTTTTTTTTAACCAACTTAAAGGCTCCTTCTTATTTATTCAAAGTGACCTCTTCAGCGGAAGTAAAAGGAGTGCCTTCTGGTCGATCCTCTCTAGTAGATTCTCTTCTCGTGTGTCAGGGTTCGCTATCTACTTGGATCGTCCTTTCAGGAAACTTGAAACGTTTGAGTTTCAGTTGATGCTCGATAATGAAGACACCGTAATTAGTCTTCGAAAGTTGACTCGCATATATACCAAGTAGATTCTTTTTTAAGTACATTGTAGTGTAAATGATAAGTAAATACAAGAAACCAGTGATCCAAAGTTTCATATATATTACAGTGTATCTACTTTTTTGGTGTCTAAGTTATTTGATGACAAATTTTATGAATGACCTGTCACCTGTACTTAATTAATTATTTCTATATAAATTGTGCTCTTCATCCCTTGGGGGCCTATTGTAACATTACAGTTATAACAATATTACATTAATCTCATAGCATGAAGTTGACAGTAGGCTTTGACTGGCTGATCTGGGGTTGTTTCCAGGTATTAAATACTTATACCTCAATTACAATTTACTATCAATTTTACATTACCCTTAACCAATAATTTGTAATTCATAGTTACTGAGCACAATACGTGGAAAGTTGTGACAATTATATTTAGTAGTATTACCTGATATAATTAATAATTTGGCCCATTTCATTAAGCTTCGAAAACCTTTATATGCATTATTATTGGATTACGAAAAATTATAATGCTTTTAGTTAAATTTATATTTCGGGTTATTACATGAGGATTGTTTGGCCTCGCTGTTTAGCATTTATTTATTGAATGAAATTTTAATTAGTGGTTCAGTTTTTAAATTTAGGATGATAATCTAAATATTTATAGTAATAGCAAAATGCAAGTGCCCCTGAACGCCAGGTAGTCTCACTCACACAGAGGCAAAGGATTTCCGTCGCTCTGTTTATTGAGTCACCTAGTGGTGCTTCCTTGAACAAACACTATTTTTTTTTAAATTTATTAACACACCTCAGTAAGTTTAGCATAAACTAATTTTGCACGTCATTGCGGGAAAATTGATACCAAACCATGTACAATTTACTATCACTGTTCATGAGGGGATAACATGAAATAAAAACACTGTAAACACGCTAAAGGAGAACACTGTACTTAATACGTTAAAGTGACTAGTAACTACTTAAGTAGTAAATTATGGGTTGCTTGGTATCATTTTTCTTGTAATTTTAAGTAGAATCATTATTTATTAACTATTTTTAGTTAAAATTACAACTTAAAAAGTTAAAGTTTGGTTAGAACATACTACTAAATTACCAATGGAGCGGAAATACGGCCCGTCCTAATCATCTGCCTTTTTGTGAGTGAGACTACCTGCAGTTCAGGGGCACTTGCATTTTGTTATTGCTATAGTTTAATTATCTTTATAAACCTTTAAAACATTGTTCATTAAAGTTTTCAATCGATTTAAAATGTATTTAACCAATCTCTGTTACTTATGGAGATAGTGTGTTGCGTCATCAAGGATAAGGCCTTCTTGAGTTTCTTCTTGATGCCGGTTTGTATCTCCTATCAGGGTGGATCCTTAGGGATCTATTATTAGTAACGGTAATCTCCTATCAACGAGGATCCCTTATCAAAGTGGATCCCCTATCAGCGTGCATCCCCTATGAATGTTTATTACCTATCAACGTGGATCCCCTATCAACGTGGATCTCCTGTCAACGTGGATCACTTATGAACGTGGATCACCTATCAACATTAATTATCTATCAACGTGGATCCCCTATCAGCGTGGATAACCTATCAACGAGGATCACTTATGAACGTAGATCCCCTATCAACGTAAATCCCCTCATATGCGTGGGTCTTAAAACTATACTACAGCCACTTCGTTATTCACCCAATGAACCTTACTTTACTCACTAGTCACTTCATTTACTAAATAACCATTATTTAGTTAAATTTGCACCATTATTTTATTGATTTTAATATAAACACTTATAGCCTACAGTTTCTAAATCCACTTCACGAAACGCATTCTTGATTCCGCCCTTGCACATTTACGACTTCTTTGATTCATTGATTCACACGACTTCATTACGTGTTTACTTCCTGGAGTCTTAGAACTCTTTCCTCTTTTTTTCTAATTTGGTAGTTATTTAACATTATTGTGTTAATAATTTGGTATTTATTTATTCGCACAAATCATTACCTATAATTATTTATTCGCACAAATCCTTACCAATAATTATTTATTCGCACAAATCATTACATATAATTATTTATTCGCACAAATCATTACCTATAATTATTTATTCGCACAAATCATTACCTATAATTATTTCCATCGAATGGTAAGCACGCTTTCAGATCACTTCAGCCAATTCACTTTTCTTGTAGGTTCGCCCCTGGTACCAGCTGGTGTTTCTAATAGTTCACTTTCCAAGTCAAAACTTGCTAATTTATCGCTTCGTCCTTTTTTGCTCGTTACGTCAAAGTGTTTTCTTGTCGTTAGCACTGATCATAAATAAAGGGCCAAGCAACCCTTCGCCGACCTTATGATACCTGCATTGAGTCTAAACACTTGTTACTTGAAATAGTATTTCTAAAGGCAGATGTTTTATTCGTTTAAACCTTCTAGCAACACCGACTTCCCTAACTCCATTTTTTTAATTACTTGCATTAATGTTAAGCTTTGCCGTTTTGTATTTAGCACAAAGAAACGACTTTGTAGGCCTACTCCCCAGCTGTGGACTAGTCACAGAGTGATACTTACAATGGTTTAATCACAAAGGTTTACGTACTCCATATAGTAATATTTTTACTGATTTTACCTGTTTTAAATAAAAACTAACATAAATTCTAACCTAAATAATAAAACCTAACTTTAAGTTATACCTAACAGTGGGCTATAAAATTTATGTATAATATTTAATATTAAACACTTTCTATTTAACATAAACACATCTTCCTTTTGTTTGCTTTAGCTATGGTAATATGAAATGTAACAATATATGTAAATAATATTGCATCTTTCACTATATACACAGTTATTCAGCTTCCACTTTTTACGAAATGTAGATTTTTACATTCTACGAAATGTAGGTCCTTACAAAATATTTAATCGAGTATCAGAAAGCGGTGATGTTAAATTCCACAGGGAAATCACGACCCTTTGCATGTCGAGAATGCTATAAACGTGAGATACGTTTTCTAAGATTAACCTTTGTGAAGTAAACTCCACATCGGAATTGTATATTTTTCCTAATTTAACATTTGTAAATGTAGGAATTTTTAAGACTGTTTAACAAAATATTCTATATTATTATTTTCTTAATATATAGACAAAACTTTTTTTTTAATTATTACTTGTATGAAGAAAATGTAGAATATCTTTAACAATAAACTATACTCATGGGTCAAATTAAATATTTCAATTAATATAGCCCTATTACGGTTTTAATAGTGATAATAAAGTTTAAAGATAAAATTTTTCGTATTGATTGTGATAATTTGCTGATGGGTGCTGGAGAAACATATAAATGGTAAACTTTGATCAATTGTCATTACAAATTGTAAAAACCGCCAGGACTAAGGAAAATTATCCACTGCCTGTGCAACGTCACTTGCCAAAAAACGATAAAACAAGATATCTATGACCAATCCTCCATAGGATGAAAACGTTGGCAAGAAAGATTATTCATTGCAGGAACATGAATCATCTGATTCTTCGAGATTTAGACAGAATTGTAGCTTATCTTTTCTACCTCTTTATATATCTAGTATTGTTTTATATTAGACCACATAAAATATTAATTTTAGTTTGATGTTGAGATGTAGAGATGAAAAACACAAATCATTATTACATTTTAAATATTAATAATAGACATGTGTTTGACGGTTTTCCCTCGCAATTCAATTGGCAATACCGACTGGCATGAAACTGTAGCAATAAGTACCTAAAGAATCAAAATGTATATTGTACCAATGTGCCCTTTCACCTTATGGGTATATTCTACCCTATATCGGTGGTGGAGATTGAAATTAGCTGAAAACACCTATAGGTAAATGAGTTTTAATCAAAACATTAGCAATAAACATTTTTTATTAAGTCAATCGTTTTTGAGATATTTGTGATTGAAAGAATTGGATTTATATCAAAACAGTTCTTATTTTAGAACGGTTTTTGACTTATAATTCAAACTATGAATTTCACCTAAAACGATAATGTAGGCTAAACAAAAATAAAATATGAAAGATTTGTTTTTCTTTTTAATGTTATTAATAGCGATTACAACCGAACTATGTTTCGTTGAAGATAAACTCTTATCTGCCGTTACGTAAGTACCAACCTGTTAACGTTAAATAATGAAAAATGGTTACTTTACGAGAAAAACTGAAAAAAGATCTTAAAAGTTACCTTCAATAAAACTCTTTAGCAAAAAAAACTGTGGGACATATAAAGAAAATTAAATGCTTTCTACCAATTTTTCGAAGAAAAATCAAACATGGAACCAGTGACTTTTTAGTCGTAATTTTAATAGAATCTGATCTAATCTCAAATACTTTTATTTCTGTAGGAACAATATGTTCAAGATGTTTGACCGGTTTAGAGATCTTAATTTTTAAAATAGAATCGTTTTAAATTAATGTTGAAAAAGTTCCCTTCCTTTAATTTTCTTTTTTCTATAATAACTATACAACTAAAAACGTATACAGTTAAAAAAATAAATTATACTTTTGTATCACTTGACAAAAAATCACACCTGCTGATATTTTTTAGCAGAACCGTTTCGCACTAGGTCAGTGCATTGTTCAATGCTCTGAGTCACGGAAAAGGCTGTTTCTCAGATGTGTTGTGTTGGTGTGAGTCTGTAGTGTATTGGTGTTCTGACCAACAGTCTTGTCCGTGATTCACAGCATTGAACAATGCACTAATCAAGTGCGAAACGCGTCTGCTGAAAATATCATTAGGTAGTGGTTTTTTTTGTAAGTGATTCCAAAAGTGTAATTTATAAGAAAAACCTCAAGATGTAAAACACAAAAACTGCAAAAAAAGTGTTTTCAGCTGGGAATATTTATTTCCTGTAGATTGACCGAGATGTCGCCGTACAAAAGTTCGATAATGATTGCGCGGGCCACTTAGCCCATCCCCTGCAAACTAAAAGATTTCAAAAATGTAGGGTTTAAAAAAAAGTAAAAATAGGCTACCAAAATCAAATACCTTTTAAAAATTGTGCAAAACAGTTTATGGAGTTTTCCCCCTTAGTGTAAGTTCTTCTTAACGTTTAAAGAATAGGATAAAAATGGGCTCCATAAAAGTGTATGTTGCCCGAAAGATTTGCAAGGGTCTTTTTTTACTGTCAAACACTTTACTGTTAAAATAAGCTCTAACTACAATTTATTAGAATAATTATAACTTTTAGCAATATTATTTCATATCAATGTTCAGATATAGTAATATTTTATATATTTCAGTAAAAAAAATCAAATATAATGCAATTTATTTAGCCAATTTATTTTAATTGACTCTCGATAAGAGATTTAATGAATCGTAGATGAGGTTACACAGAATATTTGTGAAAATAGTTTGGAATAATAACCTATGTGGCCTGTGTATTCCTGAGCAAGATCTGGCTTTAAACTCGTTAGAGTAAGATTTGCTTTTGGATTGATTTTCTTAAACGTTACAACTTCTGTCTTTGTTAGGAAAAAATCAGAATAATATGATTTACATATCATGATTAAATAAACTGCTAGCTGGAAACGATAAAATTTTACATAGTACATAATTACAAATTATTACAATTTATAATAATTTAAAATTGAAATTTATTTTTGTATGGAAATATAAATTTTATATTTTGTTTCATGGTTTAGAAATATAAATAAATAGTGTTTCTTCACTATATTATATAAGCTAAGTATTTCTATTTAAAAGTTAAAGTCTCCTATAATTTTAAATTTTAATTATTGAAGGTAATATTTTATATCTCCAGCAATAAAATTTTTATTCAAATATTTAAAACTTTGGGCTTTCTTTATCGTATGTATTATTCGTGAACAATTACCGCATGTCTCTATTGTTTACCTTTAATTACTTACTAAGCTTATATGTGTCGTATAATGCTGTAGATTTTTTATTGTCCAGATATGTTAATCCTAGGCAGACACTTATCTAAACATATTTAACTACATAAAAAATTGAAAACTTTATTTAGTATAAACATAATATAATATATTTGAAACATTTAGTTACGGATATCGGCATTTATATCATACAATTACATATAAATCATACTTAAATACCACCTTTTATCCTTATTTTCATTATAACATTTATATCGAGATTACTTAAGCCCTACAGATAACTATTGAATAAATGATAAACTGGTTGAGTATCGAGTTAAATATTTATTTAGTGCAACGTTTCGGCAGCTAGTTATGCGGAAATACGAGATAGCAGTGCTACAGCTCAGAGAAAATTGTTTGTAAAGTTTAGGGGGTTTGATAGTTTGTCTCCTCACTTCACTCATTTCAAATCTAAATGTAAGAACTTTGTTTTAAAACGGGCTTGATAAGGGCAACAAATCAGTTGCCGAAACGTTGCACTAAATAAATAAGCATTTGATTCGATATTCAACTGGTTTGTAATTTATGCAATACCAATAAATTGTTTGAATGTATATATCTCTGAAATTAACTCAAATTTATGAGTGCGATAATTATTTAGTTTTATAAGTGTTCAAAATTTGTATGTACTCGAATTAAGTATTTGTCGTCTTCTTGAGGTTTCACGGATTTATTCTATTCCACTTTGTGGAACAGCACTGAATCTACACATGTACCACGTTTAGGTATTTATTTAAAACTTATTGAACGATAAAAATTTAACTAACTTTAATTGAACAGCTGAAAACGTGTTTAAAACAAATAAAGCATGGGCAGTAATGTATTTGCAGCACGTTCTGACAAACAAAAGTACACCTAAACCAATCATAGTATTGTGTTTGCAAATGAAACAAACATGGTGCTTAGTTATTGCATTGGTATTACATTTAAATTTGTGTCCTTTTAGCTGTACACATTCACACGCATACAGAAACAAAATTACGGTCATTTTAAGTTCAAAAGCGTTGCGGTACTAAACGATCCCTTTAATTTTACTTTTTAATTCCTCTGGGATGACATAATGCTCTCGTTTGTGAATTAATGAACACATTTGGGACATATTTATGAGAAAATGTCTTTGTGTAATATCATAACATATAATTCTCTAAAACTTTGTTATTAGACATAACTGAACTACTATTACATTTTAAAAAAATTCATACTTATCAAACACAGATAAAATAATTCTATCAGTCGGTCAGTTGCTTGGGGGTGTATTCTCTGTAAAATAAAATTTTATGGTGTACTTGAATTGATTTTGCAATGTTGAGGAGGTGGGTTGCCGGAGCGTTTGAGGAGCTTGGACTTCTTTCTGATGGTCCGCGGGAGGGATTTTACTTCTTTCCTACCGCCTAAAGGATTATCCAATGGAGTCAACCGCCTATCTCCCACTGGTGATGCGCCATGTAGAAATTATAAGATCGCCTCATGAAATTCTATGAGTTACTTTAATTTATACTCTCAACCGATAAATTACTTTATTTTACTACTGTCGCTGGTGGCTTCTCAGGTAAACTCGTGTTGAATCAGTTTCGGGGAATGGATACCATCTCGTCTGGATCAGGACACACGGTGGACGAGGAAATGAAGGTGTTTACAGAAGAGTTGCTCGAAACTTTTTTCATATAGGCCCTATTTCGGATCCAACAGTCCTCATGGAACGGGACCGCGATAAAAGCTTACTAAAACCTGGCTGCCTTTATTTCAGAAGAACAGACTATTCAGATAAAGTATATTCAATAGAACAAATGATGCCGGTCAATATTTGACCAACAAACAAGTAGACCTTACCTAGTAAACTGCAGAAATATTAGGCGCACAGCTTTTTACTGGGAAGCATTGTGCAGCACTGGTGTCCTACTTCATTTACCATGAGTCATTACTATGGATGGTCGATCCAGTGACTTTAACGGATCGATGATTTTAGTGACAACGCCAATCTTAGATCAGTGACTTTTACCGGTGACTTTAGTACCGGTGACAAGGGACATTGAGACAGTTCTGTTATGTGCAAATAACAGGCAGGCGGTACACACTGGTGAAATGATTCCACGCCTCGCTTTTCTCTTTTTCGGAAGGCTCATTTTATTTAAAAATAAACTCTTATGAAATTAAGAACAAACTACGACATAAATGAGTTGAACCAGTGACAGAGACGAAAATCAACAAATGACAGCCGTGGTAATACATCAGTAACTTTTCCGTCAGAAACAGCTACATTTTGCCCAATCGCAACAGAGACAATCCCCTCTCCAATTCAGTCAACGACACTGCACGATGATCGGCAGTAAGCCGAGTGGTGAAACCAGAGCCAGTGATAACAACAAATCAACCACTGACAGCCACGGGCAAAATATCAGTAACGATTCATCCAGCGACTGCAACCTTTTGCCCAATCACAACAAAGACAACTTCTGATCGATCCGTTGTCACTGTAACTGGCATTTTCCACATTCTGTCATTGGTACCACCAGCGACAAACGAATGTTAGTGACAAGTCACCGTGACAGAAAATACTTGTATCGTCCATCCTTAGTAATCACCAAATTTAATTATCGATATTAGTGTTGACCAAACCAAAGTACATTACATCTCGTGACCAAATAACACAGCAAGCTAAAAGTTATTGATATTTCTGAGCCACGAGGACGCTGGTCTTAAATTTCCATGTTAAAAATATAAATTTTACTCTTGATAAAATAAATGATTTCTCAATTTCGATTACAGATATTATTTGATTTTTTTGTTGTAATTGATCGCCATAACTACTTGAAGTTTAAGGCACAACTGGCACTTTTTTTATTTGACCAAAGGTAAGGCTTTGGTTAGTTATTGAAAATTAAACTTTGAATATTACCTACAATAAACTGGAACTGGGTTCCAACCTAAACAATAATGTATTCAGTTTTTTCGAATACAGACTATTATAAAAATATATTTCTAATATCGAAATCTTGTTGCTGTTCATGACGAGATGGTTGTTAATTACTTATTACACTTTTGATATTACTTGCTACCAGACTTTTTGCTAACTAAAAGTTGTTAAATTTTTAACTTACACTTTGAGGAAACGTTTTCGTCTTTCGACTTCTTCAGCCTCAGCAGGGAGGCTGAAGAAGTCGTAAGACGAAAACGTTTCCTCCAAGTGTAAGTTAAATATTTAACAACTTTTAGTTAGCAAAATGGCTGGTAGCAAGTAATATCAAAAGTGTAATATTTCTAATCTTAATATATTCTTCGAATAATTATATAAATATCAGTTTACATACTTTATACGCTATGTTAATTAATAACTTGGAATTTTAAAAACATGCTTGTTTCTATATGCCCGCAATAAAGCAAGATGTACTCCAACTATGCTATTTTGTTTTCATAATAACGTTACACGTGATTGAGAAACTATATTTTTAAATATAAATATACTTTTGCAATAAATTGTTAAATTACGAAATGGTTTTAATATATGCATTTTAAATAATGAGTATTCTAATACTTAAAGAGTGATTTTTTAAAATAATATTTAGCAATAAGTTATTTCTTTTGCTCGTTGTGTTTTATACATATTCTGTCTTTAAAGCGCTTGTCATAAATTTATAGATTTACAATTATATATGTTAAACATGCGTAATCTAAAAATGTATGATGGAATTTTAAAATATTCTAGTTTGAACCCTTTTAAAAGACTAATCAAACCATGTTTACAATTTAGTTATCCATAAATAATATTTAATCTACGTTATTAATTACTATTCTAAATGTAACTGGATTCTTTCTGTAAAAGTATAATAATTTCGCTCTCCAAAAATAATACTAAATTACATCACAGAAGCAATACGTGGTTTTGAAATAAATTCCTCTACCTTGAGGGATAGATAAATGTAGTTTAGCTGAAAGATAAATAAAAAGCACCGCACTCTCCGTTCAGGTTTAATGGGGCGCAACACACAAGCGTACCAACATTCCCATGATAATCCACAAAGCTTTGCCGTATATCTTGCCGAAGCTTAGTTCGGTAAAACACGGCTTTTTTATTACCAATTAATTAAAGCATCTACAAAATTAACTGGCCTTAGTGTCGTTTTATTATACAAATACTTTTATAAATGCTAATCGATAACCGCTTTATACACATTATGTAATTGATTATTTTTTTTAATTGATGTAGAGAAAATAAATTTAATAAATTGAATAAATATATTGATACTGCATAATTTGTATTAGGTTTCGATTATGATGTTTTTACAGTGTTATAATTGAAGGCCATATAATGAAGGCCATATAATGAAGGCATATAATACAAACTTAGTTGCATGAATATAATACAATTCAGATCAACTATTTTTGTATTATATATTTTACCTGATGAAACACCAATTTTGGTCATCATCTCTTAACTTGCTCTGTTAGAATTTCTTTTCACCTTATCAGGTCGGTACAAGGTGACTTTGTAGAGGTCAAAGTAGCTGAATAGGTTTCCCGTTTTTTTTTTAGCTCTAAATATTTTGTTAGT
This sequence comes from Prosapia bicincta, assembly GCA_036971475.1. Lineage (NCBI taxonomy): Eukaryota > Metazoa > Arthropoda > Insecta > Hemiptera > Cercopidae > Prosapia > Prosapia bicincta. The sequence goes on from JBAIZL010000008.1 coordinate 18,594,387, forward strand.
CTCTGAAAACGGTATCATTTCACTAGCCATAATGCATAGGATAAACTTTTTTTTCTTTTTTTTATCTTGGGAGCGGGTTTAAACTGCCCGAAGCACCGCTACCTTAGGTATATTGTACTTATCTCCCTGATCTTGTCAAATAGCCCCTTCCCTCTTACCAGGTTTAAGAGTTTCCTGACTAGTGTTTTACCTTCAGCATCCACCAGAGCTGTACTATCACCAAAGAGGTTGAAGCGCCTCTCGGCAAGGGCTTCACATCTATAAATGATGTATGTGGCAGTCTCCAGTTCTTGCCTGCATAATCTGCACACTGGTTCATCTTTGTAAATAACCATTTTAGGCAGATATTTCCTTAGTCCACAGTGTCCCGTGAGTAGACCTGTGGCTATCCTCAATTCCTGCCTAGACAGATAAATGAGACTCCTGCAGCCCCAAGGAAGGTTTCCTAAGGGTTAGCTTACTGTGTCTCATCATTTCAGCCCTGATCCAGTGCTCACAGTGTCTTTCAGCCATCCACCTTCGCACTGCAATCTGGACCATGGATTTGGAAATACCTACCGCCGGCTCCGGTCCAATCAGGGGAGTCGAAGACCCCTCTCTACCCAGCTCATCTGCGACTTCATTTCCAAATATTCCCCTATGCCCTGGCCCCCAACCTATCTTGATTTGATTGTACCTTGCCAGGGCTTCTAGGTTATTTAGGCACTCCCTGACTATGGCCGAGGTGACCACATGTCCGTTTAGTGCCTTAATTGCTGCCTGACTGTCAGAGAAAATAGCAATCCGGGTCCCGTGTATTCCCCTTCTCGCTATTTCTCCCAGACAGGCGTTTATAGCATATATTTCGGTCTGACAGACAGAGGTATGCCTCCCCAAGGAAAAAACTAGTTTTACACTTGGATTTTACAATACACCCCCGCTCCAGTGCCGAAGTCCATCTAGGAGCCATCTGTGTACCAGATCTGAGCTCCCGATGTTAATGTCCCTGACCATTCCATCATAGTATGGTGGGCCTGGACATACTCATATGTCCCGAAACATCTGGGAGATTAGCCCAGTTGTTCGAGTTACGCAATCTCCATGCCGCCAGCCTCGCCTCTCCCCTAAGGACAAACTCAAGGGGAGGGAGGTTAAGCATTACTTCCATTGCTGCACCAGGTGTAGTTGACATCGCTCCCAGTGAGCACAGACAGGCCAATCTCTGGATAGAGCTCAGTTGAGCTCTTGTCTGTGCCTGGTTGGCCTTTGTCCACCACACCAGAGCTCCATAGGTAATCATAGGTCTTACCCTCAGATACATCCAGTGTATCATTGATGGCTTCAGTCCCCATTTCTTACCCACCATTCTTCTCACTGTCATCTGGGCCCTTTTGGCCTTGTTAACTGTCCTCTCAAGATGTGGGTTCCAGGTGAGTTTCCTGTCCAGAATAACTCCCAGGTACTTCACCTCCCCCACAAACTCAAGGTATTCACCAAACAAGCTAGGCATCCTGGTCGTCAGATCTTTTCGCTGTCTGGTGAAGTTAACAAGAGCAGTTTTTTTCGGATTTACCCTAAGGTTCTCCTTATTATACCACTCTTCAATCAGTCGTAGAGGATTTCTGATTACCTCAAGGTCTGTATCAGGGAATCTGCCCAGGATCAGAACAACTATGTCGTCCGCATATTCCAGACAGAAGTACCCCTGTTCATTCAGGAGTTCAATAAGGTTGTCAACCACTAGGCACCACAACAGAGGAGAGAGAACCCCCCCCCCCCGTGCACAGCCCAGACTTGTCTCCTCCCTTCTGACCTCCCCTGCCACCTCTACAGAAATGCTTCTGTTTGTTAACATGGCACTTATCCAGCCACAAGTGGTCGCATCCACTCCATGATGTCTTGCACCATTTACCATCGTCTCCACTGAGGGGTTATTGAAAGCCCCTTCAATGTCGAGGAACCTTCAATGGCACAACCATTCTTAGCGATCATTTGCTCTATCCTACCAACCACTTGATGGAGAGCTCCCTCGCAGGATTTCCCCGGTTGATAAGCATACTGGTTCCAATGCAGTGGTTTTATGGCCAAAGCACCCCCCCCCCTAATATGCCTATCAACCCGTTTTTCAAGTCCCTTAAGAACAAAGGACATGAGAGTAATAGGTCTGTATCCTTTCCCTTCCGATTGCTCCGATTGGAGCATACAACGTTTAAAGCCCCACTCTCCAAGTATGCTGTCCTGAACCCTCTGTCACCACTCTCCGTCTCAGAGGACAGCAGTTCTGAGAAAAACAGCTCCTCCAGCTCCAACGCCATCTCTTCCGAGAGTTGTCTCTCTGGGTAAATGACTGGGACAATGGCTAGCTTTTGCCGAAGGGTATCGCCGTATGTGCCCGAAGACCCTGCAGCATCCCCCGCTTGTCCCAGCTTCGCTTTCTTCTTTCCTCCCTCCACTGGAGAGGGATTGGAAGTCGAACTCCTAGGCCTTTTAAGCGTGCTGGGGTTTGGTGCTCTTGGTTGATTGCTTCCCTGTTGCACATCCCTCCTCACAACATCCAAGCCCTGGACTTTAACAAGCTCGGCTCGGTTTTGGTCTCCCCTTCGTTTTGTACTCAGGATTATTGGTACTCATGCTGCTCTCGCCTGATCTCATCGGAGCCGCCTTTTGGCCGCTCCACTCATACGCTTTCTCCGTAAAGAAAGCGTGCTCAACTCTACAGCCATTTCACTGGTTTCTGCAGTCGGCAGCTAGGTAGCCGCCCCCGCACCCCCAGTGGTGGTTGCCGTTGACACATCTGCTACAGACTCACGGTTTGCCGTCTCATTGGCTGCCGCTGTCTGTGAAGTCTCAAAATCAATTTTTGTATTAGTCTGGTTCATTAACTTCCCACGAGTAGGGGGGGTAGAACGGTCAACCAGAGCAGAGCCCCCACTGCCCTGCTAAGACAACATACAATGAGGTTTTGTCCGGTTCCTCAAGGGGATCGTGTGCGACTACATTTTATACCCTGCAGCCATTCATCCATTGGCACGATGCCTTCCACCTTGGATTGGGTATTCAGTCACTGACCTTGAAGCCCACCCCAAGTTCAGAACATTATTAACTGTTGCTCATGGTGCGAACAGCCTGCTTTACTCTCTTTTGTTACAACTGTGTCGTTAGGGTAGTTTCCCGCCCATACTTCACTGCCGCATTGCCCTTGGTTCACCTGGGAGGTGAGAGTAGCATTGTGAGGACTTAATTCCCAACTACCCCAGTCCCCAGTCAGAGCAGTTATTTCTACCACACCCAACCGGTTGACTGACGAGGAGGGATAATTCCTCACCTTTGAACCATTGCCTTGATCCGGGCCTGTTTATTCAGAAACCTTCCGGAATCCTTATTCACAAGTAAATTACATATCTGTAGGCCGTACCACTATCCGCCACTCGTGGACCCGCCCGGTTGCTCAGGCCAGCTATCCGGGAGAATAACCTTACCTTCCTTAAAGTTTCTTCAGTTAGAATATCGCACCGGGAGACCACCACCAGAGTAGGCGCACTTTGGAGCATTGAACGATACATGGCCGCATAACAGCTGTTTCGAACAGAAATAACTAATATACTAAAAACGCTGACACTTGAAGGATCGCTGGGGGTCAGCCACATTTTGCCTCTCTGAGAAGTTTGAGAATGAGAAACGCTGTTGCAACTTTCTCCGTCTTATTAATAGGCACATCAGTAACTGACTGAGGCGACAATTCTAACGATTTCATTGACAGGAAACCTTCTGGGATGATCCTCTTAGATAAATACAAAAATCAAAGGGGGCCACAGATACCATGATCACATTAAAGAAGAAGGTAATTTTACAAGAGAACGTGTTTGTTTCTCATGACATGTTGTAAAAAACCAGTATCGTATTTTTTAATTTCTTAATAGACGAGACAGGACCTCCAGTACAGGACGTAATAGCTTTATTAATAAGGAAAGGAGAAACTTGAGAGATCTTTTCTTGCTTCGGTACTTGAGAATACCAAATATTCGATGATAGCAATCGTCCATTAGCCTCTTGACTATCCTGACAAACAACAGTAATACAAACAACTGTAGGAAATTAAAATTTAAATAATTGCTTAAAACCCCTACTTTTACGTAATGAATCTTATCACCATTGCTTACTACTTATTAGGAATGCATTGTGGTTGAAGTGAAATAATAAATACTCAAAAACCTCTAAAACACAACACTTTTTTTACCCTTATGTACATTTCAGTTACCAAATAACCATCCTCAGAAGTTCTTTGTAGGTTATCCCTCTGAGGATTATTACTTGGTAACTAAATTGTACATAAGGGTAAAATAAAAAGGTTTTGTTGTTAAGAGGTTTTTGAGTATTTATTATTTCACTCCTTCATATTTCATTTTACTAGGAGGTGTTGTTGAGCTTAGTAGCGTCGGTTTCAAATGCTGTTAAAGATGTAGGTAAACCCGTTTATATTATGTATATTGGGTTTGTTCGTTCATTTTGTGTTTATATTGTATTCTAGATTTTACTTTATTTATATTGTTTTCGATAGCTGAAAAAAGTCCATTTTTAAATTTGTAGTTAGTGATTGACGATTTTGTTATAGTGAGCGACGTGTTTCAATTTAGAAGATAACAAAGGATAGGGTTGTTCGTTGTTTTTAAATATTTTAATGATTTATGTTTAATGAGGATTTAATGTTTGTTGAGCAATGTGGCCTGCTACATAAAACAGAATTTATTACAGTCTGCAAAATTCAGTTATTTATACCTCATGCTTGGCATTTATGTTTTATGATTTGTTGTTTTCCATGAGTTTTTAAGGTCTTGTATTTAAGTATTGCCGAGTATCTTCTTTTAAGGAGCTACTTTTCTTTATAATGTGACGATGTAGTCAAAGTACCACTGGTAAAGTGTGAGTGTGAGTTATTTGGGATCTGTGATTTTATCAATATTCTGCAGCAATATTTCACTAAGGTTGTTACCGATGGAAACTCACATAAGTAAGCGCCGTGATTGCGAATGACGTGGGTAGTTTTATGTGAAACGGGTTATGGAAACGTAATGGCCCTTCTTTCCTGACTACCTGCATTGAGCCAACGAGATGTCACCTAATTATGTTTTCTTCAACAAAACTTTTTTATTTAAAACTATATATTATGAAATCCAAACTATAACTGATATTTTAAATATTGTTGTATTTATATTTACTAGATTTACTTATAAATAAATCATATGTAAGCGGATAGAGAATTGATTCTACCTTACGAAGCAGGTGTAAAAAGAAAAAATATATTGCACGATACAATGTCGTTTGAAAATACGTTTAAAGTAATTTGAAAGCATTTATTCATTTCGTCTCTAATCGCTGCGCTATATGGTAGAAATGCCTCAAAGTCCAGCGTAAAATGAAAAACTCTAGAGTACGTTGACGTTATTTCAAAATGTTTCCTAAATCATCTAAAGGGGCATCATGGTTGGGATATAATAATATATTCATGAATGGCAAGTTGTATTATAACAATAAAAGAGAACTAAACGTGGATATTCGAAGGCCTAAAGCAGGTAGGATGGTCCCACGTTTCCATAACCCGGAATAACCGTCTTGCAAAGGAAAGTTCTGTGAAGGTTTTTCAGTGGTATGTTTCCAAATACTAGATTTCGGTGATTTGTGTTTTTAGTAGATTGTTTCTTTGAATTAATTGCCGTAAATTAAATAATACATTGACAGATAAGTCAATACATTGGCATTTGATTGTTTCCAACCTTCCAAATCTTATCTGATGAAGTTCAAAGAATATTGTTTTTTTGTGATCAAGAATAACAAATCTGCCGGTTTTGATTCTATTTTAAATAAAACCCATTTCATAGATAGTACGCTTAAAATAATTCAAAAGATTTTTTTAAATGCATGCTATGTATTTATATGTTTTAATGCGAATAAGGACTAAAACTAGTTAAGCTATACTCAGGTCAAATATTTCCGCAAGACACGAATTGCCATTTATATGGGTACTTATATTGCCTGCTTCAAATAAATACTTATAGCTAGTGCAGAAGATTCAATTCCAGGAGGAAAATAACTCGTTACTGCAGCTTACGTGAAGCTCATTTATTCCAATCCATAGAGATCAAAATATATTTTGCAATTGTTTTCTTCCAATCTAAAGAGTGGTAAAAGGATTAAAGGAACAGGAAATTTGTATTAGCTTGAACATAAAGACCAACTACTTCTTCCACTCGATTCTAAATTTTATTTGTTAAAAACGTTATTAAAATCCTGCATGTTTTATTAACTGATAAATAGTTTTTCCTAACAAATATTACACTATTATATATTAGTTTGGTTGTTTCTTGTTAGTACAGAAGGACCTAATCATAATGAACATTTTGGAGCTGAGAGTTGTGCGTCATTTATAAAAGTCCGTTACAAAGCAAAATGTTGCCAAAATGGTGTAAAAATGAAAATAAAACTGAAAAACTCCCGTTAATATGTATACAAAAGAATGAAAATGTATAAAAAAATCTATAATTTTTTTTTTTAATTTCAGTTTTTTTTTAATTCCTTCAATTAGCTCGAACTCTTGTGATATATATCTTGTACAAATTTTCATCCGCTAATAAAATACGTTTTTATTCATCCAATCAAGTTTAAATACATTTCTTTTAATATAGACTGGATGACAATTGATTTTAATACTAGTTTTTTCAATATTTATTCAATAATTAAATTTTAAACATTTGTGAGGATTAGGTCGGATTCGAACTAAGTATCTTCACGTTTGAAGTCTAGCGCTTTGGCCCTGAGCCAAATTTTCCATAGCTAGAAATGTACTTCTCATATATGAATATAATTTTTTTTACCTCAACTGGTTGCCATGGAAACTTCCATTGTTCAACCTTAAATTGTTGCCATGGTTACCATATAATATCAAAAATAATGCTCAAGGATTATAAATGAATGAAGAGAATAAAATAAACAAACAAACTGGATTAACGTTGCGTCACAAACGAACAATGCAAAAGGAAAGAGAAACGAAAATACAATATAATACAAGCGACGAAAAAAAGCGTATAAATAGTAATAAACAAAAATAATAGTTCAACATCGTACATCGAAAATGGAAAATGGCAAGGAAATTAATTCTCTTTCAATTTTGCCACTTAATATTGTTATCCTAACTTACGTATATACATATTTACATTAACTGTAATTAAAAAATTAAAAGAAACTAAAATAAAAAAGTTTCTTTGTTGTTAAGTAGGAAATGACATTTGAAAGAAAAACTGTATTACAGTACTTGTTTTACATGATAATTAGTTAACAACTATTCAGATTGATGATAAAAGCTGACGTTTTTTAAAGGAGCAGTAACCTCATTTCTTCAGAGTGAACTTTTGGTTAGGGCATGGTGAATACTTGTTACAAAATATTGTCATCATGTGATACACTATAAATCATCATCACTTGATGAGTTATTGTTATAAATATTACTGATATATTTACACTATTTAAAGTTCTCTTTTATCATTTGAAGTAGCTTTATCAAACAGACTGACATTGCATTGCCTTTTATTTCGAAAGGCACTGCACCGTATTCAGCAGGAATAACAAACTTTTTTTTCAACAAAACACTTAATAAATTCGTGTTATAATTATAGGTAATATGGTTGTATAATCTGTACACTATTTACGGCACTAGTCGGTCATTTTAGGACGAATTACGCTTCACGCCTCTTTACGTCTCTGGTAGTTGGCTTCAAAACCGCTATAGACAACATCATGTTATGTAGGGTCAGTTATAAAACATTTTAGGATTAGTAGGGACCGTTATAGGCAACATCTGGCTTTTTAGGGCTCATTATAAGCAACTTCTAGTTAAGTAGTGTCCGTTATAAGCAACTTCTGGTTTAATAGGGTTCGTTAAAAGCAACATCTGGTTTAATAGGGTTCGTTATAAGCAACATCTGGTTTAGTAAGGTTCGTTATAGGCAACATCTGGTTTAGTAGGGTTCGTTATAAGCAACCTCTTGTTTAGTAGGGTTCGTTATAAGCAACATCTGGTTTAGTAGGGTTCGTTATAAGCAACTTCTGGTTTAATAGGGTTCGTTAAAAGCAACATCTGGTTTAATAGGGTTCGTTATAAGCAACATCTGGTTTAGTAAGGTTCGTTATAGGCAACATCTGGTTTAGTAGGGTTCGTTATAAGCAACCTCTGGTTTAGTAGGGTTCGTTATAAGCAACATCTGGTTTAGTAGGGTTCGTTATAAGCAACTTCTTGTATAGTGGTGCTCGTTATAAGCAACATCTGGTTTAGTAGGGTTCGTTATAAGCAACATCTGGTTTAGTAGGGTTCGTTATAAGCAACATCTGGTTTAGTAGGGTTCGTTATAAGCAACATCTGGTTTAGTAAGGTTCGTTATAGGCAACATCTGGTTTAGTAGGGTTCGTTATAAGCAACCTCTGGTTTAGTAGGATTCGTTATAAGCATCTTCTGGTTTAATAGGGTTCGTTAAAAGCAACATCTGGTTTAATAGGGTTCGTTATAAGCAACATCTGGTTTAGTAAGGTTCGTTATAAGCAACATCTGGTTTAGTAGGATTCGTTATAAGCAACATCTGGTTTAGTAGGGTTCGTAATAAGCAACATCTGGTTTAGTAGGGTTCGTTATAAGCAACCTCTGGTTTAGTAGGGTTCGTTATAAGCAACATCTGGTTTAGTAGGGTTCGTTAAAAGCAACATCTGGTTTAATAAGGGTTCGTTATAAGCAACATCTGGTTTAGTAAGGTTCGTTATAGGCAACATCTGGTTTAGTAGGGTTCGTTATAAGCAACCTCTGGTTTAGTAGGGTTCGTTATAAGCAACTTCTGGTTTAATAGGGTTCGTTAAAAGCAACATCTGGTTTAATAGGGTTCGTTATAAGCAACATCTGGTTTAGTAAGGTTCGTTATAGGCAACATCTGGTTTAGTAGGGTTCGTTATAAGCAACCTCTGGTTTAGTAGGGTTCGTTATAAGCAACATCTGGTTTAGTAGGGTTCGTTATAAGCAACTTCTTGTATAGTGGTGCTCGTTATAAGCAACATCTGGTTTAGTAGGGTTCGTTATAAGCAACATCTGGTTTAGTAGGGTTCGTTATAAGCAACATCTGGTTTAGTAGGGTTCGTTATAAGCAACATCTGGTTTAGTAGGGTTCGTTATAAGCCACCTCTGGTTTAGTAGGGTTCGTTATAAGCAACTTCTTGTATAGTGGTGCTCGTTATAAGCAACATCTGGTTTAGTAGGGTTCGTTATAAGCAACATCTGGTTTAGTAGGGTTCGTTATAAGCAACATCTGGTTTAGTAGGGTTCGTAATAAGCAACATCTGGTTTAGTAGGGTTCGTTATAAGCAACCTCTGGTTTAGTAGGGTTCGTTATAAGCAACATCTGGTTTAGTAGGGTTCGTTGTAAGTACTTCTTGTATACTGGTGCTCGTTATAAGCAACATCTGGTTTAGTAGGGTTCGTTATAAGCAACCTCTGGTTTAGTAGGGTTCGTTATAAGCAACATCTGGTTTAGTAGGGTTCGTTATAAGCAACATCTGGTTTAGTAGGGTTCGTTATAAGCAACATCTGGTTTAGTAGGGTTCGTTATAAGCAACATCTGGTTTAGTAGGGTTCGTTATAAGCAACTTCTTGTATAGTGATGCTCGTTATAAGCAACATCTGGTTTAGTAGGTTTCGTTATAAGCAACATCTGGTTTAGTAGGGTTCGTTATAAGCAACTTCTGGTTTAATAGTGTTCGTTATAAGCAACATCTGGTTTAGTAGGGTTCGTTATAAGCAACTCCTTGTATAGTGGTGCTCGTTATAAGCAACATCTGGTTTAGTAGGGTTCGTTATAAGCAACATCTGGTTTAGTAGGGTTCGTTATAAGCAACATCTGGTTTAGTAGGGTTCGTTATAAGCAACATCTGGTTTAGTAGAGTTCGTTATAGGCAACCTCTGGTTTAGTAGGGTTCGTTATAAGCAACTTCTTGTATAGTGGTGCTCGTTATAAGCAACATCTGGTTTAGTAGGGTTCGTTATAAGCAACCTCTGGTTTAGTAGGGTTCGTTATAAGCAACATCTGGTTTAGTAGGGTTCGTTATAAGCAACCTCTGGTTTAGTAGGGTTCGTTATAAGCAACCTCTGGTTTAGTAGGGTTCGTTATAAGCCAGATCTGGTTTAGTAGTGTTCGTTATAAGCAACCTCTGGTTTAGTAGGGTTCGTTATAAGCAACATCTGGTTTAGTAGGGTTCGTTATAAGCCACATCTGGTTTAGTAGGGTTCGTTATAAGCAACCTCTGGTTTAGTAGGGTTCGTTATAAGCAACCTCTGGTTTAGTAGGGTTCATTATAAGCAACCTCTGGTTTAGTAAGGTTCGTTATAAGCAACCTCTGGTTTAGTAGGGTTCGTTATAAGCAACCTCTGGTTTAGTAGGGTTCTTTATAAGCAACCTCTGGTTTAGTAGGGTTCGTTATAGGCAACCTCTGGTTTAGTAGGGTTCGTTATAAGCAAAGTCTGGTTTAGTAGGGTTCGTTATAAGCAACTTCTGGTTTAGTAGGGTTCGTTATAAGCAACCTCTGGTTTAGTAGGGTTCATTATAAGCAACATCTGGTTTAGTAGGGTTCGTTATAAGCAACATCTGGTTTAGTAGGGTACGTTATAAGCAACATCTGGTTTAGTAGGGTTCGTTATAAGCAACATCTGGTTTAGTAGGGTTCGTTAAAGGCAACATCTGGTTTAGTAGGGTTCGTTATCAGCAACATCTGGTTTAGTAGGGTTCGTTATAAGCAACCTCTGGTTTAGTAGGGTTCGTTATAAGCAACCTCTGGTTTAGTAGGGTCCGTTATAGGCAACTTCTGGTTTAATAATATTCGTTATAAGCAACATCTGGTTTAGTAGGGTTCGTTATAAGCAACATCTGGTTTAGTAGGGTTCGTTATAAGCAACCTCTGGTTACGAGGGTTCGTTATAAGCAACTTCTTGTATAGTGGTGCTCGTTATAAGCAACATCTGGTTTAGTAGGTTTCGTTATAAGCAACCTCTGGTTTAGTAGGGTTCGTTATAAGTAACTTCTTGTATAGTAGTGTTCGTTATAAGCAACATCTGGTTTAGTAGGGTTCGTTATAAGCAACATCTGGTTTAGTAGGGTTCGTTATAAGCAACATCTGGTTTAGTAGGATTCGTTATAAGCATTTTCTTGTATAGTAGTGTTCGTTATAAGCAACATCTGGTTTAGTAGGGTTCGTTATAAGCAACATCTGGTTTAGTATGGTTCGTTATAAGCAACATCTGGTTTAGTAGGGTTCGTTATAAGCAACATCTGGTTTAGTAGGGTTCGTTATAAGCAACATCTGGTTTAGTAGGGTTCGTTATAAGCAACCTCTGGTTTAGTAGGATTCGTTATAAGCAAAATCTTGTATAGTAGTGTTCGTTATAAGCAACATCTGGTTTAGTAGGGTTCGTTATAAGCAACATCTGGTTTAGTAGGGTTCGTTATAAGCAACATCTGGTTTAGTTGGGTTCGTTATAAGCAACTTTTAGTTTAGTAGTGTCCGTTATAAGCAATTTCTGGTTTAGTAGATACGTTATAAGACAATTCTAGATTACCAGAGTACGTTGTAAGCAGCTTCTGGTTTAGTAGGGTCCGTTATAGGCAACTTCTAGTTTAGTAGTGTCCGTTATAAATAACTTCTGGTTTAGTAGTGTCCGTTATAAGACAATTCTAGATTACCAGAGTACGTTGTAAGCAACTTCTGGTTTAGTAGAGTACGTTATAAGCAACTTCTGGTTTAGTATATTCCGTTGTAAGCAACTTCAGGTTTAGTAGTGTTCGTGATAAGCATCTTCTAGTTTATTAGGGTCCGTTATAAGGAACATCTGGTTTAGTAGTGTCCGTTATAAGCAACTTCTGGTTTAGTAGTGTCCGTTATAAGCAACTTCTAGTTTAGTAGTGTCCGTTATAATACAATTCTAGATTACCAGAGTACGTTGTAAGCATTTTCTGGTTTAGTATGGTCAATTATAAGCAACATCTGGTTTAGTAGGGATTTTTTCCAGGCGAAAAACCTAGATAGGTTATCATCGCCTAACTCAATTTTTATTTAAAATCAATGTTCCATCATAAATGAAACTAATCAAAATACATAAATGTTTTAAAATACTTAAAATTATCTAAAACTAAAGAAACTAAAATTATACAATATTTAAATATTATTGAAAAGATTCAAGTGGCGAACGAGAGCGATGACACGGTCGATAGCCGCCCTTAAAACCACCTTTAAACTACCTCGAAGATCGTAACGTAAATACAAATCTCTCAACTTATCACAATCAAGCAGAAAGTGCGTCATTGTGATGGTACTCCCACAAAACTGACATAGTGGTGGATCCTCAGGTCGCATCAACCATCCATGCGTTAACAAAGAATGACCGATGCGAAGTCGAGTAACCACCACTTCCTCCCTACGATTCGAACGAACAGATGTTCTCCATGGTCGGACGGTATTTTTTATGTCCTTTTTTCTATTTACATTTTGCCATTCTTCATTCCAAACAGAGAATAGGTTAGTTTTAACATTGCATACAAAATCTGATGCCATCACACGTTGTGTCGATGGCACCATACTTATAGCTAATTTTGCACCTTCATCTGCTTTGGTGTTTCCAAATATTCCGCAGTGACCAGGCACCCAGAGAAATGACACCTCGACACCCCGTAATTGGAGCCTGTGTATTGAGCACAAGATGTCTCCAACTGATGGGTTCTTGGCGTACATTTCCTGAATAGCCTGGAGAGCACTTTTGGAATCGGAACATACAAGATATTTAGATGTAGCAGACGGAATTGATCTTAAAGCTTGGAAAATTGCATAAAGTTCTGCAGTAAAAACACTACAGGCTAAGGGAAATCCGTAAGTGAAGGTTTGTCCTTCCATATAAAATTCACAACCTATCCCATTGTCCAGTTTTGAACCGTCTATGAATATAGTCACAGTATGTTGGTGAGTTAGATGTATCTGCAAAAACTCCTGACGATAAATAACATCAGGAGATTGTTTTTTAGGTACCTGGACAATGAGAAGTCAAATTTTGGCATTCGTACTATCCATGGAGGGATATAGCATGATGTTCGTTCGAATAAAGGTGAATGTTCTAAATTTAGATTGCTAAAAATGCGCAACGTTCTTATTTCGAAGGGAGCAGTTGAACGTTGACGCACATTGTATCGATTCTCGAGGTAGTTATCAAAAACTGTTTTGAATGCCGGATGTTTAGGTTTACTTCGAAGACCAGTGTAATACGAAATTTGTAGCATTTGACATCGCATTGAGAGAGATGGTTCTCCAGCTTCAACTAGAAGGCTGGAGATTGGACTTGATCTAAAAGCACCAATAGAAAGTCTTAGGCCAGAGTGAATCCAGGAGTTTCAGAACCGTAGGTCGAGCGGATGAATAGGTTATACAGCCGTAATGCGATCTTACGACGGCGAGATAGAAACGGAGCATACAGGTTCTCTCTGCTTCCCAATTGGTACCACTAAGAACTCTCAACATATCCAATATCTTGCTGCACCGGGTCCTCAAATCACGCACATGCGGATTCCATGAAAGTCTTTTATCCAATAAAAGACCCAAAAATCTCAAATTATCCGCAGTCTGAAGACGCATACCATCAAGATATAGGATAGGTTCCTGGTGTTGCCTGCGACGACTAAATGCTATACACTGGGTCTTCGAAGCCGAAAACTTGAAGCCCGCGATTCATGGAGATGGGTCTCTTGAATACAGATGTACATAGGAGACACATCTTTTACAATTATTTTGAGATCCTCAATGTGACTTCTAACACCTTTAATGTTCCACTGAATCACAGATTGTTTAGGTGTAGACATTGTATTTTAGTGAAATGGATTTACCTGGCTCTCGTCGCTGTCATTACAAATTCGCTGGCCTGGGATATTGGACGTTCCAGGGAGAGAGTCATCAGATTCCATCACCACTACTGGAATGGTGGAATCTGAGGAATGTTTTGACTCAGAAGGGGAGTTTGAAATGGTCCTCTTTTGAGTCGCTTGTGATTTTGCACCTACTTTAACAGGTGCAGCTTTGTTATTATTTTTATTACTCATAGTTGGAGTAGGCTTAACTTCTTTCGCACTTGTCTCTAATAGCGTCTTACTTCTTCTAATTTTCGCAGAGGTAACTGGCAATGGAGATTTCACCACACATTCGACATTATTCTTTGAGTTGGAAACAGAATTTTTCGTCACTAAAGCTAATAAATGAATAACCTGCTCAGTGAGAAATTCAATTTTTTTATTATGCTCAACGCAGTTGGAACACGACTTCTCAATGGTGGTAGCTGAGGCATAAGATTTTGTTTCAAGACTAGGATGAGTTGACTTGAACTTCTTTTTTGCTTTGTGGAAAGATGTTTTATCCTTAGCCATTATGCTGAGGATCGCTTTCTCCTCCTTGAACTTTGGACAGTTAAAGGAGCGAGCAGGGTGATCACCAGCACAGTTTGGGCATTTTAGAGCACATGTGCAAACCTTGTCAATGTGGCCTTCAGATACACACTGTCTGCTTGGAGCCAGAAGAGCTGACGTGTCCAAAACGTTGGCATTTAAAGCACCGGCGTGGATTGGGAACGTAGGGCCTAGCAGGAAGCCGTTGATAGCCCGCATATAGATATTCCGGGATAGATGGTTTCCCAAATGTCAGGATTAATGATGTTGTTGGAACTCTCTGACCATTTTCTATCCTCATAATTCGTACGACGTCTGTTACACCTTCAGATTCCAGTTCGGATTTAATTTCGTCCTCACGGACATACAAAAAATCCCTGCAAGATATTATTCCCTTTGATAGGTTCAAGGTTTTGTGGGGGGCCACCGAAACCTTGACCTGATCAAAGAAGGAGGTCATTGACAATAAATGTTGTGACTGCTTCGAACTACTTATTTCTAACAGCAGTGTTCCGTTCCGTAACTTCCTTATGGAAGAGACAGTTCCTGCTGCACATCCAGTTATAGCCGTTTGGATTAGAAAAGGTGATACCTTTGAAAGATCTTTTCCTTCTTCTTAGCAAGACACAATTAAGAACTTAGGCGGTAGTTTTGGTGATGCTACAACCATTTCTTTCCTCGCCTTATTTACTTCACTAGGCATCTTCAGAGAAACCTCACGACGCCTCTTTACATTCAACTGCTTGAACATTTGTTGGTTTTCCATAAATTCTTTTTTAAGCTAACCATCGTTTCTGGCGTTACGAGCGAGACTATGAGAACGGATACACCCATGGATCAACTTTCGATCATTTCCAACCTCCAGAGCTCTGGGGCCCATAGTTTCCTCCTTAGCTGGATGGGCATCAGTAGAGAACTCGTAATACTGTGCACAGACTCCCTGACCAAGGACCGAAGTGGCTAGCGGATCAGCAACCGCGCATACGTCATAGGCAGAGCAAGTTCACAGCAGCGTACCAGACCAGAGTTTGTCAAGCTCTGGACTTTTCAGCACTCCTAACGGTTCTGACCAGTCAAATTCCCTAAGTGAAGATGTTAGTTTATGTGTATGTGCGTGCGTGTGTGTGTGTGTTTGTGTCTGTGTGTGTGTGTGTGTGTGTGTGTGTGTGTGTGTGTGTGTGTGAGTGTGTGTGTGTATGTGTATGTGTGTGTATGTGTGTGTGTGTGTGTGTGTGTGTGTGTGTGTGTATGTGTGTGTGTGTGTGTGTGTGTGTGTGTGTGTGTGTGTGTGTGTGTGTGTGTGTATGTATGTATGTATGTGTGTGTGTGTGTGTGTGTGTGTGTGTGTGTGTGTGTGTGTGTGTTTGTGTTTGTGTTCGCTTTGTGAGTGGTGTAGTGTTAGGCTAGGGTACCGCGAGGGACGCCAAATCCCTCGTAGATGCGGCTAGTCCGCACCCCCCTGCGGGATGGTTTAGTAGTGTCCGTTATAAGAAAATTCTGGATTAGTAGAGTACGTTGTAAGCAACTTCTGGTTTAGTAGGGTCCGTTTTAAGCAATTTATGATTTAGTAAGGTCAGTTAGGCAATTCCTGGTTTAGTAGGGTACGTTATAAGCAACTTTTAGTTTAGTAGGTTCCATTATAATCAACTTCTGTTTTAGTATTACAATGAGGCTCTACACTTATACTAGTAGTAGTAACTGTTATTGTTGTTGTACTAATATTACTCTTGTATCTTCCACAATTACGAAACAATTAATTAAATGGGTAGGTAATAAAATAATTACTAATAAAATTTATTATTATTATTTAATAATAGCAGGCTGTAATATATTATTTAATAATATTATTTTATTTACTAATTAAAATAGTACCGCTATTCCCTCTAAATTTGTCCACCAATTTCCACAAAGAGTTTATGATTTTTAATTTATTATTATTTGTTCAGATATTTAAATCATTAAAAACTTCTTTTAATCAAGTTTTAAAATGGTAATAAAACTAAAGTATTGCATTCATTAGGTAAAAAATGCAATAATTAATTTTTAATGTACTTATTATTTTCTAATTTGCATACAATGGCTTTATTTATTTTTTTTAATCTATCCACTAATTGCTGTCATTAATCTTTCGCCAAACACATGTTACACCAGCTGGTATCCAGATGTTGAATATTTAATTGCGTAAAATCTGTTGTGATCTTTTCCAGGAAATTTCTATACCGAAAATAAATTACAACAGGGATAAATTTCAACAATATCTATCTACAATTGCTTGTGTCACTGAATCACTTTATTATGAAGAGAAATTATACTTTCCAACTATAACAAGCACCGTTTAAATTTTATAATTATATGCAATCGAATTTATGTTGTATGATATGTTTGTATGTTTTTGCACCACTCTTTCATATGGTTCGTAGTTACATATTTATGCCGGCTTGAAATTATTCTTTCTTCTATAATACGGACGAGTTTCGTTTACACCTGTATTATACGTAAATATATATTTTGTCAATTATATCATCACCATCTTAATATTAAACAAAAATATTTTAAAGTATAATTCTACTTAGGTCAACAAAGAAAAATTTTCATTCGTTTCCTTTCATTAAATAATTTCAATTAATGTAAGTAAACATAAACCTATGCGTGAGATCTATAACATAAAATCAGCTGTTTCATGAGATCATATGTTATCACTTATTTTATGCTAAATGGGAGGAAATAACTTTATTGCACACTTTGTTCCTTTTTTGAAACGTTTTCCCCCATACAAAACTAAAATTAATTTATTGTATTTAAAAATAATAATATAAAAAAGAAAAGTTAAAGTGAATTTCTACTTAGATCAACAAAGAAAGGTTTTGTTTTGGTTTCTTTTACTAAACAATTACAATTAATATAAGTAAAGCAACATAAACCTATGCGTGAAACCTATAATATAAAATCAGCTGTTTCATGAAATCATATGCTATTATTTATTTTATGCTAAATGGGACGAAATAACTTTATTGCACACTTTGTTCCTTTTTTGAAAGGTTTTCTTCATACAAAACTAAAATCAATTTATTAAATTTAACTAAAAAATAAATATTTGAAAAAAATGAATTACCATCAATTGTCTTCCACTACAAGTTTAAAAATATATATTTGAACTTTAGTGGATGAATAAAACGTATTTTATTATTGATTGCAAATTTGAAAAAGATGTATAAATATAGGCCTATAGAGAGAGTGAACTAATAGAAGGAAATGAACAATCATCGTTTAAAAGAGTCACACATATAAAATAGTAACACCAATAAATACAAAAAATAAAACCCATTGACTACAATATGACAATTTATTTACTGTAATACTTGATGTCCATTTCAGTTACAAAATAACTATCTTCAGAAGTACTTACTACATAGTTACCTTGTAATTGAAATGGTACAGTAAAGTGGTTATTTTTTGTCTCTAATTATTATTCCACATTTTTACAAGTTAATTAATTTACCCAACAGTTCAATAATAACCAGAGATGTTCTGACAGTAGAATATAAGCAACACAACAAAAAAACATCTTTCAAAATTTTTCAGAACAAAAATAAATGTTCACTGTAATAAACTATACTTGCCTTATACTTGTAAACAGATTTTAAAAATTACAATACTATTACAATTGTATCGTAAAACTCATGATTCTAACTATAGGCAATATGGATTAATTAATATAATTTATTTCTTATGATTGGTAATGATTACAATTCAATTACTATTTTAATTCATAAATCATAGCCATCAAAATAGAGGCAATATATGTTGAACCTTCCAATTTTTATCACTATTACACGGAACATGTTATCGCTTTGAACAGTATCAGTCCGGAATGGAAACGTACTGCATGGCTATTAACTGACTATTTAATTTAACAATAGTGACAAGATATCACGCCAAACTGTTTCTACTGACAGACATTTAATCTCCAGAGACTAATACAAAATAGTTCAATTACATTTCACACTGTGAGTTGTAACGTTTTTTTTTCATTACAGGTATTGTGTTACAATAGTAGCTTTTATTTATACTATGTAGTAATATGAAGTGAAAATGTGAAATATAACAGACTTAAATGAACTCAAATTTTCAAATGAACAAAAAAAACATTTCTTGTGTCCGAGGCAATTATAAGCAATGTCTTTAGAAAGAATGAAAAAAAAATTACTTCAATTAAAAGTTCGGGAGAGCGGTTACATTATAAAAGTTCACTGAACGTAATGAGATTAAAATCAACAAATATAGCCTTGGAGGGCAGAATGTTGTGTAATTATAGTTTATTTTTTCCCTTACTTTATATATTGCATTAGGTATGAATAGGCCTTCATTTTTATTACCAATATTTCCTCCAATATTCTTCATAGGTTTATAATTTAGTCAAATCATAAATTCATAGGGTATAAAAGATTAACTTTTCCACAATAAATCTAAGAAATTCTGCAGTATATATATATATATATATATATATATATATATATATATATATATATATATATATATATATAGGTATATGTGTGTGTGTGCGTGCGTGTGTGTGTGTGTGTGTGTGTGTGTGTGTGTGTGTGTGTGTGCGTGTGTGTGTGTGCGTGTGCGCGTGTGTGTGCGTGCGTGTGTGCGTGTGTGTGTGTGCGTGTGTGTGTGTGTGTGTGTGTGTGTGTGTGTGTGTGTGTGTGTGTGTGTGTGTGTGTGTGTGTGCGTGCGTGCGTGCGTGTGTGTGTGTGTGTGTGTGTTTGTGTGTCTGTGTGTGTGTGTGTGTGTGTGTGTGTGTGTGTGTGTGTGTGTGTGTGTGTGTGTGTGTGTGAGAGAGAGAGAGAGAATGTGTGCAACGTTTCACTCGCTAATACTAGTATAATTGGATTTACGATCTATACATTATACCTTTTTTTGCGACATCCAACTCTTGAAATCTAGTATTATATTTTGATTTAACCTGAATTTATTCTTCTTTTAGTTAGTGTAGGATTTTATATTTATATATCTCTCTACACCATAATAATTTTATTAAACATTGTTAATATTTCATTTGTGTTCGTTCTGGAATCTCACAATTGCTATCTATACAATGTGTGGCTAAATAAGAATGGTATGTATGCATTTAAATGTTCCATATATAATTCTCTATGTTTTCTTTCTTTTGCCTGTATATTTGCTAGAATGGTCATATTATAAAATTGTAAACACCACTCATTTCATGAATATTTTGTTTCTATTTTGTTGATTATTAAACCTATGTATGAATAGTTATGTTAATAATAACTTATTTATACAATATACAATACCAAGAGCACAGTGGTACAGTATATTACAATAAAAATATAGAAATATCCTCAATACTATAAAAATCTTTAAATTTCCATACAATAAGAGGGTTTAATCTTAAGTAAGTTGTATTATCGTGCTTTTTTCAATTTGTTTGTGAAATTTTGGTTGTTTCTAATATTTTTATTGTAATAACCTTTTTTTGTTATTACTAATACTGTAAGTGAATTTGTTATTGTATTTTTAAATTAACGTTTTATGGTAAATATGTTTATGAAAGGTTTATTTAAAAATACAAATAATAAACTCACAGTAGCACTAGAGTAAATAAGTTAATAATCAATATAGATACAAAACAAAATATTAGTGAAATGGATGAAATTTTATTTATTGAATCTGGTGAAAGAATAAAAAGGCTATTATATAGGTCAAACAGAGACAGAATTATAGAAACACACAGGGAACAAATAAATTTAATTCGCCTCATAGTACTACAAATATTTAGATTTATTTAAAAAAATAATAAACCACCAAATTGAATATGAGTAGAAAGGGTCAAGCTTGATTCTAATTTCTTTTTGTCGTTGTATATTCTGTACAAAATTAAAGTAAAACATCACACAGTAAAACATTTTGTGCTGTATTTTTAATTACCTGTGATATACGAGCAACTAAATTTACTTTATTGTCAAACCCAATTTTGAATTTTTCATTTTTCGTAATTTTCAACACGATATTAATTCACAGATTACATATGATTTCACAAGGTTTTTTTTTTAAAGCTACTATCTCACACTGAATGGTCAAGACTAATCTAGAGAGCATTGTAAATTGCAGTTGTTACAAGTGGAATGTCGACTAATAAAATCAAGCAAACGACGCAGAAAGAAAGGTTTACCAACATAACGAGCTTTAATACAAAGGGTCAAGTATTGTGACAAATAAAAACGCAATACGTTCGTAAAATACTGCTAGAACTTTTCTATTTAATTGCATACATGCATGCAATTATCTGAATGTGGGTCGTTAGGTCAAGGGATTCGTGTTTGTGGTCATTCCAATTCCTACTGCGAGAATCGAAACGGAATTAACATTTCACGAGGCCAGTTGGTATCGAATACATTTACGTATATTGCATGTAAGTGTAGTGTTGCTACTGTACTTCCATAAATACCAGAAACATTGTAGCCGATAGGTGTACGTTGTGCTTAAATACTGCGTTTACAAATTTGTTGTTTGTAAGAAAAATTCAAAATGTTATAATTAGATTTTTTTCACTTTAAAGAAAAAAAAACTTTAACAGTAAAATGCAAAATATTTTCTTTACAACATGGGATATACATTAAAAAACTTGGTTATATTTATACATTTTAGTTTTATCAAATTATAACAGATCATAAACGTAAGGTAGTGTACAATATTTCCAAATATAACCATGCCATAAAGGGAATCCATGTTTAGGGGTTGACACGTAAGCTGGCACTTACACCTAGTGCGGCACTGTAGGCGAGGGGTGGATAGAGTTTAAGCAAAAACCGTTCTGCGAACATTTCCGGAAATGTTGACATCCATCACTTACAGCATTTCGTATTTCATTTATTTGAAGCGCCTTTACAAGGGACGCGAGGTCAATTGACGCAACCCGCATGACACAGACAATGTTTTTTTTATCTGAGCTAGTACAGAATTTCTATCGATCGGTCAAGTGCCAGTTTACTTGTCAATACCTATAAATAGTTGTTATTTCTAGAAAAGACATCAATGTTACTTGGAGAGGGAAATTTCAAGATTGTAAGTTACAGATATTAACAACAATTAAATTCTGTTCTAACTTTAGCCTAATATTAACCAAATAGTACCTATAACTGTATGAAGCAACTGTGGCGTAATGTTTATTTTTAAATAAATAAAACCTCTAAACCACAAATAACATTTATTTAAACCTTATGTACATTTCGATTGCCCAGCAATCATCTTCAGAGGTATTTAAAAAATACAACTTGTATTTTAAATAAATAGTACATACTTTTACTACTTCTTCTTAAGGAATGTTAATGGATAAAACTCCACTTTAAGGAAATGTTGATTCTATGATTGTAACGATTTTCTTCGTACCTAAGACAGTCCAAAGAAGAGAGAGTAGCAAAATAAAGAAACCAATTCCACGTTAATACTCCAAAACGTTTGTGACAAGATGCCTATTTATTTATTTATTTCATATTTGTTTGTGTTTTAGACAATATTTTATATTAAATATGTTCTTATTTCACTCAAATCTATTACATTTAACAATAATAGCATTTATTTAAAGTTTAATCTAAACCCAAAACAAAAACCTTCGTTTGTAAATAAATAAATAGCATCAATACAACTTCTAGCAATAGAAACAATTTTAAACACCTAATTAAACAAAAGTCAGCGGCGCACCCAGAATTTCGTTAAGGATGGATTAGGAACAAAATCATCATAAACATCAACTTGGTTGTAATACAACCTAATCAGTCAAGTTACTTCAATGCTCTTTTTGTTTTACTTTAGGGCGCAAACACAACATATCTATATTTTTAAGGGGAATTCCTGAAGATTTTTTTTTATTATTGATGCATTTAAATATTAATAACATTGCTAATTAACTAATACTCCTAATTCTTCAGCCACAAATAAAACTAAAAAAATATATAATAACAGTTATTTTTTGGTCAATCTTGGAAGTTAAATTTATAAACGCCGCATGCGCACAATACGTTTTCCAATGAAGGACGACGAGCGTAATTTCTTTTTTTATATAAGGATGGCCAAGGGGGGCACTGACAAAAGGTATAGGTTTTGCCAAATATTTATAGTACAGTTTGACTTACTGCAGCCGAAGAAGAAACTATGTAGTCCTAATAACATTTTCATAGTAGCATTGACACACAACAGGATAAAAAGCCACCACAAACTCACAATAATACAACATACTTGAAAAACCGTCTTCACCGTGACTCACAGCATTGAACAATGCATTGATCTAGTGCGAAACACGTCTGCTGAAAAATATCAGTAAGTAGTGGTTTTTTGCCAAGTGTCAACAATAACAACATCTTTTTAAAAAACCTCTAAGACGTACAACACAAAAACTGCAAGTCCTAAGAACATTTTTTTTTAACAAAACAAACAACTCAATGCGGCTAGTTGTATTAAATATACCAACCCGTATTTTTGAGCAAACTTATTTAGGGTTAATAGAATTATTAGAGCATTAACATTCTTTCAGGCACACATTCAAGTTACCTTATTCAAGTCATTTTGTAAAATATTTTTTTACCGGAAAATCTAGTAAACCGATAAATTAGTCTGTTTTATCGGCAATTTTAATCACGAAAATTCTTTTTAAATATAAATTATAATGTAGGCTGAATAATTTTAAACTGAGGCACAGAGGCAGTAAAGTCAACGTAATTATTAATGACAGAATACAGTAAACCAATCGGAATAAATGTTTGTGTTTGGAAAACTGGATGTTGCTTACGTCAGAACAGCTTTGACAAAGTTCCATCTGTTCATAGCCAGAAAAGGTTTTGAGATTAATTCTTTGTTATAAAAGTTTTATTGATTGAAATGACAGTCGCAGTTTATATTGAAACTTATGCAACTGTTATAGAAAGTATATGAAATGAGGTAGAACAATTACGAGTCAAAGTATTTGTAATGAACGAGCGGTTATATAGCCTAAAGCTATTATTGAATGTTTGTATAAGTAAAGGGGAATTTTGTAGCCATACTTATTATGAGTAAATATGTGTGTTTTAATGGCATCTTAGATTAAATTAACGGGTTTTATTAACAGGCGTATTTTCCACTAAAAAGAATATGTGATTTAACTTTTTGTATTGTCAGGGAGTATTCTATAACCACGTCAGTGACCGAGACTTCCTCAAATCCTCTTTCGAACTTCTTTTATGTTCTACACCGTTTATAAGTACATTTATTATACGACAAAGCGTTTATAAGTATGACGGATATTGTTCCCTAACCTCAACTACGTTCGCTGAACGATTTTAGTCGACCTAGTACCTGGAGCTATGTTTCCCGCAGTTTATGACTACAAAGTTTCTACGTCAAAGGTTTTTTCTCCACGTATCATGTGCTTTATATGTAATATTGCTTTTGGGAATAAGTAAAGCTGTAGAGTACACTCAGGGCAGCTACGAATAAAGGAAAGTTTCTCAAGGTGATATATTATATTTCTCCATTAAAACCGTCAATTGTAAGAGAGTATTAACACTTTTTAAAACCAAAACTAACAATAATTAAAGAATCAATATGCTACAACCCACAAATATAAAAATTTTGTTTTCATAAGCGTTTCAACGACTAATTTGTCGTCATCCTCAGTGATGCTACACAAATCAAATTAAGTGTAACTAAAAAATATTAAACATAATGAAACGCGTATGAAAATAAAATGTTTATATTTGTGAGTTGTAGCATATTGATTCTTTAATTATAACTTTCACTCACAAGCCAGCTGGAATATTATTTACAAAACTAACAAATTCAATAAATAAAATATTTATTTATATTTATATTATATTCTATCCTCAATTACATTCGCTGAGCGAATTTATTAGACCTAGTGTCTGGAGTAATGTTTCCTGTAGTTTATGACTACAAGGTTTCTACGTCAAAGGTTTTTATCCACTTATCATGTGCTATTGCTTTTGGGAATGAGTAAAACTGTAGAGTACATTCGGGGCAACTACGAAGAAAGAAACGTTTCTCAAGGCGAAATATTATATTTCTCCATTAAAACCGTCAATTGTAAGAGAGTATTAAGAGTTTTTAAAACCAAATCTAACATATTCAATAGATCAAATATTTATTTGAATTTATATTATTAAAACTCTATACATTTTTAACAACAATATATTAACCCGTTACGGATTAAATCGTTCCCGACCCGAGTGATCTAGCGGCACGAGTTAATTCGTCGCGTCAAGTGATCACACCAACTGGGTACTGTTGCGCTAAAAAAACAATTTCTTAGATAATTTATGAGAAGTGTTGCACGTGCTTATCTGAAACACATGAACAAGGGTCAAGCAGACTAAGCAATCAGCAAAAACGACATAGTTTTTGAAGCAATGACGGAAATCGATGACGAGAAACCGACGCGACGTTTGTATGGCCGTTGAAACAAATTATAAATGTATGGCCATTGTTTTGTAGAAACAAAATATGTTCAACAACGATAGGGAATATATTAATCTACTTTTAAAAATATTCTAAATTATACGACATTTAAAACATTAAATACAGAAAATGAACGTATGCTTAAAAGATTCAATATTTAAATACAGTAACAAGTTAATTTAATTCAATGTATTATTAAACTTCATAGAAATTTACTCTTACAGTTTGCTTATGGTCATTCTTAAGACCAAATCACGCAAAAATAACAAAACAATTATAATAACTCTTAATAATTTTTATTATTCGAAATATATGATTTCTGATTATTACTATACAAGACGTAAAATTAACTTTAATGTTAAAAGATACGACCAAAAAGTAGATGCACTATAATAAAATGAAATCAGAAAACTTTATAATTAGCTTATTTCAGAATCAATAAAAATATTGGAAAGAACCCTAATACAACAAAAATTGACAACAATTACAAATAATACAGGTTACCAAAGATTAAACCCTTATGTGCATTTCTATAACCATGTCAATATCATCAAAGGATCTTATACAAGGTACAATCTAAAACAATAAGTTATGAACTAGACTGACTAAACTTTTGTGGAATTGGGGTTGTTTTGAAAATTTCTATTGTACTACTGTGCTCTTGATATTGTATATTATTTTAAAAAGCTAATAAAGTACGATATAAACTTTTGTTTTTATTTTAAAAAATGTTATGAAATAATGCCGAAGAATAGCTTAAACTCATTCCGCTTATGTATAATATTTTTTCAATGTTTTACACCTGTTTTTTTTTACTAGTCATTCTACTTGGAAGAACCCAAATGAAAATGAATGTTAACAAAATCAGGAAATATGCAGGCATAGGTGATGTTCAGGGGCATAGCAAGGACGATGTATTGAGGGGAACGACCCGTAGGGGGCTCAGGGGGAAATTTTGAACATTTTTATTTTTAGAACAATTTTTGCGCCGTCTGCTGCTAAAACATAATAGGCTTTAAAATACATAAGCTATTTTAGTAATCTAATCACTACGCGTCAACGATCAATAACTTTTACTCAAAAAACAGACATAACCTTTAGTCAAAGAAAAATATACCTAACAGAATATAGATAAATTATCGTATAATATTGCTTGGAGGGCACGTACCCCGATGCCCATCCCTAGCATACCTCTGGTAATGTCACTGCCTGAGTGAGCATACATAATAAAATTAGGAGATCTAAAATAGAAGAGACATTCAAAGTTTTAAATAAATGTAAACACAGTCAAGTATTAAGTCCTCGTGAGTTTGTCTGCCTTGTTTAATTTGAAAACATTTTTAATATTTGAGTTTGTTGATCTTGGAAAACATAACTCTTAAGGTATTCAACTCTAAATTTCACTGTAGAAATTTGTTTAGCTAAAATTATATTCATTGCAGTGAGTGTATGGTTTTTGTTCAGTTCGCCAATTGCACCTCTGAAGACTCATTATTCTTTATAATTTTCTTGGAATATTTTTCCTTTAAAAACTGTGCTAAAACCGTTTAGAAATTGACTTTAAATGAATTAATTATTGTAAATTACGTTGTATGTAAACTTTTGGAATAATTGAAAGTTATTTTTTTAATAATTTATTATCAGGACACTACTATTAATGTTTTTCAACGCGAAATCCAATTTAAGGGAAGTATGCTAAAATAATTATGTACAGTATCTAAGAAATTAGGATATAAATAAATTTCTGGAAGCATTTCAAATTTCACTTCAAAAAATGTAAAGCCAGCGAACCAGGCAGACAATTTATAAACCTTTTGTTGTCAAAACACTTTACAAACAGCTTTTAAAGCTTTTCTTTAACAAGTGTTTCTCTTAAAAAGCCAAATCAGATTTCGCTGAGATTTATGTTCCGAATCCGAACGGAAATAGATTTATTAAAAATAAACTCTAATAGAATTAAGAGGAATGCAAAAACTTTACAATACTGTGTACGAGTACGAAATCTTTTTCAGCGGAATAATAGAGAATGGGGGTCATTAATCACTCGCTGCCTTATTTATTGCCTTAAAGTTTGTATTGAAACCATCTTCACTATATAGTTTATAGCAGGAATAGAGGTAAAGCCACTCAATAAAATAGTTTCTTTTCAATTTATATACTATTTATGTTCCACATAAATCTTTCCTTTTCAATTTACGTTGTATATAGCTAAATATGTTCTTAAAATCGTGTTTATATATATATATATATATATATATATATATATATATATATATATATATATATATAACATTGTGTGTGTGTGTGTGTGTATAAACAATAAAAACATATGAATTCTTATGTATTAATGAAAAAACAAGAGAAATACAAATACAAGAATAATATATTAAATTATACAATTCAATGCTTTTTGTTGGCCAACATCATCAGGAATAATACAGAAGATCATATACACAGGTGTAAGCTAAATCCAACAAATAGACAGGAACAACAGATTTGACAAAACTCCTTTGTTGGACCCAGCTAACAATTGTATGTTTGATATTTTTTATTATTCCTGATAATGTTGGTACTGTTTGCAACGGAAAGCTTTGAATTGTTTAATTCCATACATTATTCTTGTATTTATATTACTATTGTTTTTTTACATATACATTCATATTCAGAGTAGATAATTATTTTCCTGAAGATGCTGGTACTATTTTATCGGCGAAAAGCTTTGAATAAATATATTCATTAAAAGTATTCTTGTTTTTGAAATATTTTTAATTTATTATATATATATATATATATATATATATATATATATATATATATATATATGACGAATAGTTACTATCTGGAGTACATCCGTTCATTCTGCAGTCCATAAATTTGCAGTTCGTCTATGCTGGTTGAGATTCTAGCGAAGCGTCAAACTGCAAATTTATGGACTGCAGAATGAACGGATGTACTACAGATAGTAACTATTCATCATATTTTTCCATCCGTGAAGGAATATGTATCAGCATATATATATATATATATATATATATATATATATATATATATATATATATAGAGAGAGAGAGAGAGAGAGAGAGAGAGAGAGAGAGAGAGACACACACACACACACACACACACACACACACACACACACAAATAAGTCTCAAGACCTTATAAAACATAACTGAACCAAAATAATGTAATTTATATTTTATAAATTAGGACTCAATATTTTTATTAAAAATAAATGAAACCTCGTAGCCACAGAAACTTTTTATTTCAGTCGTGATGTATATCACCTGATGAGCTCAGATTTCTAGTAATTGAGGATGATTGCGTTGCAATCGGAATGTAGCCTAAATCAGAATATAAATAAAAGGTTTTTTGTGGTTAAGATGTTTTACTTGCAAGAAAAAAATACACACAGTGGTCCAAGTTATTATTATGTAACTCAATAGTTACAATAAAAAACTAATTGGTATTTCTTACCAAACGTGTAGTAGATACCTGTAATAAGTTTAGATACGTTTGAACTTATAAAGTGTTAGTGTTGTTATTTAATAGTGTCATTGCTCTCTATGTAAAATATTTTAAATAATTTTTTGCTGGTAAGTCTTGTTTACAAACTTTTATGAAGAAAACTATTTTATAGAAGTTGATTGTTGTAATAATTTTGAATTCACTGATTAAACTATAAGTAATTATCGCATAATTAAGTGAATTCTTCAGAGCTTACGTGCTGACGCCTTTCCAAACAATAGTTTCATTTACGAAGCTAACAGTCTGCTCTAACCGAGTAGGCAGTTAGCTTCGTAAATGAAACGATTGTTTCAAAAAGCGTCAGCACTTAACTTATAAAGTATTCATTTAGCTACGAAATAATTTCTTATATTTCATAGACTTATCATTGAAAACAAAGTATTGATTTTTTTTACGTTAGTATTTTATTGCATTTGGTTAATGGTTATTTTGCATGGAATACATTTTTTGTAATTTTTATGTCGAATTAGGTTTTTGTGTCATTATAGCTCATTCATATACCTAATTGCCAAGTTATATAGTATCCCTGATACCAACTGTAGTAATATATTCAATGATCATTGTTATTGGTTATGTGTTAATTATTAAGTGCCATAGGACGTAAGGAAACTGTGAATAGTCAAACATTCGACGAATAATTTTGGGTTAAATTAAATAACTAGTTACTAATTGTCTTGTGCTACTCGTCAGACACATGATTATATATGAACTCAATAATTGTAGGTTTCGCATAATAATTTAGTAAACCAGGTGACTGTTAATTAATTTAGAGGCAATGGTTCATTATTGCTATCTGGCTTATCTCACTCACTAATATAAACAATTTACTAACTCCAAAATTAAATCTTTTTCTCTAGATACAGTTTTAATCCATATTCAAAGTTTAGATAGCTTTTAATAGCGAAAACACTCGATAGAACAGTTGCCTCATTCAACCAGTGTAAGGTTGGTTTGAATACTTGTAGCAATAAAATTTTTACTTAAAGCAAATAAACGTTCTCATCCTGCATTGAGAGTTTGATTCTCTTGTGTGTTATACGATCATTAAGAATATTACCACCAATGAGGGACGTCTAAGGATTGTGAGTATCTTATAGGATTACGTTAAATACCAACCTATATTGGATAAATGGAAACCCCATTACTCCCGTTTACTGAGTAACTACGTTAAGGTAGACCAACTCTCTACTGGGGTCATAAGTGCATGGCTCTTCACTCAATCACCGTATAAAAGAAGGGTAATGAAGAGGAATAAAGCTATAGGCTACCAAAGGAAGGGACGAAGTTAGATCAAGCAAAGAAATATCTGCTGCGTTTGCTATGTGGTGCCCCGGAACGGTTAGCCAAAAATGATTTTTTTTTAATGATAGCATGAATACGTTTGGCTATTAATCTCGCTGCTTTTACTGTCCGGGTAAACTTTATCGATTTCACTAAGCTAAATAACGATTTGTCACACACACCGACGAAAATATCAAGTAAAATCTGAAACATTTTGTCTCATCGTGTGCTTCCGTAAATTTACTTTAATTATAAAAGCCAGAAATTATTACATTAAAAATACCCCGGTCACCGAGAAATCTTGGAGTATCTTGATATTGCCTTGGAGAAGAGACCATGCCTGTTGTGACCAGCGAGCACAGACATAACTGTCATTTCTCTAACTAGTAATTCCTGTGCTCGCTGGTTGTGAACTAGTTTATATAAGATTTAGACACAGATGTGTCTGCGTACAATTCTGAAATGTGGATGCAACGAAAGTGATGAAACTGAGTAAACCCAACTGTAATAAAATACTCCTTTATTTAATAATTTTTATAAACGTTTAGTTTTTAACTTCAGAATATTTCGTGAAATTCCAAACTTTAAATTTTCTAAATTCTTTAATATGTTATTCTTTATCTTGAGTTTTATATCGTTTCCATAATTCACATAATTAAAAACTACTTTAAATTAAGTTTGATTACAAAAAGCGTTTAACATTTCACTAAATTATTCCAGTTTTTTTTATAATAATTATTACTTGAGTAATTAAACATAACATATATTATATTTACATGATACTTAAAAGAATTTAATTTTATTATTTCTATAGAATAGAGATAGAAATGTATTGAAGCGCATTATTTTAGGCAAGGATTCTACAT
This sequence comes from Prosapia bicincta, assembly GCA_036971475.1. NCBI lineage: Eukaryota > Metazoa > Arthropoda > Insecta > Hemiptera > Cercopidae > Prosapia > Prosapia bicincta. The sequence continues at coordinate 18,625,009 of JBAIZL010000008.1, forward strand.
AATATGTCAAATTAATTGCATCATGTGAGATAGATTCGCACAGTCAAGGAGATTTAAGGATTAGGCTACTGGTCAGCCATGTTTGCATGTTTGCGGTGTATGGTTCTAAGAAATAACATTGATAAAATAATTCTGTGTATCAGCAGTAAACCTTGCTAAAGAGTTTTCACAAAGGCGAATTTGCTTTTTTGGTTAACATTTAAAATTATTTTATTTGGAATCTGAAAATAATTTTATAGGTAATGCGTATTAAGGAATTAGTAAACTGTTTTTAGTAATCCTCCGAATGTGGATGCACTTTTTGAAATTTGTCATGCCCTAACCCAGGGGTTCTCAACCTTTTAGGCTCTGAGCCCCCTTCACACTTTGGTGTGAGGTCACGCCTCCCTTCACGGATTAAGTTAATTTAGACTTATATATATGATAAATTTACTTACAATATGTTTAAGTAATAACCAGAAAAATGTTCTCTACTTTTGTAGTGCTAGTGTGAGGGCTGGCACTGTTTCTCGTTAACTATTTTTTGTATGTTTGGATGAAATTTTGACAAAGAACACCGCAGGTCACTTTCCACATCTAGTCTGGTTCGATATTTAGATTTTATATTAGCCAGGGCTGAAAATCCTGTCTCGCATAGATAAGTTGATGAAAATTGTACAAGCAACTTGACTGCCTCCATTGCTATTTCTGGGTAAACAGGAAGATATAGTAGCCAGAAATCTTCGAGATCCATGTTTGGGAAATCCAATTTAGCTTTGGAATCACATTGCAAGTTAATTGTTTCTTCTTGAATGTGATCAGGAGGTATATCAATGTTGATTTGAAAGGGGTCACTTGTTAACTTGAATTCCCAGTTTTCCGAGCTTATATCTGGGAAATAGGCTCCGATTTTGTTCTTCAGAGACCACAAATGCTCAGATATTAGGTCCTTCATTTCATTTACTAGGTCTTTTGGAAGACATTGGGTATCATCGAGGAGATTTTGGAAAGGAAGAAAAGGAGTAAAGAAATAGAGCTTTATAGATCTATTAAGCTATAAAAAAATTTCAATAATTGTGTTTGTGTCCTACATCAAATTCAATTTTTTTTTAAATTTGTTGACGCCTCCCCTGGAATTCTTCTACGCCCCCCCCAGGGGGGCGCGCCCCCCAGGTTGAGAACCGCTGCCCTAACCAATATCTTTGCACTTGTTGATCAGCGTCAACATTTTGTCTTCCTTTTTCGACTCCTTTAACACAGTCTATTTCCTAATTTTTTGGTCACCTTCATAACTAAACATGATTTAACCTTTTCAAAAAAAAAAAAAAAAAAAAAAAAAAAAAACACCTCAACTGCTTCCACCTATTTTTCTTCACAATTTTCTAGTTTCTAGGACAAACACAGAATATCTCTATTTTAATAAGAACTCTATTCGCTATTTGTATAATTATTTAACCTCAAAATATATAACACTCTTCATGTTACTAATTATCGTGTATTTCAAGTGTTTAACCTTTTAACTTGTTCAAAAATGTACTCTTTATAAATTCCATAATCAATGCGACTTTCCTCCAGCTAATCATGATTTCAGATTTGTTTATTAATATTTAATTCTTTCTCTACATCGTCGTTATTTATCTGTACATAAGCAGACTACTCGAAATTTTCTCATTTACCAAAAATAATATCATCAGCATAAAATTCTCCTTTCTCATACCAAATAGCCCTCCCCTTGTTTTTACGGTAGTAGGCTTACCTTGCTAAATCCTTCAACCAGACGAAGAATAAAATAGGTGAGTATATATTCTTATAATCATTTACTCACTCCACGCCCTACTATTTATTTTTCTTTCTCATTGAAAAGTTGAAAAGAATGTAATTAATTACAAACTCAATAATCTGATAATTTACAAATTTCAACTATAGGAAATAAAAAATATTGTATTTTAAAGTAATTCTGTTAAAATGGATGGTTATCACTAAATGTTATTACGTTATATATATATATATATATATATATATATATATATATATATATATATATATATATATATATATATATTACGTTATCCATTGTTTTTCCGTTGCACTGACTTTATGAAGTTAATATATTACTTTTGTAAGTAATTTTATCCACCATTAAGTGCAATGATTTTACCTTGTGTGACCGAAAGGCGCTTCATCACACAAGGTAAAATCATTGCACTTAATGGTGGATAAAATTACTTACAATAGTAATATATTAACTTGATATATATATATATATATATATATATATATATATATATATAGAGAGAGAGAGAGAGAGAGAGAGAGAGAGAGAGAGGGGGGAGAGCAAATTAAGAGTATCTCGGTTTCTGCTTGAATGAAAATTGGGACAGCCTTGAATATTTACACGCTTAATTATACAAGAAAGAAACACTTTTGTGAAAATGAAAAGATTTTACTCGAAAAAAAGTAATGCAAATATCACTCCATGTAAGTTTGTTTCTATATTGTGTATTGTAGCATTTTCTTGTGTAGTATTAAGATATTTACTCTAACTGAAGCCGTGTGAAAAACGTTAGCTTTTGAAATTTGTGCATTTAAGTGAATAATACAAATTCCATGGACTGCTAGAAGAACTGAAGTTATCAATTCCTTGAAACAAAGGAAATTTACGTTTTGGCTAGTTTACGCGAAATTCACATATCATCTTCTTGCACACTACGATAATTTTAATTTAAGGCAAGATTGAAATTAGGAATAGCCTTTGTGACTTGGTTTGTCATTATCTTGGGCGGCTGTGCATAAAGTGTAGATATTGAAGATGGCTGTCAACGTTCTGGAAAGTTCATAACATCTAGAGAAGTCATTAGATTTGCAGTGAATTATAACTAAGTATAAGAATCTAATAAATTGGAAAGAATATTTTGAAGTGACTGATAAAATAATTTTAAACTGTAACTGTTATGGCAACCAAAAAACAAATGGCCCAATAAAATGAATCATAAAAAAGCAGTTAACTTAGTAGTGAAGAATTAATTTATATGTCCAATTTTCTTTGAATTACTTAAAATTATTTTCAGTCGTGTAAGAATATATATTATGATGCGTAAACAAAGTACAGTAGAATCTCAAAATTCCGAGTCACGATTTTTCGAGCTTTTGTTAAATTCGATCCTATTTCAGACTATTCTCTCTGTTTGAAAGAGAATTGAAATTATTTACTGTTAGAAAAACACCGTCACACCTCAATGAAAATTACTGTGCTCTGATGGTATCCGATTTTTCAAGTCAATGGATGAGTAAAGGACGAACGATTTGAAATAACAGATATTACGATTATTGAAATGTTACAAAAAAAAACTACTGAAGCCAGTGATGACGAGAATAAAGATGTAGTTTCGGCTGAGACAGTACAAGAAGGGAAAATTAATTACGGTGAAGGAAAGACCGCCTTGGAAACTGCACTACGCCAACAGATGTGCTTCTTCTAAGACGTCTACGCGACACCGTAGCTCGAATGCGATTGGATAAGCAAATCCAGAAGACACATCACAACTTTTTCCAAAGAATGTAGCAACCGTTATGGGCAATGTATTCTTATGCAACATTATATTTATCAAAGTGTTGTAATCAATAAAGTTCTATAAACGTATTTGGTGATTCTTTTATAGTATTAGGGTCATTAAAACCATTATTATTTCTAACGTACAGGAATGTGTTTCCGTGTAATCCGAGGAGGTTTCAGTCTACCCATCTACCTGAAATCATTGAAACGTTTCCCAATTTAAATTTTTTTAATTTTTTAAAATCAGTACGGATTGGTATATTTTATGCAGCAAAGTTAGTATATTAAAATATGTTTATATATTCAGTATATTATAGTTTCGCCCACTTCAGATAGTCTATAATTTGAAGGTGGAAGTTGGGAATTTCATTTTTAACAGTTAAATACTCTCAACTTCTCTACATTTGTATCAGGTTTTATTCATTTAACAAAACTAATTTTCACGATTCAGCGAGACAAATCATTCTCATTCCTGGCTACCACCGAAATCCTTTCTGAATTTATATAGAAATCTCCTTCTAAAGACGTTGTCATGGCAACGCTAATGATACTTTTAAAATGTAATTGGAAAGTCAATGAGGTCAGTGTTTTAATTTTTTGGATCTACAAATATAGAGAGCGATTCAAAGTTATTTTCTTTAACACTTAATTATTTTGAATTGCTACCACCTATATTTTATTAAATTATTGAAACAAACATAGGCGCGTGTAAGATTTTTTAAGTGCGTTGGTAATGCGTTTGGTAACTGACGGGGAAAACAAAATAGGAATTAGCGTTGGCCGCCGCCGCCGGTTACGGTTATCGGTGTTCGGATATCAAAAACTACTAAATAGGCAAAAGTAAACAGTAGGGGCCTAATGATGGAGTGGATACGGGAGCCGGATTCACTCGCTTTGTTTCTCAGTGACGATAGCCTCGTTTGAAAGATTGTTATAAATAAGGAATACCTATCTTTTGAGAAGTAGGCCTAATAGTGTACAGTACAAAGAATGTTTGGAGAATAGCCAGATTTGTTTTTGATTAGTAACTACAGTGCTGTACAAAATAAATAAGACGGGAACACATTATCCTATAACCTGTACAGTAACTATACTGTCTTCTTGCCCTTTGTTTGAAAATATAAAGCATATATATATAAATAAATAAATATATATATATATATATATATATATATATATATATATATATATATATATATATATATCGCAATATGGATTCTTGTGTATTAATAAAGAACTAAGTCAAAATACAAATACAAGAATTATAATTGAATTTACAATTCATAATTGTAAATTCAATTAGGCTATAATTCTTGTATTTGTATTTTGACTTAGTTCTTTATATATATATATATATATATATATATATATATATATATATATATATATATATATATATATATATATATATATATATTAGCGAGAAATGCTGTAATTTTGCCAACGGCGAATGTCGAAGGGGCTACTGTACTCATTTCTTCTTTTTCAAGTACCAAACCCTTCATTTTACTCCCCTCAGTTGCACTCTTTAAACCCTTCATCAAAATCCTTCCCTATATATATATATATATATATATATATATATATATATATATATATATATATACTAACGCACTCTTTAGACCCGCCATCACAATCCTACTTATACTAACATATTTTTATGAGGCTATCTCTGTAATCCATTTGGGACATAACCTGTTGTCGACAACAGGGTTTTCCAATAATAACACCTCAATGTAACTTCTGGCTACAGAAAACTGCTTCACAACAAATCTAATTCTTACCAAATGACATCTTAATTTGTTCCTTTATTACAGGGTACTAATTTCCATAGATCCTCTCAGAACCAACTAGTGCTTCATCCTACAGTGATAAGGCCTCAAATCTGACACCAGTGATTTTATTGACTTCATGTACCAATAAACTTCTTTTTCTGATAGTTTCTAATATTAGTCATCACATAAGGTTATTTTTATTTTATTTACAGCAGCGCACAATAGGCCAGTAGTAGTGTGCCAAACCGGATTTTTAAATTTTATAGCCTTCATATTTCATTTCAACCAGCTACTTTTTCCTGGCAAAAAACCAATTTTGGTCATCAAAGCCAAATAAAAATACTATTTAAAAACTGAATTCCAATTAAAATGAAATTACTAAAATCAATAAGAAATTTATTGTAACAAACAACAATAAATAATTTAAAACAAAACTGTAACAATAAAATTATATAATAATTAACAATTAATAAATTCATAACAATAGGTTTTCAATACTTGATATATAATAATAGAAATAAATAAAAATAAATTAATATAATAAATATTATTTAACAATAAACATAACTTTAAATAAATATCTACACACATACAAACAAAAACACAATCACACACAAACAAAAACACAATGACACACACACACACACTATATATATATATATAATGTATACAATGGAATAAGGACCTGGTCCAGAAACTTTCGTTGATGAGAGAGCTGATTCTAATACACCTGTAAAAAAATGTAATTTTCAAAAGAGAATCTCCATAAAAGCCACCAGTAAAAGGTATGGATGGCTTCTTCCTTGAGTTTATATATTTTAAATTTTTTTATTATAAACTGAAATAGAAGAAAGGTTTGAAAATGACATTTCCAGTACATCAACACTGTTGCTGATCAATCTTCCACCAAGTTACTTCAGTGCAATGACTGGCAATAGAATGGAATTACCACACACTGAATTTGTTTTTCCCCATACAGTGAATGGTGGAGTTGTTCGTATAATTGTGCAAATGGGATGTGCCCAAGAATTTTTTCTACTCAGCTGGAAAATCCCCCGAGTTTTAGCAAGATCCGTGTTTATATTTTTCAAGGTTTTCTCTTGTGGGTGTCGATTGAATCTCCTTAAAACTCTTTGTCATAAGCAGAGGGATTCCAAGCATTCATCATTCTATCATGGATCAGGCAGTTAGCATGGTGATACAGATGTTTTAGTAATGGTGATTCCTCCAGAATTCAAAATGAACTTGCTGTAAATATCAACAATTTTATCAATGGAAGTCTCACAATTATTGCAAAATATCTTTAAAAACCTTCCCAATTGGCTTTTTCCAACAAGGATGGAAAGCATAAAAGGAAAGGGAGTCACATTATTTATCTTTATAAGCAAATAGCTCCTACCATGTAAATCGTTAGATACTAACGACCATGGTGCATCCAGTAGCTAAAAGATGACTGAGGTGAACAGCTATCCATCCACCAGTACATGCTGCAAAATGAGTAGGAGAACCATCAATTAGCAGATATAAATCCAATTCCACTCTAATACTCTCCACAAGCTGTGCTCAATAGTTGCAAATCAGAAGTCTCCAAGGAAAATGTTGAGATTTAAATCAGTTTATAAACTTTATATTTGTAACCGAACATTTAATAACATAATTTGTGAGTATAGAAGATGTAATGTAAATGATGATAGAATGATGTAGTGTTACCAGTTACAAGAAGTTTATAATTTCATTTTAGCCTAGCAATCAGAAGCTGTAATTGAATTAAATGTGGCCAAACATAATATGACATCTTTGGGTAGTTAATATTTTACTTAAGTTTATATAAGTAAATATTAAAACAACTAATCAGATATTTTAAATGGAGTTAGAAATTACCCACATCACTATAAAGCATGAGGTGAGGGGGCATGACTACTTGAATGGGAAAAGCCATTTATTAATTTTTTTACAAACTGTGAAAAATCACTGGTGAAACTCTTCTAATATAGTAATTGGAATGTATTAGGATAGAAGTATTTAAGAAAAATTATAATCAGTTTAATCCAGATTATCTCATTGTATAGAAAAACCATGTTTCTAAATTATTTTCCAGGAGTGTATGAATAGATTTTTAAAGTAGAGTTGATGGGTTCATTTTAAAAAAGTAAAAATAGTATTTATCAATTTAACTTGGTAAAATATCACTAATTTGTGATTTTGTATTTCAATGCCATGTTTGTTCTGCAGTGTTTTTGTTTTTGTGTGTTATGTAAGTATTTTTTGACTGCATTTGATGTAATAAAGGCAACTTTGTACTTCATTTATACATAATCTCCCCAAGATGATTCATGTAACAACGCCTAACATTATTGTTAAAAAAATCTGAAGATGTACAACCTTACAATTGGAGGTTTTAAAAAAATTGTTAAAATCGAGTACAGTATACTGTAACAATTTAGAGAAACAAATAAGTTTTTCAATCAGACTTCGTTACAGAAGATCAAGTTAGAGGTGGTGTAGCCATCTTACTGCATCGATGCCGTATCTCTAAACTTAATAACTTACAAGCATTAGCCATTCAAACAGCTGTTCTAAATAAGTTCTACTACACATAGTATTATACATAGTTTTGTATCTACTTGCCATCTCATGAAAGCCTTCAAACAAAAACCTGTTAATTTTAGGAAGTACATTAGTAATTTTACTTTCTGTTTCATATCATTACCACCCGCGTCCTGTCACTTTAGAAATGCATATTCTTCTGCATATTCTTACCTTGTTATTTTCTTCAAAGAAGTTATCATGATGTCCTGGAAGTTTTTGTTTTAAGCCTTTTTAACCCTAGCAACATGTGCATGCCCTAATAAATCCCCTAAGTGCAAATTTTTTTAAAAGATTTTTGATTTTTTTAAAATATTTTTTCTAATTTTTCTTTATTTTTTTAAAAATTATTGTACATTTTGTAATATCTATTATGTCAATATTTAATATTTGAAAAGTATAAATTTTGTCAGCGTTAGTAGCAGTCCACATTTTCAGTTTTCGATGGTCAGACATAGTAGTATTTTCACACACAAAATCGTATTACTCTTTGGTTTCCATAACAATTTCCTAGTTCAAATATCTATAAAAAATATTTTGAAAAACTCCAATTCCTTAGGTTTTGATAAGAAAACCAATTTTTTAGAAAAGTATAATAAATTCATCCAACTATAAACACGTGAGACTTTGCACACAAAAGAATGATGACTATGTACTCTGTCTAGCATCTATTGTTCAGATAGTATCAAATACTGAACCTAGAGTGCAGTACAATACACACAAAACAAAATCTTAAACCTATGATCATGCTAATCTGAAAGAAATGGTAGAACGTTCACATAAGGGAAAACTTCCCCATAGCATAATCTCACGTACTGGTATATAAATGGTAATCAAAGAATTAAAAAGATATGTCTGTCATACATTTTATTTAAAATTTAGAATTACAACAAACAAATCAATAGCTAAATGAAAAGCAATTAATTATAAAAAAACTGAAATGATAATCATAAACAGTAATATATTACCAGAAGTCCAGCAGACTTATTTTCAAACCAGCATTCCCAAAACTAACCGCAGGTCATGAGAATTGAAGCTGGAGGCTATTGAAACCATAGGAAAGAAGATGGTAAGGCACTCAACATCCATAGTGGTGCCAATTGTCTGTATGTATAAAAAATACATGTGGTAACAAATTACCTCATGGAGCCTCTGAAGGATTAAAATTTTTAGAGCTGATATACTTAGGCAATAAAATGTCGATGAAAATAAAACTAAAATTAAATATATACTAGATTTGACTACATGAAATTTTATGAGGAAGATTTCTGTTGAAATATAATTGAATTTTAATAACATGTTTGAAATCTCTTTTATTTTTTATTTACAGTCAAGGTTTTGGACACATTTACATACTTCTGTACAGGTGTGTAACAAAGTTTTAAATATTTAAGAAACTTATAATTATAATTTAAATTAAATGCTTACTTATAAAATAATTGTATAGTATATATGTCTTGTATATGTGATGAGCAAGTTAATATTATTCCTTCGACTTTGAGATAAGTAAAGATGTAATGTAGATGATTAAGTTCTTTGTAAATTATTTGATAATGCAACCAGACGGGCAGTAAACGCTCGTAGGTTGCAGACAATTGCTATGAAATAGTTTCAGAGTTGTGAACGTTAGATAGTATATTTGATAAATTACTCTGACTAAGACTGGGGAAACCATAAGATATCACTTCTTCATCCTCCCTTGAAATGGTTTTGTTTAATATCTGCTCAACTGTTTTTTCTTCCACTGTTGGACTTTGCACTGTTAACACATCATTGACAGAAAATTACCCTTAATTGTCATAACAAATTCATAAAAAAATTGTAATCAATTTTATTTGAAAATAATTCTTAGAAAGTTATATAAATTTATCTTAAAAGTAGGCTGCTTTTGAAATGAGCATTTTCAATGATAAAAATTATAAATTCAAATATTTAACATATCTGATTCTAATTGTATACAATCATACTTGTATGGTTTTATCTATTTGTAATTCTAATGTTATGTGCTGCAACAGTAGTCAATAAAGACAAAAAATTTTGAAACTTCACACATTTTTAAAAGTTTGAAATAATAAAAAATTAAATTATAAAACTTTGCACGCTTATAAATATGCAAATAATTTGAAATATTTAAGACAATAGTTATGATACAAACAAGATTTTCTCTAAGCTACAGAAAAAAGGTCAAAGAAAAACAAAAATTTGAACTGAATACTATGTTAGTTTTCAAAATAATAAATAAATTCTTATTAAAAAACAATTTTCACTCTGCCATTACTACAATTAGTTAATTTCTGTCAAATTTAAATATATAATTGATTCCACAAAAATACGAGTACTTCAACACATATCTAATTTAAAGTAATCTGTTTTGTACTTGATAATTAATCAGGCATGTTCAAAAATTAATTTTTAAATGCAAGGATCGTCTAGAAGTAGAGAGTTTTTTTTAACTCTGGAATGGGTATGATAAGACTTTTAATCACTTAAACAATAGTTTATGACCATCCGAACTTTTTATTTAGTAAATTTGTTAAAACTTACTGAGACAGAACGTTTTCGATCGCTATGTGCCAATCTTCATCAGTATCTTCTGCTTGGAGATGTTGGGTCAAGCGGTGACGGTTTTAAAGGTAGGTTTTCGATAGTATCAAATAGTATGTGTGATTTGTATTGTGTTTGTTCGTTTAATATGTTTGTACTTTGTGTTTTTGTGTGTCTGTAAATTTCATATTGTTCTAGTGTGTTGAGATGTGGTCCTTTTTTGTTGATGTGTAGGATTTCTAAATTATGATAAATGTCTGTGTATTTGTGTCCTGTTTCTTTTAAGTGATTGTAAAATGTTGAGTTGGTGTTCTGTTTGTGTTCTTCGACTCTTTGTTTATCATAATTTAGAAATCCTACACATCAACAAAAAAGGACCACATCTCAACACACTAGAACAATATAAAATTTACAGACACACAAAAACACAAAATACAAACATATTAAACGAACAAACACAATACAAATCACTCATACTCTTTGATACTTGACCCGATATCTCCAAGCAGAAGACACTGATGAAGATCGGCAGATAGCGATCGAAAACGTTCTGTCTCAGTAAGTTTTAACAAATTTACTAAATAAAAAGTTCGGATAGTCATAAACTATTGTTTAAGTGATTAATAAGATTCACCGAATGTAATGGATTACAAGAAAGACTTTTAACAAACAAAACACAATATGATTATACAGAGCAGATTTTTACTCAGACTGCAACAGCCATCCCAATACCCTCCTTCATTCACACCCCAAGATCAGTGAGCCATCCTGCTGACCGGTTCCATTCTTGTATTCTCAACTTTACTTTGTAAGTACAGTACGATATCATACCGATGGTGTGACTATTTTATTTAGTGTTGTTTTGTTGTTAGTTTTATTTACGTATCAAATGTTCCTTACTGTGAAATTAAAGTGTTGAAAATTAGTGTTATATTTTGAAGGCATTTTTACCTACTTTTTCTGAAGTATTATTCTCCTTTTGTTTTTAAAGTACAGTTTGTATAGTATTGCTTATACTATAGTAGTGTATATAAAATGGAGATTTGTCCAACTCAAAAGCAGAGAATGACTACCAACTACTGAAGCAAGCATGACATTCCATTTTGTGCAGATTACCAAGGGTAAGTCTGCAAAATTGCAGCATTTGAGGCCTATTTTTCAAGGCATCACATCATTGCAAGTAAAAATTTGTGATCTGTTTTAACACATAATTCTTTTTTGTAAAAAGAAAAATACAGTGAGTTCAATATTTTATTTTAAGATAGCCCTCGCTTCTGGGCGACTAAAACGATTTATGACATGTTTTGCCAATAAACTTTACTTTTATATTAAAAGTAATTTTTAGGTTTTTAAGTTAAGTATGTAGAATTAAATTATTTTTAATAAGTTTAAGTTTTTTATTTCCACCTAAATAAAAACAAAAATATTTGTCAAAATCCTAGAAAATACGATATTATACTAACAATATAGGTTTCAAGTATCATACCATTCCAGGATTAACTAATGTGTACCATAGCCCCTCCCACCAAAGTTTCAATGTCATTGAATGTAAACCTTCTTACTTGAGTCTGAGGCTAACAATAATATGCTACTGGCTCAGAATGAAGGTTTTATAATGTGCATCAAGAATGATAACACTGCTAAATATGAGGAATACTTCTGTGGAGTAAAGGTGATCAACCTCCTAAATGCAAAGAAATTGCATTTAATTATAATTTACAAACACGTTCGCAGGGTTTATAATAGTGTGATATGATAAAAGAAACATCAGTTTAAATGGTGCATTAAACTTAAAGGCAGACGAGCGAATATTCATGATGAGTGAGTTGCAATAGGCAGATTCAAAACAAAGAAGGATGAACAAAATTAAGATGATCTTACAAATGGCTTACATATGCACAACGCTTTCATAAAATTTCAAGAATTGTTTTTTTTCAATAACTGAGCAAGTGGGTTCCTTGCATTTTAACAGAGGTCATAAAAAAATTATTGGGAATTGCATTAGAATTTCTCAGTCATTACAAAAAAGATGAGAATGTTTCAAATCCAATTTTTAATAGTGTAAAACTTCAGGAGCAAAACACTATTCAATGGAATATTGTTATTCTCGATCCCAAACCTAAAAAAAAAGCAAATGAACTCTTTAGTAGTAAAAAGAAGATATCTACAGTGTTTTGCTTTTGAAAGGGAATATATCTAACAGAATGAACATAGTGTGGCATTGACACAAACTTTTCCTTACCCCCTTTGATGGAAAGTATTATCATCCATGTCACAGCTCTAACCTGGTTACAGAATATTACCACCTTTTTCTTAAATTATAAATAATTTAGGCAGTAATTATTCTAGAAATGATCATAAACTAAAAGAATATATTTCAGGCTGGTTTACAAATTTTGCATCAACCAAATAATAATAAATACAGTAATAAATAACATACTTGTGAAATGCTAAAAGTGTTTAAATTTAAATTATGCTAATATAAACATTTACATATAGAATAGGTTAAGAAATAGACGTTTTGTTAAAAAAGACATGTTTCATTTTTTTTATATAAATTTTTTGAATGATAAACTATTAATTACTTTCCAGGTGACTAATGTTTATTTTAAAATAGTTTTTTGTTAAACTCAATTTCAACAATAATATTAAAAGCTGATAAAACAATATTTTTTTCCAAATTGTACTAGTTTGTAAAGCCAGTCAAAATTGTTACTTTTATTGAAACATTCTGTTGGTAAAGATTATTATTAAACTTTATTTGGTTCAATATTCAACTTGAACTACTAGTTTACACTTATACACTTTAATATATTATATTAATTTTATAAATACAATAAACTCCCGATTATCCATGGGCGGATTAAACGGTTTGCGGATTATTTGGGGTCTGCCATTGTTTTACAAATATCCAATTTTTATTCCAATCAGATTCATGTGTTTAAATTTCCAAACGGTGAATTACGAAGTAAATACATATAAGGCTTAATAGAAGTTAAGATGAAGGGAATAGATATGTAAATATGTACGTACTAATTTTTACATTGAAAGGGAAGCATCCCGACGCGGGCCAGCAAAATAAAAGGGACGAGCAGACTACTGTATATAAGAGACAATGACAAAATGCTTGGACGCCCGAAAACCTAATGTGCAACATAAGATTATAAATAAATGTCAGCTAATCTTAGCTATAAATAGTCTAGGACATGACATATGCATTATCCATGTCTGTCATATACAATATCGATCTTTAAAGGCTTTGTGACACACATGACACAAGTAGACACTGAGACAAAATGGTTCTCAAGAAACTTAGATCGCACATTAAAGCTAAATCAATGCTCACAAAAAACAGTCGAAAGTGACAGATTTTTTTGTTAAAAAGTGAAAGTATTATGTGTAAAGGAAATTACATATGTACATACATACTTACTTTTGACATATACTTATGTACGTATTGTAAATAGTTAGACATATAAATGTAGATGTTATAATCCGTCAAATACATCGAGATTTTAAATTGTTTTCTGTATTTATTTTGTCCTCTGAAGATTATTTGTGAATTGCACTAACTGGGGTCATTATTTGTGTAACTTATGGTATAATAATCGATTATCAATCGTTTTGCGTATTCTTTGTTCATAGAGGATTATCCGAGGAATTCGTTATCTGGCGTTGCCGGGTCACCCTATTCCACGGATAATCGGGAGTTTACTGTACTCCCTTTTTTATGTATGACTTATTTTATTTATTTTTTAAATTTTTATTTAATTTTTTTTTTTTATAATGGCTATTTTAGGAGATATGTCCTTATCAAATACGATCCAAGTTGACAATGGGTTACACAATTCTAAATCTCTGTATATATTGAAACCAAAATTAAGGATTTTTCAATAAAAAAAGCATTTACATATTAATATATGTTTTTACAAAAGGTTTTCACAAATTTACAAACAAATTAAAGTTTGGATAGTCATAAACTAATGGAAAGTTATTAATTAAGTTTCACCGAATGTAATCAACTACAAAATTCAAATATAGTTAAAAGGTTTTGGTAAATTCATATATTATTTAAGATATTGGTAATTAAACATTAAAACGGTAGTACATTAAACAAAGTGTTTGGCCTATTCTGCACAGCAATGGCGTTTTAAAGTAAAGTAAATATAGCCTCTTATAGCTGTAATTAATACAAATAGATTACATGTAATAAGTTGAAACATCTAAAGTACCTCAACATACTGGATGAAATTGAGGTTAGCTAGATTTTTAAAAAAACAGGAGGTAATTTATTTATATAATTGATTTACCACATTTTTGCTTCAAATAATAAGGTTAAATACTGCTGTACTTTCAATAAATTAAGAAATTCTTTCTAATGACAGTATTATTCATAAATATACCTGAAGCTTTTGTATCAACATCCTTTGGATATTCTACAATTGTATTAACCTCATCCTGTGGATATCCTTGATCTTCATAACCTAAAATGTGTAGATAAAATTATAAATAATAATATTAATAAACCATGGAAATAATATTGACTTTTTATTTTTATTTATATGTATGTATGTATGCAAATTTTACCCAAAATAATAGACAAGTTACATTAAAAGCAATACTGTTCAAGAGTGTAATGTGAATTCAAGGAATTTTCTATAGAATGATAGAAGTCATTTGGACTTACATACGCAAGCTGTTGATTAATTATGGCCAAAGAGAGCAAATTTGTAATTTTAATCTTACCTCTAGATAATTGGAATTTTTTCCAACACAATCAAAGTGTTCTGAGCAGAGATGATTTATGTTTCAGATCTTCTTAAGATATAAAACGATAAAGTACTTGCTGCTCAATGTTTAAAATGATATTGGATTGAACTAGTACATAAGGCACAGAGCTAATTGAGGCCCTCTTCCCAGTGTCCTACATAGTATTTCTACTTATTTTGACCAAAGTGATTATTTATTTTTATGGTTAAACAGATTGGCTTTTTTCAAGTAAGGATGAGCCGATACCTAAAATTTTTTTTCGATTCTCGATTCTTTCAAGTTATATAGGCTACATTATAAGCCTGTACATAAGCCTTACATTCTTATAATGAATTTACTTAACATCTTCATCATATGGTGATGCCTTTTAAAAGTTTTGTTATAATGTAAGAGGCTACACAAAATGTTCAGCGTTGATTTATGAATAGGAATTTCTGAAAGGGTGACAGTAATTGGACAGTTAATTGGATAACAGTAATGATTTATTTAAAATTACAAATATGAACTTCAGTTCAAAATTACAATATAAATTCAGTAGTAGCAAGTTCCGTGTGTATAACTGCAGAAATTGGAACTACCTTTTTTCTTTTGTGTAAACATATATGAAGTGGTGGTGGAGTAGTGGCGGCCAGAGACAGGACGAGAAACAGCCCTGCTGAATGAGAGTGAAAATGCTAGATAGAAAAGTGTGGTAAATGGACCATACTTCTGATCATCTTTGTTGTTGCGTCATAAACAATAGTAATATTTCCTGATCTCAAATAGACATATGCTTTAATCATTTAATTGATTCAATGCAACTAATCATTGAATAAGACATTATTGATAATTAATGTTATTTGCAATAAATTACACCACATACGTATTTTGACAGTTAAAAAACTAAAAATTGGAATCGGCACTTAATCAATAGAGAATGGAGTATCAACGATTCCTTGATACCATTAGAATTGACCATTCCTGGAATCGAGAATCGGAATCGGCCCATCCCTACTTTCAAGTGAAGCTATATTGTCAATTTCCCCTCATAATAAGTATCCCTGCTTCATAAATTATTTGAATAGAATTAATACATTTTCTAACTACTGCTTTTATTTTGTTATATAGTAGTTAAAGTATATTTTTTTTGGTAAATATCATGGTATAAAGTGAATAATCTTATTCTCGTTGAATGGTATTCTATGAAGTAGTTAAAATTAGGGATGGGCTGATTCCGATTCTCGATTCCAGGAATCGTTGATTCTAATGGTATCCAGAAGTCGCCGATACTCGATTCCCCAATGATTAAGGTGCTGATTCCGATGGTTATTTTTTTTTTAACTGTTAAAATACATATGTGGTGTAATTTATAGGAAATATAATTAACTATCAACGCTGTCTTATCTAAATATTAGTTGCTTTGAAAGAATTATCCAAAAATATTATTATTATTTATGACGCACCAACAGACGATCGGAAGCATTTTTGGTTTTTTGTTTGTGCCTACTTCAATCCTTCTGCTGTCTCAGTCTCACTCTCTCTCTCTTTCCCTCCCAATCTCTGGCCGCCACTACTCTGCCATCACTTCATACATGTTAAAACAAAATACAAGGAAAAGGTAGTTTCAATTTCTCTAATTATACAAACTGAAATGCCTATTACTAAAGTTAAATTGTAATTGTGACTGAAGTTCATATCTGTAATTTTAAATAAGCCATTACTTTTATCAAATGTTTGTCACCCTTTCAGAAATTCCTATTCATAAATCAAGGTCAAACGCTTTGTGTAGCCTATTACATTAAAACACAACTTATAAAAGGTTCTCACCCTATGGCCAAGATGTTAACTAAATTCATTATTAGAGAATATCACGTATGCCTATATAACTTAGAAGAATCCAAAATTGACTTAAGAATCAAGAATTGAAAGAAAAATTTGAGAATCTGAATCGAAAATTTTAGGTATTGGCCCATCTCTAGTTAAAATTAACACTGTTCTCCAAAGCTTTAAAAATAATCAAAATTTACCTTATTCATATTCTTGAAATTTATCACAACCGCTAGTAAAAAAAATGGAGACACAGCCTAATTCCCAAATGCATTTATATGTCAAAAGACAGCACAAAATATTCAGGATACTACGCAAAATTTAAATCATCAATTACTAGTTGACAGGCAAAAAATAAAGTCAAAAAGAAACCTATTATTAGGTACAAAAACTATTTTGCAATATCACTAGAATATTAGTGGTAAACAGTTTTTTGTGTATTTTTTTCAGGTGACGATTGGTAAACTGTTTTAAGGATCAAATAAAAAAATATTTTCATACAATGAGCAATAACAAAAAAAAACTACACTGAGCAAGAAAGTCCACTTTATATGAAAACTGATGTCAGTTTCTATTTAAAGTTATAAATATCTATCATTATTATTATTCATCATATATTTTCCACACTTGGTTAATTCAGTATTCAATCCTTTGAATTACTGACAAGACCCTCATACTATTCATATAATATTTATGTTTGTTGATTCCATCTTCACGTAAGCTACTAGTTTTTACTAAATACTTGTAAATATTTACAAAATTGCCTATAGTAGCACTTACTTATATTTGTTGAGGACGGCCGTTTCGGGAGATGTACCCCATTGTCAAGTTGACAATAAGCAAGTTTTTAAATATTTACAAGTGTTTAGTATAATATTTAGTAACATATTCACATGAACATTAGTAATAATATCCAAATTGTTTACTTTTTAATTCTAAAAAAGAAAAAATGTCACTTGTATTTATTTTTTGTACTTATAAAATATTTCTTACCGGTAAAGGTGTTTGGCAATATTTCAACTGATGTAGGATTGCTTGTTGTTATTTCTGTTTTAATTTTTAACTCTAAAAAATAAACAATGTTGTTTCAGATACAATAATAATAATAAGCAAAAGATTTTATATTTATATAAAAATTAAAACTTATAAAACAACAGTTTTAATATAAAATAAAGAGCTTAAATTTAAACAATACAGATTTCTGAATTATATTTCAAACATTTTTCTTCTTCAGTAATTTTTTTTTTAAATGATTGATATTTCTTTAATTTGTAGAGTCAAAGTTTTTAGTTGACATGATAAATATGTAACTATTCCGAAGGCCACTACTGGAAATTCTTAATGAATATATGAAGAAATCAATTCAAAATTTATAGCTCTAATTAATATAAAACTTGGTTGGCAAGATAGAGACAATAAAAATGTGAAAAATAAAATAGAATAAACAAACGATCTTAAAAAACCAATATATTTTCATAGTAGTAGTTTGGATTGCTGCTTCGGAATATAACAAGAATGTAACTTTATTGAAAAGAGTTCTGTGGAATAGCAGTTTTAGCACATTTAAGGTTCAGACAATTGCTCTAAACACAACAACAAAGCCTGATTTACTTTTCAACACTGACAAATAACTTGCAAGAAGCAACAAAATGATACCTGCACCTCCGTCTGTATCAGATGTAAATTACCTGTATTTATGACTTTATGGATACCTTTCATATATAGATCAAAAGTCAATTACTTAAGTTCTTTGCAAGACTTGTTTGCACAAATATATCTGATAATGCATAACTTAATTAAATTGATAAGAAGATAGAATTGTTCAATGTATTCTGAATTCAATTAAGTTATATGAATTGATTGTTTGTGATGTTCCAAAAATGTTATACTTGAGTTTGTAATCTAACTATAAGAACGTTGCACTCTGTTCTAAAATTTCTAAAATAATTATAAATTATGTACATTTGTAAGACTGTGAAATGAGTTTTATTATTTGCCAAAGGTACATAAGTCTTAGAATATTATACTGAGCTCTCTCCAAATTATTGAGTTTCCCCCCACTCCTGACATAAAAACATCACTGTCATTTCTTTATGATTATATTTATATACTCACAGTGTCTGGGATGCTCAATGGTGTGTAATATGTTTTATGAGTACAAGTCTCTTTGATACTTTTGTTATTTAAAAAACAACTATGAAAAATTATTTATAGTTTTGGCTTATATTATTATTATTATTATTGTTATTATACCTTTATTCAACCAATTATAGTTTAGCAGAAAGAGTAGCATGATATATTACTTAAACTCTTAGTTTACAAGGGTAGTTGTTTCCAAACTACTCAACCATTCAATGTTTCACATGACCCTAGATGAGTCAGAATAAAATAAGTTAAGCTGATAATTTGCATCAAATAATCTTTGGCATACAAATCTTACATCAGTAAGGATCAAGAAAACAGATTTCAGACTATAAAAAGACGCTTGTTTACTCAAAGCCGGTTGAAAGTTAAGTAGCATATAATATTCTATTACAATTTTCAACCAAAAGTGTCATGAAAACAAGGATTGTAATACTTCATTAGTGAAGTAAATATTATGATTGTTCAAAATATTAAACTGAGGTAATGAACTTCTTAACACTGGTAATACAACATGATAGGATATAATATAAAATATCTTCAAGAAATGGGGGCAAATTTCTTCTAAGACAAGTAACTTACAATTACAAAAAATAACTTTAAAGAAGGTACATGATGTAGCAGTATGATAACCATAATGTTAACAAAAGAATGCTGTGATTTAAAATGAATAAAACAAAACTCTACTAGTTTTCAAACAGTATTACATCTTATCTTACATTCATTGTTAATGATGTAGATTCACACACCAATATACCAGTACTGCACACAGTTGGGACATTTTTCTTATGCCATGCCTTCAGTGTGTGGCTAGCATTTACCAAGAAAGATTTATACAGTTTCCGGATGTTGTGCTAGTCATGTAGTAAATTTCGGAGCATTTTGTTTCTCGTTTGATCATTATTATTGGGTAATTGAAAAACAAGCTAAACAGGATAAGCAAAAAATTGTCTAATTTATCATTATGATAAGATATTTATTAATATATGGCCTAACTTAGTAGTTAGTGAATAAATATGTTTTAATTAGTCACTAAGCCAAAATCTCTGACAACTGATGAAGACAAAAAATCACAATATATTCCTGGAGCTACTACTGATAAAATTCTAACAGATAAACTTCAGACACTTTAACACAATATAGATTGCTTATTTCGACCGCCAGCAAAACAAAGGGACAAAATATAAAAATGTCCCATTGTGCTCATTCCTGCATGATTTGTATTCAACACCTCTGCAACCAATCTGCTGAGTTGAATAAAATATTCATGTTCTAAACCATTATAAAAAACCTTGTTTTACAAACTATGAGCATAAAAGCAACTAGTATAATAGCTTTAGTTTCTCAACCCCTCTGCAGCCAATCTGCTGAGTTGAATGAGATATTCATGTTCTAAACCATTATAAAAAAACCTTGTTTTACAAACTATGAGCACAAAAACAACTAGTATAATAGCTTTAGTTTCAGGCTATAATTATTCCTAAAAAAGCATTTAAACTTACAAAGAGCAATAAGCTTTTTGTCTTGTTTTGGATGCTTTTTGTCGGTTCACAGCAACAAATCTTAGAAATAAACTTCATAATTTGAGAACTAAGATCAAACTGAACTAAATCATCTACTGTGAATTTTTACAACCCTCCATTAGCGTCCTTACAAGAAAAAACAGTTTTTCTTGACCAAACCGGTTTTGAGTTAAACTGCTACACCGAATCATCGCTGTTACAGTAAATATCACTAAACATCACATAGGTATGAATCACAGTGGTCATGAATAAATATGAAGTTTTTGTTAAAAGTTTTCTGGAGCCACAAAGACAAATATCTTCATGATTGTTCTTCTTAGGAGGAGACCATTGACCAAATAGCTCATTTGAATCTTACAATTTTCGTGTTGTACATCTTGAGGTTTTTTAATTAAATACTATTGGTATCACTTGGCAAACAAACCACTACTTACTGATATTTTTCAGCAGATGTGTTTCCCACTAGACACTTGTCTGTGACTCGTAGCATTGAACAATGCACTGATGTAATGTGAAACCCATCCGATGAAAAATATCAGTAAGTAGTGGATTTTACCAAGTGATGTCAACAGTATTATCATTTGAATGTTTTATCTTTTTTTCTATTTAACACAAACAACCAGAAATATTGGACTGGAAAATCAGTTGATGCTTTCTTGCCACTTACATGTCCTTTTCTAGTAAAGCATAGCACTGATATATACCAATTTATCTCTCCAGGCGTGACTTCAATAAACGTTTGCCATTTTTTAAACACAATATCACTATAAGTGTTTATGAGTAAGAAAACATCAATGCCATTGCAACAAACCAACTAATGGAAATATTCAGTTAAAACATCCATATAAAAAATGTTTCAATTTAGAAGATATCTATTTTAAATATTAACTAAGCACAATTATTTTTTGAGTTCAAACTTCCTAAAAGGAAATTATGAAACATTAAAAAACGTCCTAGCTTTGCAACAAAAACATTTTTATATGGGATTCAAGCTTTGCTCCCCAAATTTATACTCTCACTTAGTTTTTAAAATATTATTCTATTTCATATTGTGATTTCAACAACAAATTAATTAAGAGGACGGAATTGTGAACCTACCATTTATTATCTTATGGTTAGGACTTGAATTATTTTTGTTGATATTATGATGACACTTTGAAGGTAGGTTTTCCATTATATCTTTTTCACTTCCGTAAGTCTGGAAAGTATCTAAATTATTACAGGGTATTACTCTGTACAGTTCATGGTTAGAATTATTTGAATATGCAGCAGAGATCTGAAACAAATTTATAAAATTAGGTTTAGCTTGCTATTATGTTGTTCATCATGAAGGTTTTACATAGTGATTTCATGTTTTAAAAATTGACTAAAACCACTAGCATACCACTAATTCTGAGTAGAAACTCTCAGCATTATGTCCACAGTACAACAATATATTTTTTACTACTGAGATACAATAATCACATACTTGTATTAGTAAATGTTATATGTGTCTCATAGCATCCACTGGTATGGCCTACAATGAAATACATCTGTTCAGATATTATAGTGGTTTTAATCAAGTTTTATCAGAAAGTAGCAAAATATTACACCTTTGTACTTAATCCATTCATAGGTTTCATCATAATATTTAAGTTTTCAACTAAACGCCAAACAAAATTTATAAAATCAAATTAACATTTGATATAATCACAATTCATAACCATTTGATGAAGGTTTAACCTTAGATTTTAAACTAAAACATAATGATGAACATTATATGCATACACATCAATCTGAGCAATAAGTACACTAATGCATAAAAGTATACACTTGATATTATTTTATTAATAAAATAATAGATAAAGAAAGTAATCATAAAATGGGTTATTTTCAGAAATGAAATATATTTTCAAAATAAAGAAACTACAGACTTGAATAGTCTGAAACCAAAGTACTGACTAATCATTTAAATTCAATAACAAAGTGAGTGCTATTTCGCACAGGTAAACAAATTTTAAAATGTGTATGTGTGTACTAATAACTCAATTTAAAGATAAATTCTTGAATTTTATAGTCCATTACGTTCAGTGAATCTTATTCATCACTTAAACAATAGTTTATGGCTATCCGAACTTTGAATTTAGTAAATTTGTTAAAACTTACTGATACAGAACGTTTTCGATCACTATGTGCCGATCTTCAACAGTGTCTTCTGCTTGGATATGTTGAGTCAAGCGATGACGGTTTTAAAGGTAGGTTTTCGAAGGTAGATAGATACTATCGAAAACCTACCTTTAAAACCGTCACCGTCAAAGTTTGGATAGTCATAAACTATTGTTTAAGTAATTAAAGATAAATGTATATAATGAAATTAATACAGTTACAGCAGTATAGGTAATTTTTAACACTAATTTCTGTCCTTGGAAACAAAAACAATTAAGGTAACATACAAAATGTGTAAAAGAATTACCTGTGTGACATCTAGATTGCCCATTTTAGGAGATTTATTCAGGTTAGACTTGATTCCATGACCATGGTTCTGATCACGAGTTTCATTCTGACATCTTCTATAAGAAAATTGAAGTATTTACATTTAGTTAAATCATAATAACATACTATAAAATCACCAATAAAAAAATGTTAATTTTTTAAGCTAAACTGAATGAGTACAAGTTAGCAAAATACTCAACATTAATGATCACTTAGAGTTAGTAATATATATTTCTTTAAGCTTAGTTAAAAATATATTTTTCAAACATTTGAAGAAAAAAATTATTTTGTAATTCTTTCTATCAAAACGTAAATTGTTAGAAGGTATTTGATTCTTACAATTACTAGAAACTTTGGTTTTACAATATAGAATGCCATTCAATAACAAGATTTTCCATATCTTTTTGAAATACATTTAAAACCCTAAATAAATACGAGGTCTGTTCAAAAAATACGTGGACTGAGGTCATAAAAAAATGTACTTTATTTGGAAGTTACACGTCTGGGTCTCCTTCAAAGTACTCTCCTCCCCAACGCACACACTTATTCCAACGGTGTTTCCACTTGTTAAAACAGTCCTGGTATGCTTCTTTTTTGATGGTGTTCAGCTCCTTCATCGTATTTGCTTTAATCTCCAAAATCGTTTCAAATCTTCTTCCTTTGAGGGGTTTTTTGAGTTTTGGGAATAAGAAAAAGTCACAAGGAGCAAGGTCAGGTAAGTAGGGGGGGGGGGTGGTAAAGAACAGTGATCGAGTGTTTGGCCAAAAACTCACGAGTTCTGAGTGCTGAGTGAGTTGGAGCGTTGTCGTGATGGAAAAACCAGTTATCACTTCTCCACAGTTCTGGCCTTTTGCGTCGGACGGCGTCCCTCAAACATTTCAGTACTTCAATGTAGGTAATCTGGTTGACTGTAGAGCCTTTAGGGAGGTACTCGTAGTGAACAACACCCTTAGAAAAAAAACTGTCAGCATCACCTTGACATTCGACCGAACTTGGTGAGCTTTTTTGGGTCTTGGGGACGTTTGACTCACCCATTGGGATGATTGGACCTTTGTTTCAGTGTCGTAACCATACACCCATGATTCATCTCTGGTTATAATTCTTGACAAAAAGTTCTCATCTTCATTTGAACGATCAAGCAGTTCCCAACAAACCCGGACGCGATTGGCTTTTTGGTCGTCGGTCATCAGGCGTGGCACAAAATTTCGCAGCGATGCAGTACATCTTTAATTTTTCGGTCAAAATCTCATAACAAGATCCAACTGATATCCCACACTCTTCGGAAAGCCCCCAAATGGTCAGACGTCGATTTTCGTGCACCAGGGTGTTGATTTTGTCAACGTGTGGGTCGCCAGTTGACGTTGAAGGACGTCTAGGACGCTCATTGTCATCAATCGACTGTCGGCCACGCTTGAATCGTTCATGTTACTTAAAACATGCAATACACTTCATGGCAACATCGCCGTAAGCCGTATTAAGCATAGCAAATGTTTCTGTAGCAAATTTCCCTAGTTTTACACAATATTTCACAGCAATTCGTTGCTCCTTCAGGGTGTCCATTTTACAATCCGACAAACAAAAAAAACACTACTGAACTGGGTGTAA
This sequence comes from Prosapia bicincta, assembly GCA_036971475.1. Classification (NCBI taxonomy): domain Eukaryota; kingdom Metazoa; phylum Arthropoda; class Insecta; order Hemiptera; family Cercopidae; genus Prosapia; species Prosapia bicincta. The sequence goes on from JBAIZL010000008.1 coordinate 18,649,764, forward strand.
CTCATCAACAAATGAAGATGCAACTGAAATACCGTGTTTTAATCAGCTGATTTATACGAACCTAGCCACACCAAGCGGATTCTCCTGAAACTCACTTGAGCCGCGAAATTCAAACAGTCCGAGTATTTTTTGAACAGACCTCGTATAAGTTTAATTTCATATTTTTTTGTATTAACCAATCAACTAATTAATCTTAGAAAAAATATTTCCAAAAGAAAGACAAATTTATAGCTATAAGTTGAGAAATCAATGGATTTGCTATTGTTAATGCATCTAATAACATGCTGCAGCTCTCTAACTAAGGTACCCTGCTCCTACTCCCACCAACCAATATGTCCTATGTGTAACAATAAATAATGTCCTAAAATAACAAAATTATACATAAAACCATGGACTCATACAGTCTGTATTAACTAACATCCAGACATTTTAATTTGTGCTGACTTGATGAGTTTACAATAAAACGTTTTATTCTTTTGTTTTCTATTAATTTATTTGATTTACATTAAGATCATTTCCAACCCTCAGAACTCTGAGGCCTATAGTGTTTCTCCTTAGCTCGACTGGATGGGCATCAGTCGAGAACTCGTAATACTGTGCACATGCTCCGACACCCGTGCACCGCGGACACTCCCTGACCAAGGACCGAAGCCGCTGGCAGACCAGAAACCACGCTTACGTCTTCGGCAGAGCAAGCTCAAATCAGCGTCCCGGACCAGAGTTTGTCAAGCCCTGGCCTTTTCAGCACTCCCAACGTGCAACGGTTCTAACCAGTCAAAATCACCTACAGAGAAGATGTGAGTATGTGAAGATAGTGTTGTGAATGTGGTGTTTATAGAACGTGTAATAAAGTGTGTAACAGTGAATTAAGTGTTGTGTATGTTTGTCTAACACCAAGCCCCTCTTAGTAGGTACGGCTAGTCTGCACCTCCCCTGCAGGAATATATATATATATATATATATATATATATATATATATATATATATATATATATATATATATATATGTATATATATATATATATATATATATATATATATATATATATATGTATATATATATATATATATATATATATATATATATATATATATATACAAACAGATACACACTTTGGCCCTCAGCATGCTCTTAGAGTAGCAATTTTAAAATGTTTTTAATTTCACCACTCCATACATGTAAAATGTAGGAAAAGTTAGACAAAAATTTGCATTGATAGTAAAAGCTATTCAAGTACCAAGAACAACATTTAGAAATATCTTTTTATTTTGTATTTTTAATTTATTTGTATGCATACATAATTTTCATCTCATAATTCAGTAGAGGTTTTTTTCTCATCTCTGACTACGTTTTCATACATTTCACCAGTTTCTTATATGTTTTTTGATAGAATTCATATTATCTGAATTTTCAATTATCCAAGGTACCCTCAGTCCAGATTACCTCAGATAATCGAGGTACTATTACAGCTCTACTGCAGCATCTTATTAAAACACCAAATTTTATGAAGATTTTGATATTTACCTGTACGCTAACATTACTCCAATTATGAACAAAACTGTAAGGATGCCTACACAAGTAAAAAAAAATTCTTCAGATGATAAATTTGTTTTATTAGATAAAACTTGAGGAGGACAAGTCATATTGCCAGAACAGGCTGTTGCTGAAGTAGAAGGTAGACACAAAAACCATGGTGGAGTTTGTTGAGGTATACAAACTTCCGATTCAGGGCATATACACTCAGCAGATGGCATGAGTTCTTCACAAAAATCTCCTAAAATAAAAGAAACTTTTTATACAATTACATGTAGAAATACATTCAAATCTAGCCAAATATTCTTTCAAGATTGTTTAATCTTAATATTATAACTAACAACTCGTGGTTTAATTTATGCTACTGGGAAGTGTTATCAATTACATATTCTGAAAATTATTGTTTCCTCTGAAACTCTTGTATCCAATTATTAGCAAAATCATACCAATAATCCCATCTAAATAAATTTCTAACCTGCAAATCCTATTAGGCAAGCACAATATAACTCATGCGTATATCTAGGGCAGACAAAACTTGTTTGGTTGTACATTGTTAAAATCATTTTTCCTGGTTCAAGGTAGATTTTTTGCCGACAAATTGCATCATTTTTACAGTTACAGTTGAGTGTGACATTTCCATAACCTGCTGATTCTAAAATTTCACTTACCGTTGCTAATTCTACTCCCTAAAAAAAAAAATTACTTATTAAACATTGAGTATAACTCCTTAAATAATAACTATTTCTATCTTATCTACTGGCCAAATATATAGGCTTAAAAGTAAACAGTCAAATTCGTAAATAGAAAATAAGTTAAATAAAATATGTATCACTAAAACACTTGTAAATATTTCACAACCTGCCTATAGTAGCAATTACTTATATTTGTTGAGGTTGGCTATTTCGGGAGATCTGTAATATTGTCAACTCAAACTGTAACTGATCTCAAGGTTTTCGTAGGTTATGGTGGGGGTGGGATATTATGATGGGGGTGGGGATGTATTTTTGCGAGTATTAGGACTTACGATGTTGAAAAGTATGTGTGAGTTATAATGTAATTGGGTGTTCAGTAAAAAATAAGAAAAATACAAATGCAAAAATTATTTAATTATTAAATTATTATTATTAAAATTATTTTTGTATTTGTATATATATATAATACATACATAATTCATATACACACCAATATATACTGACTACATTTGTCTGTGTGTGGTTTTTTTTCAATCTTTAATGTGTGAAATATATATATTTTATATTTGTTGATTTCATCATCACGTGAGCTACTATTTTTCACTAAAAACACTTGTAAATAATTTACAACTTGCCTATAGTAGCACTTTCTTACATTTGTTGAGGATGGCTGTTTTGCGAGAAATGTCCCACTGTCATCTCAGAACATAACTGATCTCAAGGTTTTTGTAGGTTAAGGTATTAGGGTAGGGGTGGGATATTGTGGTGGGGGTGTGATGGTACTTTGTAATGTAATTGGGTGTTGAGTATGTGTGTAGGGTGTAGTTTGAAATGTTTGTATATTTCTTATTGTTCGGTTGTAATGTTGGTTATTTTTATGTTATGGAAAATTTGTGGGTTGGATGCTAAGGTTTTCGTAGGTTAGGCTGGGGGTGGGATACTATGGTGAGAATGTGGGTGTATATTGGTGAGTATTAGGAGTTATGACGTCGAAAAGTATGTGTGAGTTGTAATGTAATTGGGTGTTGAGTATGTGTATATGGTTTAGTTTGGAATGTTTCTATATTTCGTATTGTTCGTAGTGTATCGTTGGTTATTTTTGTATTGTTTATGAAGAATTTGTAGGTTGGATGTTATGTTTATGTAGTCATGTTTTGTGGATATGAGATGTCCAGCGAAGTTTGAATGGTTGTTTATGTTTGTTATTGCATTTGTATGTTCATGGTAGCGTGTGTAAAATAATCACCCTGTCAGGCCTATGTAGAAACTGGGCCATGAACTGCAAGTTAGTCTTTAAACTGTAGTGGTGTTGTAAATATCGTTGATTTTGTTATTGGGTTTAAATTGTTTATTGAGAGTGTTGTGTGTGGAGTAGGCTATTTTGTAGTTGTATTTCCGTAGTGTGTTAGTTAGATTGTGCGTTTTGGATGATCTGTATGGTATTGTTAAGTATTTTATGGGTGTATGTGTATTTTTATTGGGGTTATTGAGTTTGTTTTTTAGGCAGTTGTATAATTTGACCATCATTGATGTGTTATATCCATTGGATTGTGCTATATGTTTTATGGTGTTTAATTCTAGGTAGTGTTCTTCTTTGTCTAACGGTGTTTTAAGCAGGCGAGATATCATGGTGTTGTAAGTGGCTAGTTGAGGGTTGTGTGGGTGGTTTGAAGAGTTGTAAATTGTAGTATTGGTGTTGGTGGGTTTTTGGTAAATGTTAAATTTATGTGTTTGTTTGACTGTATGTTTAACTGTATGATTTAAGAAGTTAAGAGAGTTGTTTTGTTCTGTTTCGAAGCTGTATGTTAGTTTTGGGTCTATGGAATTAGGATTGTTTTAAATATGTGGGATTGGAGTGAATTGCATTCATATAATGTTATATTATTGTCAGAGTATCTATACCAATAAATAATGTTGTCTGACTATTTATTGTTATGTAAAATGTGTTTTTTGTTAATGTGGTGTATGAATATTTCTGCCAAGATGCTAGCTATTGGGGATCCCATACATAGGCCATCTTTTTGGGTGCAGAGAGTGTCATTTTAGGTAAAGTAAATTTGAAATGTGATTAATTTTGTTAGATAGATGATTTCATCATGACACTTTCTGCACCAAAAAAGATGGCCTACCTATGGGATCCCCAATAGCTAGCATCTTGACAGAAATATTCATATACCACATTAAAGAAAACTACATTTTACATAGAACAATAAATACTTAGACATCATTTATTGGTAATGATACATCAACCATATATATATATATATATATATATATATATATATATATATATATATATATATATATATATATCGGAGTATGTTTTCTTGTGTATTAATAAAGAACAAAAGTCTAAATACAAATACAAGAATTATAATTGAATTTACAATTCAAAGCTTTTCGTTGGCTAACAGTACCAACATCAGCAGGAATATTAAACAATTAAAATTAACATATGTGCAAATTAGATCAAATAAATAGTTATGCCAAATCAATTACAATGTTGTTGAATGTTTTTTTGTTTATTATTATTATTATTTTGCTGCCCTAACATTACAAACACTGAATATATTATCAAATTTAGATTTTACTTGTATTTGTTCATTTATCAACTCATTATTAGTATTATATTTATGTATTTCTAAAGCTTCATAAATATTCATTCTCAGGCCTTTGTTAATTTCTTTTATAAGTATCATATTATCTATATTAGGAAATAAGTGATTATTATTAATACAATGACTAGCAAAATTTGATTTATAAATTTCTGGTTTTTTTTATGCATTAAAATGTTCTTTATATCTATCTTTAAGTTTTTTCTTAGTTTGTCCTACATAAACTTTATTACAATGATCACATTCTAATTTATATACACCGTTTTTATCATGCATATTAATATTATTATTATTATTATTATTCATTATATTTATTAATTTATTATTAGTACTATAAGCGAATTTTATGTTGCTATCTTTAAACAATTTTCTGATAATTTTTACTTCATTACCAAAAAATGTAAATGAAGTCCATATGATATTTTCATCATTATTTTTGTAAATTAGATTATTATTTTGTTTCTTTAAAATATTATAATTAAGTTTATCAACAGTTTTCTTTTTATAGCCATTCTCAATTGCAATTTGATAGATAATGTTTTTCTCTCTTATCTTGTTTTCATTATCATAGGTATTTTATGTAATCTATATAATAAATTATATAATGGAGCCATTTTTTGATTATACGGATGGTTAGAATTATTAGGTATAATTTGGTTAGTTTGTGTCGGTTTACGATATATGTTAAATTCAAATTCATTAATATGTCTTATAATTGTTATATCTAGAAAGTTGATTTTATTATTTTTCTCCATTTCATAAGTAAAATTAATATTTTTATTTATCATATTTATTTTATCTAAAATAGTTATTAAGTTTATACCATTATTATTAGATACATATAAACCATCATCTACATATCTAAACCAATAACCGTTTTTATCAAATGTCTGTATAATTTTATTTATTTTATCATCTATATATTGTAAAAATATTTCAGATATTATATTCGATAAGGGAGAACCCATGGCAAGACCATCTTCCTGTTTGTAAATTTTATTATTATATGAAAAATAATTTTGATTTAATATTATTTTTAATGTATTTATAATTTCTAATATTAATTTTCTATCTTTTTCATTTTGCTCTAATCTAGATGTTATAATATTGAGAGTCTCTTTTATAGGAATATTTGTGTACATATCTTTTATATCTAATGATATTAATTTTGTTTTATTAACAATATTAATTATTTTTAATTTATCAATAAGGTTAATAGAATTACTTATGGTATGGTTATTATTTAGTTTCATTTTATCTTTAAGAATAGATGTTATGATTTTAGATATTTCATAAGAAGGGGCATTCATAAAATTTACTAATGGTCTAATTGGTTTCTCAATTTTGTGTAATTTAATAAGTCCATTCATTATTGGAATTTTTGGATTATCGTTCATATAATTACTAATATTATATTTATTAAATAATTTATAAGAAGATTTTATTAAATTTTTTATTTCATTTTGATATTTCTTTGTAGGATCCTTATATATTTCACTAAATTGATTTTCATTTATATATTTTTCTGTTTTATTTATGTGTTCGTCCTTATCAATAATTACAATAGCATTACTTTTATCAGCTTTTACTGTAATTAGATTGTTATTTTGTAGTTTATTTTTTAAATCTTTAACTCCTAAATATGTTTGTCTATGGGTTTTATTAATTTTATTAGTTTTAATTATTTTTTTTATTTCATGAGCTGCTTCGATTCTGGTACTATCTTGTATATTTTCATTTAATTTACTAATGGCTATTTTTTTATCTATTATTATATTATTAATATCTTTATTTATGTTTCTTTTTATATTGATTTTATTATTTTCAAGTAGTTTTATTTCGCAATTATTAAATTTAGTATTAGATAAATTAACAACATTAGGGTGAAAGCTATGATATTTAATCTCAGGTATTATTTTCATTTGTTTTTCAAGTTTCAAATTATTTAGTTTTTTTGATATATTATTTATTTTTATATATCTAATTTTATTTATCATGAAATTAATTTTATTGTATTTTTCTTCCCATTTTATATTATTCATTGTAGAAGCTAATTTTAAAATGTAATTTATATATTTCAGTAGTTAAAATGTTTTGTTTTTTATATAAATTTCTTATTTCATTTTTAACCCATAATTTCTCTGCTTGTTTACAAGTTTTTTTAGCAGTATCACTTTTGTTTTTTATTGTAATTTTTGCATATTTTGGAATAATATTGTTTATAATACATTGTTTATTAAAATATATATTACAATGTGTGTTCATTAACTGAATTTTCCGTTTTTCAAATAAATTTAAGTCCTTTGTTAAGGCAGCATTACAATTATTAACTGATATCATGTCAATATATATAAAAATTATTACAATAATATGAAATAATAATAATATAATAAATATATTAAATTGTAATATAGTAAAATGCCAAAAAATATATAAACAACTAAATTAAACAAATATGGAACTTAACCTCAAAAAATACATTCACTTTTAATTCACACAAAATATAACTCTGTAAGGTTATAGATATAAATATCGGAGTATGTTTTCTTGTGTATTAATAAAGAACAAAAGTCTAAATACAAATACAAGAATTATAATTGAATTTACAATTCAAAGTTTTTCGTTGGCTAACAGTACCAACATCATCAGGTTTAATATTCCTGATGATGTTGGTACTGTTAGCCAACGAAAAGCTTTGAATTGTAAATTCAATTATAATTCTTGTATTTGTATTTAGACTTATATAATATATATATATATATATATATATATATATATATATATATATATATATATTTATATATATATATATATATATATATAGAGAGAGAGAGAGAGAGAGAGAGAGAAAGAGAGAGAGAGAGAGAGAGAGAGAGAGATTTTGAACTAGGAGACTGACAGACTTACCTTGGTAAGAGTCCACACTGTAGTCTTGAAATAGAAACACATAAAAGCACTTAAACAATGATATATTTCAACCACACAGTGGTCTTTGTCAATCGAAGAGAAAACACAAAAAGAAATATGAGAGAATGAAATAAAATAAATATAAGTTGTAATCACAGATTGGAAGATATATATATATATATATATATATATATATATATATATATATATATATATATATATATATTGTTTCCATGAGCATATGAGTGATTATAGTTTATATAGGTCTGTCAGGGGAAAAGAGATAAGGCTATTAGGAGAAAAAAAAAACGGATACAAACATAGACGTATGTCTTGCAAAATTCAAACCACCCTCCAACTGGGATCCACCACCTGATCACCCCATTGAACTTTACATCAACTTTATCATGCAAAGCATCACCGATATAAATTTCACTAAATATCTGAAGACTAAACCTAACCTTACCAAATTAGAAAAAGCGGCAATATTTTCGTTGAAAAACAATAAAGATATTATGATTCTTCCAGCAGATAAAGGTTCAACCACTGTCATTATGAACAAAGAAGACTACATCAAAGAAGCAAATAAGCAACTGTCAGACATCACAACATACAAAATACTTACAGATAACCCCACTACAGAATTCAACAATTTACTCTCGGACCTACTCAAATATACAGCTCCTGAACAAAATATTTCGGAAACATCTCTAAAATTATTATATAATGAAAACCCCTCTACTCCTCAATTCTATATATTACCAAAGATCCACAAAAATATAATCCCTCCACCTGGTAGACCAATAATTGCTGGCTGCAATTCAGTAACGGAAAGAATCAGATGCACAGATTAAAGATATATATATATATATATATATATATATATATATATATATATATATTTTTAGGTTAGTTTTGGTTGGTAAAGATTATTTAGATTTTTTGGACTAGGAGACTGACAGACTTACCTTGGTAAGAGTCCACACTGTAGTCTTGAAATAGAAACACATAAAAGCACTTAAACAATGATATATTTCAACCACACAGTGGTCTTTATCAATCGAAGAGAAAACACAAAAAGAAATATGAGAGAATGAAATAAAATAAATATAAGTTGTAATCACAGATTGTGTAGAGTAGACATCAGATGACACAGATGCACAGATTAAAGATATATATATATATATATATATATATATATATATATATATATATATATAAATGGTTTCCATGAGCATATGAGTGATTATAGTTTATATAAGTCTGTCAGGGGAAAAGAGATAAAGCTATTGGGAAAAAAAAAAAAAAAAAAAAAAAAAAAAAAAAAAAATGGATTTATCTGATGTTGAGGTTAGGGGATTCTCTGGACTTGGTATACCACTGGTATGATAGTTCCCACCTTCTCAGTTCTGAGGGATTGCAATCAGGGGGGAGTGATTTAATTATTTTTGTGGTATAGCAGTCATCAAAAGTTGTGATGTTGTGACTCGCAGCATGTTGAGCTGTTGGTCTATCCATATTCATAATTTTAACATCATGTCTGTGGCCATTCATTCTGATATTCAGACCATCCGTGGTCAGGCCTATGTACTGTGCTGAGCAAAGTTTACATTGTAGCTGGTATATGACATTTTTCGATGTACAATTATGATGACCCTGTATTTTGAAGACCATTTTTGTTGTTTGGCTGTTGAAACTATTTGCTGAGGGGTGTATTGGACACGTCTTGCATCTAGGTCTATTGCATGGGAAGGAGCCATGAGGAAGTTTGTGTGGTTTCTCTGCATCAGGGTCTGGTAGTTTAGGATGGACTAGGATGTTTTTCAAGTTGGGAGATTGCTTGTACCAAATTTGCGGTGGATCGGTGAAAAGATTTTTGGTGTGGAAGGAAGCTTGAAGAATTTTGAAGCCATCTCTCAATATCTTGTTGAGTTTATGTAGACCAGGATGGTAGTCTTTTATTAAAGACAGTTTATTTTGTTCTGTTTGTGGTTTATGGTGAACCGAGGATTGTGCTGAATGAATTTGGTTTTCAATGAGTTTTTTTGGGTATCCTCTTCTCTGGAAGTCTGTTGATATCTTTCTATTAAAATCTTCCAATTCCCTATCATTCGAACAGATTCTCTTACCCCTGAATGCTTGACTGTATGGAATGGATCGTTTTATGTTTATTGGGTGGTTGCTGTCGAAATGGAGATATTGTAGGTGGTTTGTCGGTTTGATGTGAATTCCTGTGTTGATATTTTCATTCTGGAGTGTTACCTTTACATCCAAAAAGGTGATGGCTGATGTAGATTTCTCCCAGGTAAATTGAAGTTTGGAGAATTGTGTCAGGCTGTCTAAAAATGCCTCAAGTGTTGAAGCACCCTGTGTCTAAATTAGGAAGATGTCATCTATATATCTATACCAACATAATGGCTGGTGTGTTTGTGTCTTTAGAAAACTTTCTTCCAACAATCCCATGTACAGATTTGCGTACGATGGTGCCATTCTGGTGCCCATTGCTGTTCCCTTTATTTGAAGGTAGTTCCTACCCTCAAACTGAAAGTTGTTCTTCTCGAGGATGAACCTAGTCAGGTTCACAAGAAAAGGCGTAGTGGGAGAAGGCTTGCCTGGGCGTTTGTTTAAAAAATTCTCTATTGCAGATAGGCCGTGTGCATGAGGGATGTTGGTATAGAGAGAGGTGACATCTATGGTGACGAAAATAGTTACCGGGGGTAGAGGTACAGATATTTGTGAGAGTCAATCTATGAAATGATTGGTGTCCTGGGTATGTGATACAAGGTTCTTTACTAAGGGTTGAAACCTTACCATACTATAGGAATGAAAACAGGAGCTGCACAGCCAGTACTGACAAGATGTCTAGACGGCTTTTATGTTTTTACTTATTCCCATACACACACAGATACAAACAGGAACACACACATAGACTTACCACACACACAAAACATACACAACACACACACAAATAAATAAATAAATAAATACATATATATATATATATATATATATATATATATATATATATATATATATATTAGTTCTAGTAGAGCTTAAAGCTTTCTCTTGGAAATAAACGCATATAAAAACTTAACACACTATTGAAATATTTCGATCAAAAATGATCTTCATCAGTTAAGAAAGAGAATAATAATAAAGAGAAAAACTTCAGTTTTTCTCTTTCTTGACTGATGAAGATTATTTTTGATCAAAATATTTCAATAGTGTGTATATATATATATATATATATATATATATATATATATATATTTAATTTTTTTTTTAATTTATTTATTTATTTATATATATAAATATAAAATACATTTTCTTGTTTAATATATTAAAACAACATAGGTTATTCAAATACAAGAATATTTATTAATTTATATCCAAAGCTTTTTGTTGGTAAACATGATGTTGGTCCTGTTTACCAACAAAAAGCTTTGGATATAAATTAATAAATATTCTTGTATTTGAATAACCTACGTTGTTTAAAAAAAAAAAATATATATATATATATATATAGTTAGTTTTGGTTGGTAAAGATTATTTAGATTTTTTGGACTAGGAGACTGACAGACTTACCTTGGTAAGAGTCCACACTGTAGTCTTGAAATAGAAACACATAAAAGCACTTAAACAATGATATATTTCAACCACACAGTGGTCTTTGTCAATCGAAGAGAAAACACAAAAAGAAATATGAGAGAATGAAATTAAAGTGATTACAATTATTTTATTTCATTCTCTCATATTTCTTTTGTGTTTTCTCTTCGATTGAAAAAGACCACTGTGTGGTTGAAATATATCATTGTTTAAGTGCTTTTATGTGTTTCTATTTCAAGACTACAGAGTGGACTCTTACCAAGGTAAGTCTGTCAGTCTCCTAGTCCAAAAAATCTATATATATATATATATATATATATATATATATATATATATATATATATATATATATATATATAAAATACGTTTTCTTGTTCAATAATTTAAAACAACAACACAGGTTATTCAAATACAAGAATATTTATTATTTTATATCCAAAGCTTTTCGTTGGCAAACAGTACCAACATCATCAGGAATGAAAAATTTTCATTCCTGATGATGATGGTACTGTTTGCCAACGAAAAGCTTTGGATATAAAATAATAAATATTCTTGTATTTGAATAACCTGTGTTATTTTAAATATATATATATATATATATATATATATATATATATATATATATTTATTTATTTATTTATTTATTATTTATATATATATATATATATATATATATATATATATATATACGTTCATTCTGCAGTCCATAAATTCACAGTTCCGACGTTTCGCTAGAATCTCATCCAGCATTGACGAGGTGAACCCAACAACAGTAGAACCAGTAGGGCGAATTTATGGACTGCAGAATAAACGGATGTACTCCAGATAGTAACTATTCATATTATTTTTCCATCCGTGAATTAATACGTATCAGCATATATATATATATATATATATATATATATATATATATATATATATATATATACTACTACTACGACTACTACTACTACTACTACTACTACTACTACTACTACTACTACTACCTTCAAGTATATTTAGTGTTCGATGTAGTATAAAAATTCATCATATTTGTTTACTGACTATCAAACAACGGTCATTTGTAATAACATATTTAGCCGTGAACTACATATAATGTTAAAAGTAATTTTTACCAATCCTTTAAACATTTTAAAGCGTCTAAACAAGGTAATCATTTATTTGCTAACACTGGTATAAACTTATAAAATAAACTGTTATTAATAACTTTACTTAATACTGTAATAAAAATTATTTACCACAAAATATTATAACATCAACTCACCCCAGAAATGGCAAGAAGTACATCTAAATCCTTGCTCTCAATTACAGTTTGCACAGATATTATAGTGACATTGCGCAGAAGCACTGATTCTAACAGTCTTATCACATGTTTGCTTTCAATTTGAAGAAAATATTCAGGACTCATAGCTTTAAACCTTTAAGAAAACATATCAGTGAAATTAAATTACTGTTATTTAAGATTATATTTCTGCCTACACTTATGTTACTATTTCAATTTATACAGTGCCGGCAAAAAGTTTAGGGACACCCCTTCATTTATATGTTTTTGCTATTGTCCTAAAACTTTCTGCCAATCATATATTAGTAACTTATCAATGAATTAAGCATGAAAAGTTACGATTTTCCTGAAATTTTCATTCATTTATAAGTAAGGGTTGGCAAATAATAAATTTTTTCCCATTTTAAAATTTTTGAGGAAACCCCTGTTTTTTCTAATTAAAAATGTATAATAAAAAAAATACACATCTGATTAAAATGATACTTTGTACAAATGTTTAGCATAACATTTAGAATGTAAATATGCATTATTTATTATTTATAAAAAATCACCTCTCATTTGGTACCAGGTTAACTTTGCTTTAGATTTTCAGATTTTTCAGCATAAAATTCTCACATTTCAATAGCGAATATCTAGTGAACGAAGCCACTTGGAGCGGAACTGACTGTACCGTTGTGTTCCTCGCATCATGGCGGGTCGGGGGTACAGTCAGTTCCGCTCCAAGTGGCTCCATTCACTAGATATTCGCTATTGAAATGTGAGAATTTTATGCTGAAAAATCTGAAAATCTAAAGCAAAGTTAACCTGGTACCAAATGAGAGGTGATTTTTTGTAAATAATAAATAATGCATATTTACATTCTAAATGTTATGCTAAACATTTGTACAAAGTATCATTTTAATCAGATGTGTATTTTTTTTTATTATACATTTTTAATTAGAAAAAAACAGGGGTTTCCTCAAAAATTTTAAAATGGGAAAAAAATTTATAATTTGCCAACCCTTACTTATAAATGAATGAAATTTTCAGAAAAATCGTAACTTTTCATGCTTAATTCATTGATAAGTTACTAATATATGATTGGCAGAAAGTTTTAGGACAATAGCAAAAACATATAAATGTAGGGGTGTCCCTAAACTTTTTGCCGGCACTGTAGTATCTAGGCCTATTAAATTTTTCAACTAACATGTTTCATTTTGTTATTACCATCTTTTTGAGCTTTTGAATTGTGAATTTACAATTAAGAAGCTCAAGAAATATATCTACTAGAAATATGTATTCTAGAAATGTACTTTTGTTACAATAAGGTATTACAATTATAGTAACAATACACATCACTATGAAAATATACTTGTGGCATTAAAAGACGTTAAGAGTTACCACTCCTTTTTTCAGATTCATCGCTTCTTCAGTCTCTGAAAGGACTCAACTCCATGTGAGTATCGCCCATCTCTAACAATAACCTCTCCGTCAGCACCAGTCTAGTTCTAACCATATGACTTTGTGTTACTGGTGGAGTGAAAATAACCAAGCCTATGACTGTACTAGTTTTTTGCATATAATTATATGAATTACAAAGTAATTTTTGGTTGAAGGTTTGCTAGTGGTATTTCATTATCTTTTATGTGAAATTTTATATTTTCTTTACTATGTGCTTTAAAATACTGCTACATGATACTATGATAAAGAGGACAATGATACATTGATGAAAAAAATTCTGTCTCGGATGCTGAAAGTAAACACATTGACCACAATACTCTCTCTGAACAGTCTGACGTTTATAATGGATATGATAATTCACAAACCTGATACAACTTCAACTACAAGCAGACCCCTAGATGTGTGAGTTGTCAAATCATCATAATAAAGTTAAACAAAAAGTACAAACACCTATACAAACATCATTCCAAACCTTCAAATACTCTAGATCAACAAAGCTAGAACACATATTAACATACTAAAGGAATATGAAATATACAAACAGACCGAAACACAAACTAAAAACATATTAATTAACAAATGCAATAAAAATCAATATACTTTTTGACAACATTATTCAATACCTGATTTTAAAAAACTTGTCTCCTAAATAAAAAATGAATCCGACCAATCAACCTAGTGTTGATGACAATGTTAAAGATTGCTTAGTGCTTGAAAACATAAATCACAGTATGTTTTTTAAAATTTATTTTACATTAAAGTTCACCAGACCTTAATAATAATGATTTTAAACATTGCACTTGACATTATTGAAGCTATTATATGAAATAATGAATTAAAGGTATTTAAATCTGCAAAGGGGGGTAAATAGAATTACTTTTTACACTTTGATATTATGGAGGCTGAAGAAGTTGTAAGACAAAAACGTTTCCTCTAAGTGTAAGTTAACAATTTAACAACTTATATTAACAAAAAGTCTGGTTGCAAGTAATATCAAAGTGTAATAAGTAATTAACAACCAGCTTGTCATCAACAGCAACAAGATTTTTATATTAAATAGAATTATCTGACATTCTCGTTAGTTTATCTTGTTTTGGTATACCAGTGGTATGATATTTCCCATTTCCACTATAGTGGGGGAGTATTTTAACTATATTTATAAGGACAGTTAGTGGGGTAGCTTGAAAAATGAGGCCTGGGCCGGTAAATATAAGGAGGGTCTATTACCACCCCAAGCCTATATTTGGGGGCCTATTTCAGTTCAAATATTAAAATAAAATTATAAAAGAGATAAATGTTTATAATTAAGTAATATTAATTACACTTGACAAAAAAAATCACCTATGAAATACAAATAATTATTATTAGACAATTATTATGTCGCATATTTCAGTACCGCTTTTTGTATACACAAAGGGAGATATTGTATTTTGAAATAATAAAAATGATCGACACAGATTTTTTTGAGGAGTAATGTGCCTGCATTTTTATCAAATTTGATAGCAATTTGTGCATATAAAGTCACATTCTGACAAGTCGGGAGACCTGGGAGGCCAAGGAACATTGCCAAAACGTGAGATAATCCGGACAGGAAACATCCGTCTAAGAACTGTCATTGAAGTGTCTCAGGGCCAGGATGCTTCTTAGACAGTATGCTTCCAGTTGATCTTAAGTTTTCCACCTATCTGAGGATTGTGTTATGGCTCGGAACAGCTCCATGTCGACCGACACTAAACCAGGCACGAAACAATCGCTGCGTAGCAATAATAGACTCACCACTTTTCAAGAAACTGTCATAGACAAACACTCGACGTTGCAAGTCCCACTGCTCCATAGTGACTGAGTAAATGAAATGGCGACTTGTGTGGATCAGAACTATCCTCACCACAACCACCTACCACCACCGCGCCCTCAGCACTACGGAGTTCAAAACCGTCTGTCTCCCGTGTGTCACCCTGTAGTTCTATATACTTATTTAGTGCATTTTTTATTAAAGTATTAGAGTTCATTAAAACTCCTATTTTTTCTAATGCACAGAAGCGTATTCCCGTGTAATCTGAGTTTTCGGTAATCCATGCAGGTCTTGGTCCCATTTACCTTGAATTATCGAGACACTACTGTATGAACATAACCCTGACTCTACTATATATGTATATATATATATATATATATATATATATATATATATATATACAACTATGGTGGGTCGGTGGTCTAAAATGGAGATCTATAGATGACATGTCAAATGTAAATTTGTTATTAAAAAAAATACCAACCAGTTGGGGGCCTATGACCAACATGTGACCTGGAGAGAAACCCCACCTCCCCTACCCCTTGGCACACCACTGGGGTCAGCAATACTTCAAAAATGTGGTGCTGTAATTGCTGCGCTGTTGTGCTATTGGTCTATTAGTCACTCATTCTAAGAATTAGGCGGTAATAAATAAATCTTAAATTTTGGGATTGATATTAATATAATATACAATATAATTTGAACTACAGGTTTGGTCCAAACAGTAACCTATTTCAAAAGGATATCCAAATATAGAATGAAATACACAAGCAAGTGTACATAAATGTATACAAATGTATCTACATATATGCAATTCTTTATTCTTGGTATAGAATAGGACGAGAAAGGCTATCATTTCAATAAATGATATAGATATATACTTTTTATATTCAGTAATTCCTAACATTCCGAACAAACAACATTGATTTATGTGTAACTAACTTACAGATCTATCCTATTCACCTTATGCTTGTGCTGTGATGTAACATGTCGTCCCATAAAGCCTGCACAATAACTGATATAACAACGTAAGACATGAATCTTCCGTCACTGACTGAAACATTAACATGATATTTCCCCGCATCTAACCCATTATTAGCTACGACAGAACCAAGCCATGGATCAATAGTGAATATCCCTGACAATAAAGGTGTAGCTAGTCCATAAACTACACTATCATATGGATCTTGGTCAGTTGCAGTTATTCTGCCTAATTCTCCTCCTGCCCACTGATCTTTATAGGATATTACCAAAATATCCAGTGGTAATGGAATTGGAGGAAATTGAGATTCTTCTACCACCTACAACAAAATAAATTATTTACAGTTTAGTTTATTAGACGTTTTTATTTATGTTAAGTTTCTAATAATCTAATATTATTTTATATCAATTTTATTTTTATGACTATACTATTTTCTTGACTTAATTATTTCATTGATTGTAATTTATCAAAAAATATACAACATTAAAACTTTTTTAATTTAAAACATATTTGTATATGAAATTTAATTCAAATAAAATAATGCAATATAAGACTACATTAGATTTTGAATAGATTAACCTAGCAACAGGTTAAACTAGCAACAGTTTAACCTGTTAATATCAACAGTCTTGTTTGTGACTCACAGCACTGAACAATGCACTAACCTAGTAAGAAACGCATCTGCTGAAAAATATCAGTAAGTAGTGATTTGTTTGCCAAGTTGATACCAAAATTGTAATTTATAAGAAAAATCTCAAAATATATAACACAAAAACTCCAAATATTTTTATCTAAAATAGCTTAAAAGATGTTGAGGATTTTTGTAATATGGATTTGCAGGTCAACTTTCTAGATGATATATTTATACGATGTTTAAAGTATAAGCTATAGGAATAATTGTGTTTCTAAGTTTTTTTATGTGAAGAGAGTAGTGTTAGCTTGTGAGGTTTATATATGATTTTTATTTGTTTATGAGATCTGTTCTGTTATTATGCAAATTTTTTTGTTGAATTTATTAGTTGCCTGATATTTTATTCATATATTTTGCTATTTTTACTGCTAGGGTATTCTCACCATTGAAAATTGAACAGATGATAACATTAGGTTTATGAATTTCTAAGATAACTTCTGGGACATGTACTTTGGAGTGTTTCAGGTAGCA
Organism: Prosapia bicincta; assembly: GCA_036971475.1. Lineage (NCBI taxonomy): Eukaryota > Metazoa > Arthropoda > Insecta > Hemiptera > Cercopidae > Prosapia > Prosapia bicincta. The sequence continues at coordinate 18,667,776 of JBAIZL010000008.1, forward strand.
TTTTGTATCCTTTTTTTAATGTGTTTAAGAATTTTTTGTCTTTTCTTTAAAATATTTTGAAGTTTGTTGTTAATTTAACTTATGTTGTTGTTAATGAAGTTGTCTTAATGTTTCTAGAAACTAATATTAAAAATAATTAAAGTCCCTCAACTAATAAACAGATTTCAAAATTGTTGTTTTTTTTTAATTGCCCAATTCAAATCTGTTTAAACGAGAAAATTCTTTAATATCCAATATAAATAATTCAGAATAATAGATATGATCTGTTAAATTCTTATACAATCTAATGGTATTTAATATAATATATTAAAGGGCCTTAATTGTAAATAAACTGATACCTTAACAGTAATCCATGAATCTGAATGTAGAGTTGGAATACCGCTGTCATAAACTCTTAACTGAAGAATAAACCGATCTTGTTTTAAACGCTCTGCTATTCTTAACAGTCCATCAGATTTAATCTCAAACATACCTCCAGAGTCATCGTATAATATTTCATAAATAAATGGATCCGCATTTGGGAAAATATCGGCATCTGTTACAGCAAGCTGACAAATTATCCAGCCTATCGGCTTATTTTCCTGGAATGTTACAATAATGTATTAATACTACTTTCATATTACAGTATGTATAAGTTAATCTGTTGTATAAGCCAATAAAGATAACTTATTGCAGTTATTCCATATGGAATTTAAAAAGTTTATAATAAAGTATTAGTTATTATTTGATAATAAAATGCAGTAACATGAAAAATACTGTGGGGTTATATAATACAAAATGTACAATTGATCATGTCCTAAATTGTAAGACCACAAATGTAGTTGAAACTTGTATTTATACCTGAATCATGTGTTCGAGTCAGCGCTCGAAGTTTGAACGTTTTACCGCGGCCTACATTCAAACGCTCAGCTGGCCTGTACAGTAATGGTCACGTGATGTCTGATCTGCCAATCGATGTACGGATTTGAGTATTGATTTTCTGTGGCATCTGATCCCCACTCCCTTAGCTAGCATTTCCGTAAGTTAGTCGCCCGTTGTCTCTGAACCTTCGTACGGTTAACGCCTTAGTAAAGTACCTCGTTGCGTAAAGTTGCACCACATGTGCAAAGTGTCGTTTTTGACCGTGAAAACCTCGTACAAGTGTTAAAACTGTTCGTCTTAATGTGTGTTCGTGTGAACGCGTTATTATTATAAGTTATTTGCGGATTATTGACTTTAATTTACAATCGCCGTTTTGTAAGATCCTTTGTGCCGTTACGCGCCATAGTTATAAGTGACTTTAGGATTTTAAATGCAGCTTATTGACTTCTCGTTTAAGTTCTAGTTTGACCTCGCCTGGCTAGGATTCCTACAAACTGGGTACCCAGGACTTCTACAGCTACGAGATCTACGACCACTTCAATTTTGCCCTTTCTTGCTCCACGAGGGTAAGTGCTGCATAAGCTTAAGTACTTATAATTCATTTATGTGTAAATTCAGTGCGAATTATTCTGTTATTAAATGTGCTTGTACGGAACCAATTATGGCGTTCAAACTTTCGTAATTGCGTGTTCAGCGATTGAAGTAAGGCACATTTGCCGCAGCTTATTATTGTTACTAACATTTCTATTGTATTATTTCGGATCTTTCTCGAACCTCGTTTTCTTCTCATTTTAGCTAAGCGCCAGTCGCTTCATTTGGTCCTCTTCGAGCCGGATAGATTAAATTCAAATTCATTTGATTTATATGATTCATGCAATCTTACCAAGTGTTGCGCAACCTTTGATTTCTGATTTCCTTTGTGCGAGTTACACGCGCGGGAAGTTAGTCATACGTGACGTCATAGGTATACGTCACTTGATTTTGATTTGCTTTGTGATGAGGAAATATTTTACGTTTATTAAACTATACAGTCCACTTACCGCTATTTAAGAAATTTGTGTTGCGTTTTATTTGTGAACTTTATTAAATTGTTTATGATGGCAATTAATACTGAATATTACCTCGCTAAATTAAAAAATATATTAAATGATTTGGAACAAGTACAAACCCTTCTTGACGATAAAGAGATGCCGGAAGGCATCGCTCGAGAAATAAGACGCATTCAGGCCAATTTCGTGGATACTTATGAGATATTAGAACAAACGTTCGCCACCCAGGTGGCAAGTTTAGCTGAAAGTGCGTTTAATATCAAAAGACAATTTCAGGACGTGTATTTGCCCATGTTAGCAAAATATCCTAACCTTATCAAGGCAGAGGTGACATCAACCTCGCCCGTCAAATCAGCTGTAGGTTCACCTAACCTCCCTAGTCTTGCGTTGCCTATTTTTTCAGGAAACAACAGTGACTGGACGGACTTTATAACAATGTACGATTCAATGGTCCATTGCAACGACAGTCTTAGTAATATACAGAAATTCCAATATCTGAAATCTGTACTTAAAGGCGACGCTTTAGCAATTGTCACAGGCTTGATAATATCTGAACAAAATTACAGCATTGCATATCGAGCTTTGCGCAATCGGTACGCTAACCCACGCCGTTTGGCTGACCACTATTTCAAAATTATTCAAGACTTTAAACAAATTAAGAATGCTTCGCAAACTGAACTAAACCGCTTCTTGACCGCGCATTCAAACGCTGTGTGTGCGTTGAAGGTTATCCAGCTAGATGATTTGGCTGATTTCCTGCTTTTTCAGATGTCCATTAATAACTTGGACCCCCAGACTAGATTAAATTTTGAAACGAGGCTAGGCACAAATCGTATGCCTACGTACAAACTGTTGAATGATTTTATAACGGAACAGGCCAGGGCTCTAGAGTTGTTGGATCAACCGCCTGCCGCAGCTTCTACGAGCGCGAGAGCTGCTCAACAACCCCGCATACTGGTGTCGTCAGTGAATGAGTCTGATTCGCAAGGGGCCCGTGATTTAAATTTTGACCAACTGGAACCTAACCTTAACACGGCACATAGTACAATTGTCCAGCCTTCGGTTTCGCCCGACAATTCTATTACACCTAAGGCTACGCAATATGTATACGAGCCTAGACGTGCTGCGTCAGGCCCTACACGGCCATTCAGCGGGCCGCGCCCCGTAAATATACCTCCTGTTATGAATACTCCTAGGATGTCAGTATTCCGTCACCGATTACCACCGCTTCACATGAATCAATCCCATGTTTCTACGACACACGCAGGCATGTGTTATTATTGCGGAGAAGGACATCGCATCATTGACTGTCAATCCTTTCTCGAACTGCCTTCTGCGGCACGCCAGGATGCCATCATGAAACTACAACGGTGCTTCAATTGTCTTGGCTCACATTTCCAAGCTAAATGTAAGTCCAGCCAACGCTGCAAGCAGTGCAACGAGGCACACCATACTTTGTTACATAACAACCCGCCGTCACAACAGTGACTAGTCACACCGCGACACCCGAGGCCAGCAACTAGACGCGCAACCGATACTCAAGCTCAACCTCATTCGCTGTCATGTAATATTCAGGAATCTCTCGCCCTGTTGGGTACCGCACAAATCGTCATCCAAGACCATTACGGTCAACCTCGTTCCTTTAGAGCTATTATTGACCCCGGCAGTCAGATATCTGCCATTACTAAGAAAGCAAGCGTCCTGTTGAGCCTACCTACTCGGAGTTCAAATATGTCTTTGATTGGTGTCGCCGCCAAGACCACACGTATCCACGAGTACGTTACGTTGATTTTATTCTCGAGGCATGACCCTGGTGTAATGCTAACTACTGAAGCCGCCGTGCTTAACCACATTACTGACCCGCTGCCGGCTACTAGGTTAGCCTCTCAAATAAGTGCTCAATACCAGCATCTACCTTTAGCTGACCCTCATTTCGACTCGCCTGCCGGTGTTGACATTATACTAGGGGCAGATGTTTTCACCCAAATACTCACTAATGGGCCTTGCACTATCATTCATGGCCAGCCCTCCGCGCTTAACACTCGTTTAGGTTGGGTCATTATGGGATCCATACCGTATAGTATGCCCCATCAACCTAGAGTGTTCATTACCTCGCTACAGTCTATTGATGACAATATTCGACGGTTTTGGGAAGTCGAAGAAGTGACTGAGGCTAAATCTTTGAGCCCTGACGAACAGCTTTGTGAAAGCCTGTTTACTACAACTACTGAACGCGATGAAGTCGGGAGATATGTTGTCGCCCTCCCCTTCAAACCTGACGCTGTAACACTTAAGTCAAACCGCAACGTTGTCCTCGCTAGTTATCATGCTTTAGAACGACGTTTAAGTCGTCAGCCGGAGGTAGCTCGGCAATATCATCAATTCATGACAGAATATATGACTCTGGGTCATATGTACCCCGCGCTTAATACTTCTAACTATTTGATCCCGCATCATTGTGTTTTTAAGACCACCAGTTCTACTACTAAGTTACGAGTAGTATTCAACGCATCCTCGCCTGATTGTAACGCGAATTCTTTAAATCAGCAATTGCTTTCCGGTCCTAAACTTCAGAAAGACCTGTCTAACGTCATCATTTCCTTTCGCCTGTATGTTCACGCCGTTTGTGCTGATCTTAAAATGATGTACCGACAAATTGCCGTGCGCCCAGCTGATCGCTGTCATCAGCACATATTATACCGACCGACGCCTCAATCTCCGCTTGTGGAATACGAGTTAGCTACTGTCACGTACGGACTAACCCCGTCTGCGTATTTAGCGTTGCGGACACTTGAACAACTCGTAAAGGACGAAGGTAGCCGATACCCTGCCGCGTCGCAAGCAATACTTCAGCAGACTTATGTTGATGATGTTGTCACTGGCGCCGATACACCCGAAGATGCCAAGGAATTGATACAGCAGCTCATTAACATTTTCGCACTCGCCGGCCTGGAACTCAGGAAATGGTCATCAAGTGATCCTGCACTATTGTCAACGCTACCTTCCGCTCATCTGGAGAACCCGCTACTGTTCCAGGACGATTCTACCGCCATCAAAATACTGGGACTGCAATGGAATCCTACCTCGGACTCGTTCTCCTACCAGAGTCAGAATTTCGTTTCGGTGCCTACGAAACGCACCATACTATCTTATGTCGCTCGGACTTTCGACCCGCTTGGCTTCTTAACGCCTATTACTTTCTGGATCAAATGCTTTCTCAAACGTTTGTGGCTCGAAAGGTTATCTTGGGATGAACCTTTGCCAACCGCGCTTCTAAATCAATGGGACAGCTTCATTGTTCAATTCGCCAGTTTGTCTTCTATCCAAATACCTCGACACGTTGGCACACGAGCTGCCAAGCATCACCTGTTAGGATTTTGCGATGCTTCCGAAGCTGGATACGCAGCAGCTATATATTTGAGAACCGAATGGAATGGAGTCGTTACCGTTAGCATTCTGAAGGCTAAGAGCAGGGTAGCTCCAGTTAAACCGATCACCATACCTCGCATGGAGCTTTGTGGCGCAGTCTTGCTGGCCAAACTCTACAAGTCCGTTCAGCCAGTTTTGAATTTTGTGTCTGACGCCGAGACGTTTTTCTTCACCGATTCTGAAATTGTGTTGTATTGGATCAACACCCCGCCTTATTTATTGAAGACTTTTGCTGCCAACCGCGTCACTGAAATCGTTTCAAATACCTCCATGGACCGTTGGTTCCATGTCTCGACTGCTGATAACCCCGCGGACGTTGCTTCCCGTGGGTGTCTACCTAACCAGCTTGCTGAACATCCGCTGTGGTGGCACGGCCCACCATGGGCGCTACAATGTCCTACTGCGTGGCATTTGTCTAAGCCGACCGGCCTTAACCCGGACCAGACCGAACATAAATCTGAACCTAGACTGCTATGTACGGCCGTTCAAGAGCCTAATCGACTATTGACAACTATAGAACGACATTCGAACTTAATTACTCTTCACCATGTTTTCGCTTACGTCCTGCGGTTTGTGAATAATTGCCGTCGTAAAGGCCAGACTAACCACGGTCATAACACCCGCTACAAGGCCAAAGTCGCCTTGAGTAAAACTTCATTTACTACGCCTTCGGTGCAGGAGTTAAGTAACGCCAGAGATCTCTGCGTCAAGCTCATACAAGAGCTGGCCTTCAGCGAAACATTGCAACGGCTCCGTCGTGGCGCTCAAATCATCGATCCGCTCCGCAGCCTAACGCCATTTGTCGACGCCCAGGGCTTACTCAGGGTGGGCGGAAGACTTAATCATTCTGAGATGTCGTATGAATCTAAGCACCCCCTTCTGCTTCCTAAACATCATCAGTACGTCAACTTGATCTGCGATCATTACCACAAGTTAGCCTTACATGCCGGACCGCGCACCACTCAAGCGCTGATTAACGGCGAATTTTGGATTATTGCGTTACGCTCCTTACTTCGACAACGCATTCATGCGTGCATGCGGTGTTTCCGTCTGCAATCTAAGCCTCGTCCACCTATGATGGCTGCTTTACCATCATCTAGAGTCACTCCATCGCCGCCTTTCTGCAGGGTGGGAATTGATTTCGCTGGACCCTTTGACACAAAGGCAAATCATTTGCGTACCTCGAAGCTTTTAAAATCTTATCTTTGTCTATTTGTCTGCATGGCTACTAAGGCTGTGAACTTGGAGATGGTATCCGACCTATCCACCGATGCCTTTCTCGCAGCTTTACACCGTTTCACGTCAAGACGAGGGCTACCCTCTGATATTTATTCTGACAACGGCACGAATTTTGTTGGAGCCGCGAACCGCCTGAGTGAGGTCTATCAACTGCTTGACCACTCAAAATCGCTTATCAAGCGCAAACTCGCCGACCAACGCATTGAATGGCACTTCAACCCTCCAGCCGCACCACATTTCGGCGGACTCTGGGAGGCTGCCGTCAAATCCGCTAAAGGACTTATGCACCGCACGATTGGTAATACGGTATTAAACACTGAGGAATTGTCTACGTTGTTTACCCGGATAGAGGCTATTCTTAACAGTCGCCCTATTTTCGAGGTTTCGCCTGACCCCAGCGAAGGATCGTCTTTCCTCACTCCCGGACATTTTCTTATTGGACGTCCGCTCCTTGCACTTCCGGAGAGATGTTACCCCGAACCGCCTCTTAAATCTCGTTGGTCCATGATTCAGCAAATGACCAACCGTTTCTGGAAGACTTGGTCTACTCAGTACCTGCATTCGCAGATTCAACGCCGCAAGTGGCACAAGAACTCCTCACCGCTTCAGGAGGATCAACTCGTCTTCATCACTGGAGAGCATCCGAGCCCCCTTCATTGGCCTATGGGTCGGATCATACATCTACATCCTGGACACGACCAAGTATCCCGTGTAGCTACTGTCAAAACCTCGCACGGCCAGCTGAAGCGACCTGTCCACAAGCTTGTTGGTTTTCCGCTGCAGCATTGAGTTTCACCTTTGGTTTCTTCGGCACTCTTGCCCCTTTTTGTTTTTCTTCTCTTTCCTTCGTGTTCCCCTGCTCTTTCTTCGGCACCCTCGGTTTCCGGTGCTTAAATAGTTCTTCGCCCTCTACCCACCTGGCGGATTAAAAACATTCGTTTTGGTGGGCGGTATGTTCGAGTCAGCGCTCGAAGTTTGAACGTTTTACCGCGGCCTACATTCAAACGCTCAGCTGGCCTGTACAGTAATGGTCACGTGATATCTGATCTGCCAATCGATGTACGGATTTGAGTATTGATTTTCTGTGGCATCTGATCCCCACTCCCTTAGCTAGCATTTCCGTAAGTTAGTCGCCCGTTGTCTCTGAACCTTCGTACGGTTAACGCCTTAGTAAAGTACCTCGTTGCGTAAAGTTGCACCACATGTGCAAAGTGTCGTTTTTGACCGTGAAAACCTCGTACAAGTGTTAAAACTGTTCGTCTTAATGTGTGTTCGTGTGAACGCGTTATTATTATAAGTTATTTGCGGATTATTGACTTTAATTTACAATCGCCGTTTTGTAAGATCCTTTGTGCCGTTACGCGCCATAGTTATAAGTGACTTTAGGATTTTAAATGCAGCTTATTGACTTCTCGTTTAAGTTCTAGTTTGACCTCGCCTGGCTAGGATTCCTACAAACTGGGTACCCAGGACTTCTACAGCTACGAGATCTACGACCACTTCAATTTTGCCCTTTCTTGCTCCACGAGGGTAAGTGCTGCATAAGCTTAAGTACTTATAATTCATTTATGTGTAAATTCAGTGCGAATTATTCTGTTATTAAATGTGCTTGTACGGAACCAATTATGGCGTTCAAACTTTCGTAATTGCGTGCTCAGCGATTGAAGTAAGGCACATTTGCCGCAGCTTATTATTGTTACTAACATTTCTATTGTATTATTTCGGATCTTTCTCGAACCTCGTTTTCTTCTCATTTTAGCTAAGCGCCAGTCGCTTCATCATGGTTTTTCTAATAAATATTCTCTGACCTTAAAAAATTAGCAAATAATACATAGGTTACTAGGCTTAATATATATAAATATATATATTCTTGATATTTTACGTTATCCATTGTTTTTCCGTTGCACTGACTATAGAGTGATTCGACAATGGTCAAGTGACCGAAAGGTGCCGCATCACACAAGGTAAAATCATTGCACTTAATGGTGGATAAAATTACCTACAATAGTAATATATTAACTTCATATATATACTGTATATATATATATATATATATATATATATATATATATATATATATATATATATATATATATATATATACGCAAAAGATATATATATCCAACTACACAAAACATCTAAAAAACACCCAACACACACATACCGACATACACACTAATTTAAAGATTCTACACACATTAAAACAGAATAAAAGACTAACAACCTTAGAAAAATACAAAATCTACAAACACTATGCAACAGAAAAAGAAAATGTATTAAACGATCACACACACTTTGAAGCCAATAGCCTATTCCAGTACATGACATAATACGCCAACACCTCACCCCACTCCACTATCATAAATCTATCCCCGTCATACCGTTTGTAAACTGCCAAAATGCCGTCAGTAGAGGGTTAGCTTCGTAAAAGAAACGATCATTTTGAAACGCGTCAGCCATTAAGCTTTACGTATTCACTTAGTTAAGTAGTTTAAAATTAGTAAAATAAAAAATTCTTGTTTATGAAAGTATCATTTAATTGTGTGTGTATATATATATATATATATATATATATATATATATATATATATATATATATATATATATAGAGCTTCGCTTCACATTATGTATAATTAATATTCCCTAAATCTCACCTGAATAATTGCTGTGTAATTAGGCTGCAAAAAGACTGGAGCATTATCATTCATATCCAATATGTTAATAACAACACTGCAAGTACTGGAGAGTTGGAGTTGTCCAAAATCCCTTGCTTCAATTAACAATTCATACTTTGAGACCTGAAATATTTATTTTCTACAAATAGTTAAAATAATATTGAAAAGACAAGGTACTGATGTACATTTATCCCCACCAGTACCTTCATCAACTTCTCTCAGAAAAATACTTTTAAATATCTTTCTTTGGAACTCAATAAGAAGTAACAATATCAAAGCAAACTATGAGAATTCTTAAAGAAAACTGCACACCCTAAATGTTAATTTTGATCATATGAGTCTGAAGGAAATTAGAAGTCAGGGTTACACTGAGGTAGGGTGGAGATTATACTGAATGTTCTTTCAGAGAGTGGGGATGTCTTCGCTTAAATTAAAGAACTAACAAACACTTTTATTATTATAATAACAAACACATTATTTTTATAATGTTTTTATGTTTTATTGATTGTTTTGGTATTGATATTGTTTGTACATGTCTTGTTGATTCATACTTTGTACCATTACAGTTATATAAATGAAATATGTAAAATAAAACTACTCTTATTTGAAAAATATAGTAACTTTTTAAAAAAATTGGTTCTGGCACTCGGGGGGGAGTCCCGACAGATAATTTTACATCTTTATTTGAGGAGGTATTTAATTAAGACTAATATTTATTGTAGTTAATAATGTGGATAACATAAATTAGTTATTAGATGTTTAATGAATACAAATTTTTTTAACAATTAAATTCAAATCCGCTGTTTTTTTAAAGTATAGGAAGAAAGTACTAACAATGTTTTTGTTTCAGAAATTGGATAAGAAAGATAATTTAATTTCATTGTTATATTGAATTATTTGTATTGAGATTTATGGAAATTTAAATAAATTCATATAATAATTAACTGATCAAAACTATTTAATAATTATCTATGTGTATAACGGCTGCTCCACAACTTTACCTATAACACAAAATCAGCTTGTAAACTTAATCATATGTTACCATTTAATTCATTTTGAGGTGACACGCAGCATAACCTGGCGGAACTAGATGCTGTAAGGTATACGTTTCAGAAATAGCGTGACGCAAAAGCAATGATTTATTTTTATGTTTTGTTCACCACACGTAAAGAATTTATCACTTTAAAAAAACAACATAAAAAGGACTTGATGTGTCTGATTTTCTACAAATTTTGTGTAATGCCTTTTCATAAAACTGTAAATACCCCTTGTAGCTGAATATTAAGTAAAGGAAGCAGTTTTAAATACCACTTGTAGCTGAATATTAAGTAAAAGAAGCAGTTTTAAATATCCCTTGTAGCTGAATATTAAGTAAAGGAAGCAGTTTTAAATACCTATTGTAGTTGAATATTAAGTAAAGGAAGCCGTTTTAAATACCACTTGTAGCTGAATACTAAGTAAAGGAAGCAGTTTTAAATACCACTTGTAGCTGAATATTAAGTAAAGGAAGCAGTTTTAAATACCACTTGTAGATGAATATTAAGTAAAAGAAGCAGTTTTAAATACCCCTTGTAGCTGAATATTAAGTAAATGAAGCAGTTTTAAATACCCCTTGTAGCTGAATATTAAGTAAAGGAAGCCGTTTTAAATACCACTTGTAGCTGAATACTAAGTAAAGGAAGCAGTTTTAAATACCACTTGTAGCTTAATATTAAGTAAAGGAATCAGTTTTAAATACCACTTGTAGCTGAATATTAAGTAAAGGAAGCAGTTTTAAATACCCCTTGTAGCTGAATATTAAGTAAAGGAAGCAGTTTTAAATACCACTTGTAGATGAATATTAAGTAAAGGAAGCAGTTTTAAATACCACTTGTAGCTGAATATTCAGTAAAGGAAGCAGTTTTAAATACCACTTGTAGCTGAATATTAAGTAAAGGAAGCAGTTTTAAATACCACTTGTAGCTGAATACTAAGTAAAGGAAGCAGTTTTAAATACCACTTGTAGCTTAATATTAAGTAAAAGAAGCAGTTTTAAATACCACTTGTAGCTGAATATTAAGTAAAGGAAGCAGTTTTAAATACCACTTGTAGCTTAATATTAAGTAAAGGAAGCAGTTTTAAATACCACTTGTAGCTGAATATTAAGTAAAGGAAGCAGTTTTAAATACCACTTGTAGCTGAATATTAAGTAAAGGAAGCAGTTTTAAATACCCCTTGTAGCTGAATATTAAGTAAAAGAAGCAGTTTTAAATACCACTTGTAGCTGAATATTAAGTAAAGGAAGCAGTTTTAAATACCCCATGTAGCTGAATATTAAATAAAGGAAGCAGTTTTAAATACCCCTTGTAGCTGAATGTTAAGTAAATGAAGCAGTCCTAGACAGTTCTGTTTTTATATTTGTTAATTCCATCTTCACATGAGCTACTAGTTTTCACTAAAATACTTGTAAATATATTACAAACTTACCTTTAGTAGCACTTACTTATATTTATTTAGGACGGCTGTTTCGGGAGGTGTGTCACATTGTTAACTCAGACCGTAACTGATCTCAAGGTTTTCGTGGGGGTGGGATATTGTGGTAGGGGTGTGATGATACTTTGTGAGCATTAGAAGTTATGTTGTCGAAAAGTGTGTGTGTGAGTTATAATGTAATTGGGTGTTGAGTATTTGTGTAGGGTGTAGTTTGAAATGTTTGTATATTTCTTATTGTTCGGTTGTAACGTTGGTTATTTTTGTGTTGTTTATGAAAAATTTGTGGGTTAGATGATATGTCTATGTAGTCATGTTTTGAGAGCTTGAGTTGATCAGCAAAGTTTGAGTGGTAATTATTGTTTGTTAGTGCGTTTATATGTTCTTTGTAGCGTGTGTAAAAGAGCCAGATAAGCAGGTCTTTACACACACTACCAAGAGCATATAAACGTACTAACATACAATAATTACCAATCAAACTTTTCCGATTATCTCAAGTCCACAAAACATGACTACATAGACATAGCATCCAGCCTACAAATTCTTCATAAACAACACAGAAATAACAAAGGTTACACAACCCAAAAATAATAAATATACAAACATTTCAAACTACACCCTACACACATACTCAACACCCAATTACATTATAAGTCAGACACACTTTTTGACATAATAACTCCTAATGCTCACAAAGTAAACCCACACCCCCACCATAATATCCCGCCCCTACACCTAACACCCTAACCTACGAAAAAATTGAGATCAGTTAAGGTCTGAGTTGACAATGGGACACATCTCCTGAAATGGCTGCCCTCAACAAATATAAGTAAGTGCTACTATAGGGAAGTTTGTAAAATATTTACAAGTGTTTTAGTGGGTTCTGTTTTACTAGATAAGTAAATAATTTAACTACTTTAGTTACTTTAGTATTTAATATCTAGAGAAAAATGGAAAATCGCTAAATTTTAAGCTAAATTTGTTTAATACTCTTTGGTTTATTCTAAAATTTTATAGATACAAAGATACCCTAAACTGATACAATTCATTGATAATTCAAACTAAATATTTTTGGAACTACAGTTAAAACTAAAATATTTGAAGTAAGTTACTATTTAAATTAAATTGGGACTTATGATCCTTTGTTATAAACGACATTTAGCAAAACTTCTATTTTAAATCTATATTCTAAACAATATTCTAAACATAATTTGACTGGTTATTTTTAGTAGAAATGTACCATAAAATAAAGATAAGAGCAGAATATAAAAGAAACTTTAAAATGTCTTATTTATGACAAATAGAAAATAAATTACCATTTCCCTATCAAGGAATTTCACAACTGAAATTAGTCCTGAGATAGAGTCGACAGAAAACTGCCTATGAATATCTCCTTGTATGATTTTGTAACTGACTTTCCCATATTCACTCGAATCTCTGTCTACAGCAAGGACCTGTTAGTAAGAAAAATAAATAGAGTAATAAAAGAATTAAAACATTTAAGGCAATGTTAAAAATATATATATATTTACTTGTATTTTTGCTCCTAATATATAAAATAGTATTTATCAATTTATAAACATTTATTTACTGTTGTTTGAAAGTGCACACAGTAAGCATGCAATTATCTGAGATACTTATTACACTTTGAAATGACTTGCGACCAAACATTCTGTTAACTACAAGTTGTTAAATTGTTAACTTACACTTGGAGGAAATGTCTGGTCGCAAGCAATTTCAAAGTGTAATAAGTGATTGACAACCAACACGTCATGAACAAAAAGATTTTGAAATTTATTTAAGATTATTAAGGCTAGGAATACATCACATACAGAAAGCCCTGAATATTATATAGATTTTATTTCTGTAATAATATGTTGGGCTAAAATAATGAAAAAGCTATGTTAAAGTACACAATCTTTATTATAGCCAAATTTAGAAATTAAACTTTAATATATGCATAATAACATATTTGGTATACTTGACCTTACTCAATGAACTGTAATACAAAAATAGTTTTTCAACTTACCAATATAATTTTGAATTCATGTAAGCATTCAAAAAAACAACTTGTGGAGCAACCGTAATCTAATTTTTTGTTAAATAAATAAAACCTCTTAACCACATAAACTCTTAACTTCATAAACTTTTTATTTAAATCCTGTTATACTTTTCAATTGCAAAACAATAATCTTCAAATGAAATTATACAATACTAACCACTGTAGTCCTGTAGTAATTTCCTCGGAAGATGATTAGTTAACAATTAAAATCTACATCAGGATTGAAATAAACTTGATATGTAGTTAGGAGGTTTTATTTATTTATAGTAAAAATTTACACCTCAGTTGCTCCAAGTTATTATTAGATATTTCAATAGTTACAAGAAAAAAAATTGGAGATGTATCCCATTGTCAACTCAGACCATTATTCCAGTTGAGTTATGGTCTGAGTTGACGATGGTATGCATCTCCTAAAACAGCTGTCCTCAATAATCAAAATGGAAAGTACTACTATAGGCAAGTGTAATATATTAACATATGTTTAAGTGCTTTAGCATAAGACTAGTAGCCAAAGTAAAGTTTGAACACTTCTATAAAACTTTGATGAACTCTATTATTTATATTTAACAGTTCATTACAAATGACAACTTACTTGAAAAATAGTTTGTGTTTTCTGTACATCACAAAAGCTAATCACTTTTCATAATCTAATAATCACACAATCAATACCCACTTCCTAGTTCCATTGATTTATCATTGTATAACTTAAATTGAATTGAATTCAAAACTTTTAATACAACTATCTTTTATTTTCATATTTCTTCAAAGTTTTTTAAATTAAAAAATTTTTTTACAAGTTAATGAGATGGTACAATTAAGACATTTGGGAAAAAGCAAAATGAATGACATACTTTTTAAATTAATGTTTTGTATAAAGTACTCAGGATCCTGTCAAATAAAGCAAATATTTTTTAAATAAAGTAAAAGAAGTATTTCTAGTAAAATTGTCCTATTTTCTGTCATTTACTATCACTTTCCTTATTGCTTCCCTGATTAAATGATTCCTTCCGTTACAATTTGAAGTGTCATATTGGCGCATAGGTTGGATGATGTAGCATATAAGATGAAAAAATTGACAGCCAATAAAAAAATTACTTAGATTTTGCCTCAGTGGAAAAAAAGAACATGAATTTTGTTACTAAGATTGAACGTCTTCTTACCACAGTACTCTCTAAAGAAATGCCTGAGTGCTGTGAAAACATCAGTCAGAAGAAAATGGATCCACCGTTGGAGAGAAGAAACCAAAGGTAGAAACCTCTATGACCTTCAAAAAGAACCAAATGATTTGGAAATGTATCAAGGGGTTCCCAGATTTACACCCGTCTTTGCAGCACGAGCCAGAATCGGACACATCGTGACTGAGACCTATCTCTTCAAATTTAATCTGAGTGAATCTCTACTCTGCCCTAACTGTAGAAAAGAGGAGGAGACTCTAGACCAGTTCCTCCTTCGATGCTCCTCACCAATTCCACCAAGAGCAGCTCTACTGTCTGCGTTGGGAAGCCAGGGAAACATCAAAACAATGTTGATCGATAAACAGTTTTGGACCTTGGGTGCAGCAACTTATTATGGACATCGGACCATCGGAGTCACATGGCCCTGGACGTCCACAGAAAGAAGTAAGTAAGTAAGATTGAACGTTTTGTAATGCTACAGTAGATTTAGTTTTACCTTTCTGTAAAAAAACCTCTTTCATTGAGTACAAAAATTAATTATATTGAGAGTGAAATAATCTAACTTAATACACAGAATATTTAAAAAAACCCAAAATGTAAAAGAGTTCTAGAGTTCTATGACATTAC
The DNA here is from genome assembly GCA_036971475.1 of Prosapia bicincta. Classification (NCBI taxonomy): domain Eukaryota; kingdom Metazoa; phylum Arthropoda; class Insecta; order Hemiptera; family Cercopidae; genus Prosapia; species Prosapia bicincta. The sequence continues at coordinate 18,683,362 of JBAIZL010000008.1, forward strand.
AGTTAACATTACTCTCAACCTCATCACTGTAGCCTTTGTCAACATTATTCTATTCAGGTTCTTTTACTCATAAAACATCGTGACCATCCATATCACTAGTTATACTATATTTCTTAAATATATGAAATATATATGACTATGCTCTTATGTTCAGTACCCAGTAGCAGAAAATAGTCAAAGAATCTTTCCTGTTGGTCTGTGAAAATGACCGTTTGCAAGACTTCAATTCATGTGTGCTTCCTCCAGTTATCCTAGAATCTTTATTTACCTCATCCATTACTTGGGGCTGAAAAATTATCACCTAGGAATGACTATTATGTTCATTTTTGTTTTATCTAACTTTTTTTCCTACATTTCCAGTCAAGTGTCTGAAAATTGCATCATACTAATTTTTATCAATTTTTTTAAAGCACTGATAACATTTAATATGTTCAGTTTTTAATCAGTCCGTCATTAAAGTTCCATACATCTATTTATTTTCTTGAGCTTTTGTTACTAATCCAGTTAGGATTTTATTCTATTCTGGATCAATCATTTCCAGTTGATTTCAAATTGATAGATTTTTCTCTATTTTTATTTACTATTACATTAGCAGGCATATAAAAATAAACTCTCTTCCTTTCTTATTACTTTAAAGAGTAGTTACGCTGACTTCTTGAATTTATAAAACTCTCAAGAGTTACTAAATGAAATATTTTTTAAGCTGATGCATAAACTTGTTGTTCAGCATAGCTCTATTTTCTTAACATCATACATTCACACAAACCTAAGGTCACTAAATGTAGTATATTAATCTCATTATTAGCTTTTTTAAGGGCTTTTAAAGTGATAATTCAGAAGTTGTTGGCAATTCCATTTTCTTTTTTTTAAGTATATATTTTACTATTTTTTTTCTACTAAAACACTTGTAAATATTTTACAACTTGCCTACAGTAGCCCTTACTTATATTTGTTGAGGGCGGCCGTTTTGGGAAGTGTGTCCCATTTGTCAACTCAGACCTCAACTCCTCGGTCTGATGGAGGACGGAGCTACAGTCTAAGTTGACAATGGAACACACCTCCCGAGACGGCCGTCCTCAACAAATATAAGTAAGTGCTACTATAGGCAAGTTGTAAAATATTTACAAGTGTTTTAGTGAAAACTGGTTAGCTCACGTGAAGATGAAATCAACAAATATATATATTCTTTTTCCTCTAAGTTCAACTTGTCTAAAGAGATTTCCTTGTAGAAATGGAATTTTTAACTTTAGTTTTCATACTCTTTCAGTCATTAGTATCAATCATACAGAAGCTATGCAGTTATTAGATCTTTCAACTTTGTTTATAAAAATTAACATAAAATTTGCATAACAGCTACGACCTGAACCACGATTCTTATTTTCTGACCAGGATCCTTGTTTTTCATCACGATCTAATTTATTACAGACTATAATTCATTACAGATTTATTTATTCAGAACAGACTGCTGTTTATTAGAATTTAAACTAACTATAATTAATTACTCAGATGCTAACTTACATAACAATATATTTCATTACTCCATGACATTGTAATTTTTTGTCCATGACTATTGCAGAGGGTGATTTAGGTGATTGAAGTTATATACTACAAAAAATATTATGAGAATTTTAAATAAAACCTGTACTAATGAAATAATATTATGAGATTAAAATGTATAACTTAAATTAACATTATTTATTTTATTAATAATTACAAAATATAAATTACTGACGTACTAGTTTAATACCTAACAGCCCAAACTAGAAGAGAGAAAAATAAAGACCTGCAAAACTGTGTCTCCAACTCGTGCATGTTCACTTATTTCAGAAGTATACAGATGTTGAGAGAATAATGGAGCATTGTCGTTACTATCAGTAACAGTAATATTTACTGTAGCGTGGTTACTAAGGGGCTGTATCCCTAAGTCTGTTGCTAGCACTGTCAACAAATAGCTCTGGGTAGATTCAAAGTCCAGAGCCTCAGAAATAATGATCCTATCTATAACCACAACAAAAATAAAACTAAATGTATGAAAACTAAATATATTAATTCAAAAATAAACTAATTAAATTTTATAGATAAATTAAGTAATGTGTTAGTAGTGAACACAGTACTCACATTTTCAGAGCACAGTTTCAATTTTAAACATAAGTACCTAGTTAATAGGATTCAGAATGCCATACTAATTAATAATCTCATACTCACTCAATAAGTGACAGATTATATGCTATAAGTTAAAGAAGTGGCATCTAGATAGAAATTTAATTTGGTTGTAAATATTAAACTCTTATGAAAATGGGATTATTATAAAACTTTCTTAAGGGCCAATTTGTTCAACACTCACCAAACATCAGGTTAATAGAATAGGCACATCAGATCAGCCTTTGGTGTTGAAAGGAGTAAAAGCATTCACAAAGTGATATATATATATATACAGTGAAACCTGTCTTAAACGGACCCTGTGTTAGGCGGAATCCCGTCTATCGCGGAAAACTTTTAAAGTCCCGACTGTCGCCTATTTAATTTACCTGGTTAATAACCTTCATAAGCCGGAAACTGTCTAACGCGGAAGCGGAATAAGCAAAAGGGTGAGTGATACGTATTTACTACGTCTTAGTTCTGCATAAGCCGAAAAATCTGATCATATACATGCTGTAAAATATAAAGTTACAATGACTTCCATTTAGATAAAATATAGTTTATAATATATTTTTTTATCATAACAAAATTCACAGATAGGTCTGCTTAATTGTAACGGATCGTATTTATTTCTGAGAACCTTGTAACAACGATAAGGATTGCTGATATGCACAAGATAACGCAATGGTATACAAACATCTATAATTTATGATAGGCTATGTGTCAGCACTCGTTTCCTTCAAGATAACGCAATGAATAGTTTACAAACATCAACGGCCAGACATATTGATTGACATATTGAAAGGCGAAAGACCGCTTCATTCTAAAAGGCAAAAAACATGAGCAAATAGAAGAAAAAGAAGACGGACCAGTCGTAGAAAACAAAATAAAAACATTTGGCGAGGCTTTAATGAAAATTTGTGAGTTAGAAGTGTAACAAATGAGCCTTTTTTCCTGGGGTAACTATTTATCAGGGCTTTATTAAAAATGTGTGTTAATTACTAATTAACAAATTAATTAACCTTACTTACCAGGGGCTCCTAGTTTTCCGTTTTCAGCCAGGCATAATAATGTCTTTCTGTAAACGGTCTTCTGATATCTTCGGAAGATAAAACTAGGTTACTTGAAATGAAAATTGAAAGTTTGTTATGTTCTAGTTTACTTGTGAAAAAAGAATTTAAATTTTTAAAATACAAAGTCATACAACTTATTAATCAGTGACAAATTACAAAAGAACAAATGACACCAATGTGTCGAGTAATTTACTTTTAATTACTGCTAATTATTCCATACATTTTAATTACTTATTAACCTTTAACATTTATATATATCGAGAAGATAGTAACTTAAGATTTCCAATTAAATTTTTAGAAATGAATATTCAAGGGACAATTTCTACCGTTCATGTGTTAACCGTTTATCAATTAAAAATTCTTCAACTTAGTTAACATTAAAATACATTTTCTTTATTATTATCTAAAATGTACCTGCTTGTGCACATTACTTATTTTAAAAACACTTTAACACATATTAAACATTGCCCATGGCTTTTGGAATCACTAAACACTTAACACATCGCTCTTGCAAATCAGCGCACTTAAACAAAAATGATATTAACTTTTATTTATTTGAAACATATGAATAATCGCTTCTGACTTCTTCTTTTGTTGCGTTAAATAAATTTGGTACCGGCCTTGACATCTTAAATTTTGAATGCTGGAAGCTTATAAATTTCTAGGTTATGTCCGAAAATGCCATTACGTCCGTCTCGTTCAAAGACTTTTGGAGAACTGGTAGCTTCTGAAGGGGCACGCCAACGGAAATCCCACCCTTGGTTATTATTTTGAATTTTTTGATTGGTCCGTCAGATCAGGCGATATCAGACCATGCTTACGTCACATCGGGTGATTTCAGTTTTTTCACTTAAGCTACCAACTCGTACGATATTTTACATTTTTACCCACTAGGGGCGCTACGAAACTTACCCTAGAATTACAATCGTACAAAGAGAAGAAAAATTTTCTTTTATATTCGGACGATACAATTATTAAATAAAAATTAAATATATAAATGAATTTATATGGAACACCTGATTTTTAAGAGTGTTACAGAAGATATCGCGGTACGTATTAACAGCCCGGAAATGCGTCACCATTTGTTACAACTAAAAACAATAACTGAAACACAAGCAAGTAAAACTAATCTTTTAAGACAATAGTAAACAAATTTAGTGTTTTAAAACAAATAGTATTTTATTTTTTACGTAAGCCTACTATGTACAGTATTTAGCCTAAATACAGTAAGAGGAAAAATAAATTTTTTAATAAATTGCATCATTAATTCATAAATTTCGTTGACAAGTGTATAAGTGTTTTAGTTTAAAAGTTTTCTATTAAAAATATTTTGTGGAGAAGGATAAAAGGATGCTGCATTAAAAGGTAAGATTTTTATTATGTAATGTAGGTTTTAACATTTTCTGTAGTCTGCATAGCCAACACCACCTAGAAAACAAGGTTTGCGAGTTGTGACGTCACAGGGCACAGGCTAGGGGCTGTCGAATGACGTTTATTTAGACGTTAAAGTGATAGTTTTCTTGTGATTTAAATACACTTGCTTTATAAGTTGAAGTGTTATCTCTGTAGGAAATAAACAGTCAGTACTTACTCGGAAATAAATAATTAAATTAAATACTGTATTAGAACAAATGTAGGCACGATGACAATTAGTTGTCCATTATCTATGTGGTGTTGGTACAGCGCCATACAGCCGATCAGTAGAAATAATAGTCTTATAGCTAAGAATCCCTACAGCCTACCCTCAACCCAACGCTAAAAATAGACTCGGTAAACGTTTCGTGATGGTATTACCATCATACAGTACACTACTACTGTATAAGCCGGAAACCTGTCTTAGACGGAAAAACCGGTCCCAATGGATTCCGGCTTAAACACGTTTCACTGTATATATGAAGTTATTATTACTTGTAAATAATTTTTTCCACCACTAAGTGCAATAACTTTACCTTATGTGATGGGGCACCTTTCGGTCACTTGACCATTGTTTTATTTTAGAATTAAGTAAAACATTGGTAACTTTGTTGGTGCTGCTAATTAATCAAGCATAAACAATGAATTATTATTTTTCACAAATACATACTGAGTTGAGAATATTTTCATTTTTCATGTCTTTAAAGTTTCATTGATTGAACTCTTTCAAAGGTTAAAAAATAATCATAAATAACAAAGCCTTCACTCTCTAATTATGTGGTCTCCCTACAAAAAATTACTCAGTAGAATTATTAACCAGCAACAAAGTATTTTCCCCAAAAAACAAATAATAAACTTAGCAAGGACATTGTCTGACTTAGTTTATTTGGAAGAATATGTACATTTATTTTTGTGATAAGAAAGAGGAACAAAAGAAATTTTTGCTGTGAACAGGACTTTCTCAATGGCATATAGTTGCCATATGGAAGGATAAGAAAAACTGGTTGGATACAAAATTGAGGAAAACTGCAGGAAGAAGTTGAGGAAAAGGTAACATAGAGATCTTAGACCAATCTATGGATCAGAGCTTTCAAAACAGAAAATCAATCACATGCCACTCTCTGGTTAGAACTGAAGCAAACATTTCGCTTTTAAGCTTAATCTAACAGAATTTTTAACATCTGTGAAAGCAGCATCATATTATCTATTATGGTCAAACAGACCTATAATATCAAAAAACTACCAGCAGGCTATGTGGATTGGATATGTATGTACAATATTGAAGTAACAAAATTTAGCAGAATGAAATTTTTAATACTGATGATTTTTAGGGATCTTTTAAAAAGTGACATCAGATACGACTCTATAATTGAAAGTAAATAATGCTTTAGTGGACAAATTAATGAAGACAATTTACCTATTCATGTTCTTTGGGTGAAATTATATCAATACACTAGTTGAATACTACCTGGATGAGCTGCAGAAATTCATTGAATATAGAGAAAAGCTTGGAAATAATGGCTACCTTGTAAGAGAAGGGGATTCTGTGTACAGATATAGACCATATACGTAACCCAGATCCTGAGTACAGACATGAACAAGAGATACAACACTCCAACAGGCATTAGAGGTAGCCAAGACACAACAAAGAATCTTTAACACATTGAGTGTGGCACGCGGGATATCCGGTGCTCACAGACGGCATAGAGGTGCAAGATATTCCGCACTTTTACCCAAATGAATTTATTGTGTCATCCGGCTGGTAGCATTGCTTTTAATAACAACATGCATCTCTAGCACTGTATTAAATATATAGTAATAAATATATAATTAGTCTTTGAACTGTTTTTTACCATTATATTTTTCATTTATGCGAGAAAATCTTTGTTTTTTTAATAAGTAATATCACCCCAAGTATTATCCAAAGTAAATTACAGTGTAATTTCTATAAAAACCCCAAGATGTATAACAGAAAAACTACAAGATTTTATAAAATTAATTCTGTATTAGGTAATTTTAAATTAATTTCAAACATGTTTTAAAAAATAAAAAAAGGAAAGCATTTTGTCATTCATTCAAGTTAACATGTGATAAGAAGTCACAGGAAAAAAATATTAAATAAACAAATTATAATTTGTTAAGCAAAGATGTACTACTGTATGTAGAAATGAGATTTTAGGAAGCAATTTTCACCAATGGAAACATAAATGATGAAAAGGTAGTTAAAAATACATGTAAGGTTATAATTTGTCCACATAACCAAAATATGTTCTCTTTATTTTATAAAAATTATAAGAACCATAATTAAAACTATTTAACACGTTGGCTACGGATGTTCTACCGGTAGAACAGAGCTGTGCTTTCCTATGGACTTATCTGTATTACTGGACTTGTGCAGTGAACTGATCATGTTGACAAACAGTTAACCCTAGATCAAAATTATTTTGGCCATTTTTTCATCTAAATCTTACTAATGTACTAACAAACACTATGCAAAACAAAGACCACATTATTCTAAATGTTTACAGCATTTTTATTGCATCCCATTTGTGGGACGTTGGTCTGTAGCAAATTTTAAATAGTCTATAAATTATAGGTTATACACCACAGACCGAACATCCTAGGTATGGGATGCGCATAATAAAGGTGAGAAAACCTATTAATGAGATTCAATCATTGCTCTTTTCCAATTATTGATTGAATTTGAGATATATAGCCCTAACTACCAAAAATTAGTTACGGTAAGAACATTGAATAATACCATTTTACAATGGCATCATGATAGTTCGACAATATAAACCAGCTACTCTTTGTGCTGATCTGCAAAACAAGGTGCTAGACAGAATGTCACTAATTTTCCTTTTTGATTCTTGCAACTCTCACAAACTAAAAAGGTGTGTTTCCTTTTTGTCAGTATTGAAGCATTGTCGATATGTTACTCTTCTCAACTTGTGGTCTTAATCTCTCCTTGGGTAAATTAATCTAGACCTTATAGGCTCCACCTGAAGGTAGTCCGCAATTATTATGCCTCTGAAAGTCAAATACTTTCAAGCATTTCCTATTTTTTTTAATAGATGTAGGCACGGTTCCACAAAGCAGGGTCTAGAAGGTAAAAGAACAGGTGATGCGTGTTATTGTCTTCTTATTATGAGGCTCCATGACTCATATATACTCAGATACTAAACCATAAATACTAAATAACCACACAATAAAGACTGACTAATAAAATAGAGTGAAACCCCAGATGTATCTGAACCTGAATGCACAAAATGTAAACAACAGGTTGACCAACTTAAAATACTCTGGAAAGAAAAAATGAAATTCCCACACATAACCCAAAATGTTTCATGGGTGGGACACACATTTCTATAGACCAATTTACAAGAACAAACACATTAAATCTGACCAACTACGAGTACAACAACAATATTCCTAATAGCGACTATGTCACACCAGTGTGTCATCGGTCAGCTAGAAACTGCCTGTGCCTCTTACGAGTGGGACGTCAGTCTCTTGTGAAAACTGCTGTGTCTCAGCGGTGGAACGTCGGTCTAATTTCGAAGTCCAGTTTTTAGTCAGTAGCCAACGTGTTAATATTATTAACTATATGTATTAAAACAAAGAACAAAATCAATTAATTCAAAAAAAACATGTTGAAAAATTCTGTTTTGTAAAAAATAAACCACAGTTGTATATTTATAATACCTTAATAATGATAGACTTACTATTACTTTTCAACAAAATCGTTTAATCCTAGTTTTAGTTACAAGCTGGGCTAGTTGTCCTCCCCTCAGTAGCTATATTGTGTATCTGTTCGTAAACAATATCATAACTACCAAGAGCAACTAATCTACCTTATATTTTAAAGTACTGAACAATGCAATGTAATAGTGTGAAGCATGTCTGCTGAATAATATTAATCGGTCAGTGATTTTACTCAAGTATTTTGATTACTAAAATATTTATTTATATGAATCCCAAGATAATATAATAAATTTCCTTAACTTTTTCTAATTTCTGTTGTTTAGGTTAACTAACAACAGATCTCAAACCAATTCATATTTTCACAAATACTCTACGTTTCGATTTTATATCTAAAAATCCTTTTCAAGAGCAAAAAATTTATTATCTAATATTAAACAGTTTATAAACATAGCTTACAGTTTATATAATTCGTAACAATACTTTTAACATAATTAAAATCAAACATTTCATTTGGTGCAATTTGACTTGTAAATGTGAATATTTATTAACCCTAGATCACTTATACCTCGTCAAAATAACAATGTTCCATTAAAAAAATTTCCGTATCTGACAAATGAGCAGTTTGCATGTATCCATCTTCCTAGTACATTCATACATACAACAGCCAATGTTAGAAGTACAGTTCTAACGTACAAACTAAAGTTTGTAAGCATCCTAGTGAAACAAAGCTCGCGCCGTCATTTTGACGATACATATGTGATTGTGAGACTTTTTTTATAATTGTGTTCTCTATACATATTTTTGTAAAAATTCTTTAGTTTTATTAAAAACTTCTACAACTCATTCGTTTGTTACATTCTGTGTTTTTTGTAAATAAAATAAGTTCAACATCATTTTAAAAAGACTTTTTTAAACATTTGTGTTTCACTATTCCATTAAAACGTAGTCATCGTAATTATTATTTATCGTTCTAATAGTAGGATTTGTAGCTACTATAATATTTTCTCCAAGCACTAAAGAAGTAGTCTATGGGATATTACGATGTTCAAGATGTTATTAAAACATTATTTTGGCAAATAAAAAAAAAGGAATTGAAGTAGTCAAATTGACGATACACAAGTAATCCTGTAACAGAATTTAGACGCAAGTCATCTAGAGTTAAGAGTAGTGAAATGTTTTATTTTAACTATGTTAAAAATATTGTCATGAATTTTATAAACTGTAAGCTATGGTATAATATTAAATTAACAACTTTTTAGCTCTTTAAAAAGATTTTCCGATATAAAATCGAAACACGTATTTGTAAAAACACGAATTTATTTGTGATCTGTCACTAACCTAAATAATAATAAATTTTAAAACATAAATTGCATTTAGAATAATTGAAATTATTTCTTTGATAACTGAAAAATCAGTAGCAATTACATTTTAGAAATGTACAAACCAGAAAAGGGTTGAATAGTAAATTTTCTTTCTTCATTTCCAGAGAGAATAGAGTAAACTATCTGAGCATTAATGCCTTCATCAAGAGAAACAGCTGTAATCTGTATAACTTCACTGCCAACAGCAGCTGACTCTGGTATTACTGCATGGTAGGACCTTGAGGTAAACACCGGAGGATTATCATTCACATCAACTACAATGACTTCTAAAGTGGTATTAGCTGAGAGAGATGGATAACCTTGATCAGCAGCTTGGACAATTATTACGTATTTTGCCTGTTGTTCACGGTCTAATGATTTACTTAGTTGAACCAGTCCATTTTCAGAATTTATTTCAAAGTAATTATCAGCCACATCTATAGCCGTATACTTTATTTGGGCATTTATACCTGAAAGAAATAAACATTCAAGTGATAAACATATTTTTTTTAATGTAAAACATTACAAAAGGAATAAAACATGGAAGCTCTCTTAAAAGAATAAAAACTGTTCACTGATGTAGTGAATTACAATATAAGGATAATTTTGTCATACATTTATTATATGATGTATTATATGTCTGGACACCTAACAAAATGGTATTGAATCATAAGTCTTATTAACTGGCATGCTGTGGGGATGTCAAGGTTACACAAGGTGTGAATAAAAATATTAAAATGATTTAAAAGAATCCTAATAATATTATTTCAAAATTTTTATCCCCTTCAAAATACTCTTCTCATAGAACTCTACATCGCTCAAAGCCTTTATTCCAATCACCATAAGCTATGGCAATCACGTAATACCTTACCATGAGTTAGGATAAAGTATAAAAATTGTTGCAGAACTTCCAACCTTATCACGTTAGCTTTCTATAACAATTCCAATTTCTGAATTCTTTCTGGTTACATTTTGCATTTTTTTTTAGGCATGGGCCGATTCCGATTCTTGATTCCAGGAATCGTCGATTCTAATGGTCTCGATTAATCGTCGATACTCGAATCTGAATTGATTAGTGTCAATTTCGATTCTTGTTTTTTTTAACTGTTAAAATACGTGTGCGGTGTAATTTAATGGAGAAATAATTAATTATCAACTATGTATTATTTATGTATTAGTTGCTTTGAATCAATTAAACGATTATAGCACTTGCCTATTTGAGGTAACAAAAATATCATTATTATTTATGATGCAACAACAAAGACGATTGGAAGCATTTAAGATTTGTTTGTTTGTCTCTTTTATCCAATATGTTTGTCATACTTTCAGAAATTCCTAGTCATAAATGATAAGGACAAACGTTTTGTGTAGCCTAGGATATTGAAACGGAGCTTTCAAAACACTTGTCCATACGACCAAGATGTCAACTAAATTGTTATTAGAGAATATCATGCAGGCCTATGTAACTTGAAAGAATCGAGAATCTACCTAAGAATCGAGAATCAAAAGAAAAATTTTAGAATTAAAATCAGAGTCGAACAGTTTAGGAATCAGCCCCTTACTAGTTTTTTTTCCAATATTGATACTGGAAATGAACCCAACTTAACAAAATGGCATAGTATCATATCTGTAGTTCACTGATTTGGGGTAAAAAGATAATAGTATATTTATATACTTATAACTATGTTTGATATATAGATACTAGAAATGCTACCAACTAAGTAAAGTTTAATAGTATTGTAAATGAAGTTCACCCGTATGGTAGATAAAGGTATAAGAGTAACTTTAGTGAATTTTTTTGCTAAGCATATGTAGAAACTGAGGCGAATGATTAACACTCTCTCTCTCTCTCTCTCTCTCTTTTTCTCTCTCTCTCTCTCTCTCTCTGCAAATAGAAGGGGCGGTAGCAGTTTGAGAGAAAGCTGTTCTACCACCCACCCGATAAACATTAGCCCTTGTTTTAGAGTCGTTTGACATTGAACAGTATTGAAAATAATCTGTTATTGTTTAAAGCTATTTTGATATATCAAAACTGCTTTATGTTTACAGAAAGAAGATATTATAAAGATTAATTACTGTGTATAATCAAACGACAGCATATTCTTCCAGATTACTTTTGTATAAAATTAAATCACTTTTTATTTTAATTTTCTGAACTTAATTTTTAATAACAATTGTATTATTATTATTACTTTTATAAGACAATGACAACTCAAAATCCTGAAGACAACTTTACAAAACTGAAATGCTTTTTCTAAGGTCAAATGTTTTACGTGTACAGAGACATAAAACTAACTGAGAGTTTTGTTGGTCTAAGCAGTTGTTCCATGCATGAACCAATTTTCTCTTTGCCCCTGTCATTCTTAGAAAAGCTTCATCGCTCACCTCCCAAAATATACTGCATTCAACTTAAACAATTACAAAATTTAACAACTGTGATATTTAGAAACTACTTCTAGGATATATTCTGAGTCTGTCTCTGTTGTTTCAAATCACCAGGGTGTAATATTTAAAAACCATTGGCTTGAGGTATATTCCAAATTTAAAAACTCGATTCTGTAAAACATGATTCTTGGGTGGTACCAGAGGATACAAAAAGAAACCATTTAACCTCTAAGTAAAAAGCATTAATAAATGAATTTTATGGAAAGATAGAAGAAGGGTAATTTCTACATAATAGAATCTAGTATAAACTAATTTTGTTTGTTAAAAAGAATATACATATATATATATATATATATATATATATATATATATATATATATATATATATATATACATATATATTATTATTTATATATATATATATATATATATATATATATATAAAACATATGTTCTAGGCCTATAGCTTACATTATTGTAATTTTCATTCCTAATGATGTTGGTACTGTTTGCCAACGAAAAGCTTTGGATTTAAAATAATAAATATTCTTGTATTTGAATACTCTGTGTTGTTTTAAAATATATATATATATATATATATATATATATATATATTTATATATATATATATATATATATATATATATATATATATATATATATATATATACATATATATAATTATATATATATATATATATATATATATATACACACACATATACATAATTTAATTTAAAAGTAGTTAAATATGCACCTTTATCTTTGTCAATGGCATGTAATAGCCCAACAATACTTCCTACAGGTGAATCTTCAGGAACAAATACTGTGTAATTATTTGAAACAAAACTTGGAGAATTGTCATTAATGTCAATCAAAGTTATATAAATTCGAGAAGTACATTCCCATTCGGGTATGTCCTTATCTTGCACATGAGCAGTAAGAATGTAATTTGATATGAGCTCTCGATCCAGAAGTTGTACTGTTTGAAGTTCACCTGAAAAGAATTAAATACAAGCATGATTAATTTAAAACAGCATATGATAAATTGTGTATTTTATGTCTACTTCAAGGAGACCTTCCCATATCGAGTCACTGCTGACATGTCCCTACCACGCCATGTTTACAATAAAACATTTTAAGTTTTTAGACTAATTTTACAACAATATGATATAGAAATAAACGATCAAAAATTATACAATCCATTCCCAATCTTCAATAAAGAATTTATTGAGCTGTTTAATAGTTGCTTCCCAATTAATAGGATCTCTTTATGATTCACAACTAAATCAGTCTGGTAATCATATTTATAATCTCTATTTTAGATTTCTCCAATATTTATTCCAAACCCAGGTCTTACTACTTTTATTTATTTAGTAACAAATTTTAGAAAACACTTACATACTTACTAACCAATGCCCACCCTTGGCAGTTGAGCCATTTGGCAACACACTGACCAGTAGAGATAGGCCTCCTTGAAGATTTTACTGTAGTAATCCTGGGCCCGGTCCAGGGCTGTGCAATCATTATGGTATTCATAAGATTTTAGATATTCATAAGATAGATATCATGGGAGTGTTACAGATCGCCTGCTCATGGTCCCCCCTGGGTAATCTAAACGATCTCTACAAGGTATCACTTATATACGCGCTGACTTCAAGATGGCGAACAGCCTTACAAAAAACCGCTTTTTTCAGGGCTTCATCATAGACCTCTGCATTATATTTTGGAATACTGGGAGCCTTAATGATGTAAAATGCTTACAATTTAAAGTTTAGATTTCATCAACTAGTGATTTTTACCCAAATATTGTATTTCGTAAGACATTGCATCAAAATGGTTTACAAATAAAATTTTGAAGGTAAATTAACTTTTTAATTAGAAATACATTTTCAAGTTTACTCTGGAGGCAACACTGAATTGGAGATAAAGAGATCAATTTTGAATGTGTTTCAAAAAGATTTTTTTCCTATTTCAGGAATCGGTTTACAGAACAATTTCTTTCCACCAATGCTATGCATCATTCTCAACCCTACTGTGGTTTCATCTAACATAAAGGAAAGAACAACATAGTCATTCCTTACTAATGTAAATATTTTATGGTTGTTTAAAGGCTAAGAAACCCTTTACAGTGGTTTTTCATTTATGTGCAATTAGTTACAATTCTAAGGGGAAAGGATTTACTTTTGTTGTTTATTTTTGAAGAATAGTCTTAATAAGTACATTTTCTTTCTGAAAAATAAAGCATGAAAATACAGAATAAAATTAAAAAAATAGTTTATATAGTTTGATCTAAATTTTTTTTAATTATTAAAACATTTTTGGTAGTCCAATTTTTTTTTACTTACAATATTTACTCAGAGTCCATTCTACATATTCAAATAAAAATCAATAATAACTCTTTTTAGTCTTTGTATATATATTTATAGCATATAAAATATAGCATTCACCTTGTGATTTATGTATTTTTGAAGATTTATTACTACTTATTAAAGTTCCCTTTGTGCGTTTTTTTCTTTTTATTAAACACTGGTTTATTAAATACTTTCATAAATATGGGTGCACATTTGCATTTTTTTAAATTTAAAATTATGTCCTTATTGGAAGTGCTCCATAAAAGAGCATACTGCAGCAAAACAGATGGGGAGAAATTATTGCAGTAACACAAGAGACTTAAACTCAAACACCTTTGTTTGCAGATTTCTGAATAATATATGTAGGATACAGATAAAAATGTGTGTTTCATGATAATTTGTTCCTAAAGAACTACAGGAAACGTTTTGTTTCAACACAATCAGTAACTCAGGTAAACCAAAAATTAGTATAATTTTATTGTTAAATTATCAACTGAAAAATTTAGATATAAAATAACGCTTAACGCTATTTCTTTCTACATGAGAAGTATGATAAAAGTCATGTCAGTAAGTCTAGTAATGACAGTTTTTTTTTACAGTACTAAGATCAAAACTTGGAAGAACTGTTATTGTATATTTAACTTTTCTAGTTTAGAGATTTTATTTCCAACAATAATAATTGTAACTTAGTTGAAGCTATCTACAGTCAGTTATCTTGCATTAGTAGTTGATTATTATTTTAAGTTGTCTCCTCCTCTTTTTTTTATTACCCAAGAAAGATGTAACTACAAGACTCAAAGTGTCTACTTCTTTAAAGTTTAATAATTTAAGTATAATTTTGTAATATCTATTTAAACCAGACTTAACTGTTAATATCACTTGATTCGACAATGGTCAAGTGACCGAAAGGTGCCTCATCAAAACAAGGTGAAATTATTGCACTTAGTGGTGGATAAAAGTATTTACAATAGTAATATATCAACTTCATATATATATATATATTTTACGTTATACATTGTTTTTCCGTTGCACTGACTTTATGAAGTTAATATATTACTATTGTAAGTAATACCATTGTCGAATCACTGATTACTTTTTCTCAATTTTTCTGGTACGGATCTTCGCACAGAAAAACATAATCTATCAGGAATTTACAAAATTACATGTAACAACTGTAACGCATTTTACATAGGGAAAGCAACCAGATCATTTAAAATAAGATTTAAAGAACATTATAGAGCATTCAAAAACAAAAATTCAAAAGTATCAAATGTTGCAGCACACCTTATCTCACATAAACATGAAATAACAAATTAAGAAAATAACCTAACCATACTTGAAATAAATAATAACCCAATAGAACTAAACTCACTAGAAAAATACCACATTTATAAAAACATACACAACAATTTAATGAATCTACAAACAACATATACAGAAGACATACTATTCAAAAACATAATAAACAAGACTCAAGAGGAAACGTACATGACGTCAACAATTACCAACACGACGGACCGAACATCCGCACCAGAAAAATTAAGAAAAAGTAATCAGTGATTTGACAATGGTCAAGTGACCGAAAGGCGCCTCATCACTCAAGGTAAAATCATTGCACTTAATGGTGGATAAAATTACTTACAATAGTAATATATTAACTTCATATATATATATATATATATATATATATATATATATATATATATATATATATATATATATATATATATATATATATATTAAATATGGTGATATGTATGTTTTCTTGTAATATAGTTAATAAAATTTTATTAGATTTATTATATATAGATTTTTTATTAGATAATTATTTTCCTGAAGATGCTGATACTATTTTATCGGCGAAAAGCTTTGCATAAATATATTCATTAAAAGTATTCTTGTTTTTGAAATATTTTAAATTTATTATATATATATATATATATATATATATATATATAACAACTTGTTTACATTGTGTGTGTATAATTAGATAAACAATTAAAGAAAATAGTAATTATTTTTCAAATTTATTTTCAATATATAGACTGCAAAAAAACATGATAATGCAAATATTCACTATTTTGTTTCAAATATTTATACTTACTATACAAACTAAACATATAAGTTATTGTTTATAAAACCATTTATATTATGGATCCAGCCTACCTGATTCCTGAACAATAAAAAAATGTTGCCCTCCATTGCCGGTCAAAAAATAATGCAGTTTTGGGTTATTATCTAAGTCAAATGTCAGAATAGTTGTAATATTACTACCAATTGGAATATTTTCCGATATTTCGTGGTAATACTCTGCTTTTACACAAATTGGTTTATTGTCTGGAAATGAAAATACAAAGATAAGATTAGTTTAAAGTTGGAATGAAAACTAGCAATACATTAAAGAATAAATTAAAGTGTAATATAGAAAGCTTAAATATAAATAAGTTTAGTAAAAGCGGAGTTTGTAAAATGCAAAGTAATTGCAAAGCAACATATATAGGACAAACATGACGAATATTTGAAACCAGATATAAAGAGCATATAAGGTAGTTTAAGTATGAGAAAAATTATTCCAATTATGCTATACATTGTTTGAAGAGGGCTATACACCGCAAAAAATGAAAATTACAATGAAAATTACAATGAAAATTTTACATTATGTTAGTAAAGGAAAACGTTTAAATATTTTAGAAAATTTATATATATATATAAAGCAAAGTTAAAAAAAGGAAAGTGTAATAAACAAGCAAATAAATATACAGTCAAACGTTATATTTAAAAGTTTAAAATTATCAAGTAGTTGGTTACAAGAAGCAAGAGTTGCCCCAATAGGAAGCGAGGTCTGGAAGTGGTGAGGGTGTGGCTAATGGTATATAAAGCCGAACTCAAAGTTTAGGCTAACAGTACAGTGAAAGTTTTGAAAATGAAGTTGCTCCAAAACGCGTCAAGAGAGGAGAATATTGAATTATTAGGAATGGCAGAAAACTGTATTCAAACATATAAAAATATTCCTAACAGAAATGAAGATGAGTATATTAATAATTTTAATTTCAAAAACTTATTTACACTAAAGACATTAGAAAAACTACAGGAACACAATGGAACTAAACGCCCATTGTCACCTTCAATATCACTAAATATACTGCACTATCGAATAGGGTCAAATCCAAGGTTTCGTAGATAGAGCCGTGACTAATTTTCAGACGATGTGCCATTTCATCAATAGTTACTCGTGTGTCTAAGAGAACCAGTTCATGTGAAGGCTCAATGTTTACCTCATTTGTGGCAGTAAACAGTCGTCCTGCTCCTTCATCATGCGTAACACTTATGTGACAAATTTTTTAATTTTTCAGTCGATTCATACACAATCCCTTGTGGCAAAACACGGTTTTCAAACTGTACCAAAACTCTTCAATGAATTTCAGCCCCTGATACACATTCTGACGACAAAAAGCGGATCACTGAAAGTTGGTCTTCTTTGGTGCAAATAGAAAGTGGAGCAGCCATGATTAACAGCATGACAGCTATAATGAAACTAACAAAGCAACTTGAAACTTGCAACGACATTGTTAAGTACAGAATTGTTAACCTCACTTTCCATAAACCACGTTTGTTGACATCTGTCATTATGTCCGATATAACCTAGAAATCAGCTGGTGTTTTACCACAGTTCAATTTCCACCGCCTACTAGACATTCGTTGCCGGCCAGAATCTAGGCTTCTTTTACTGCAAAGAAATAGTTTTGCGATCCAGTTACCAGACGCATTGAGCCTATTCATCTATGTTCTAGACTAGGTCCACGTAGTTTTTTGATCTAGTTACTCGTTGTTGTGCATTTCCGTCTTCTCCAAAGTCACATTCTCCTTCCAATATGGCTGTTTACTAGTGCGGCTCTCCAGTTTCTAGTCAAGTGCTTTTAGCCGGTTACATCGGGTTCTAACCGCGTTATAATATTACACCGCTTATTGATTATGTTCAGTTAATGTCTTAAATGCGTTCTAACTATAAATTACCGCCGTCAAACTTTAATAAGTCAATTTAAACCTCGTTATAAGTTCGAATGCCATTGTCTTAGGTAAACCGCGTGGGATTTCATTATACCGCACACAGTTAACTATTTAACCTCGTGAGTGAACTATCAAGTGTTAATTAAAGATTGTCAATTGTGACGATTGAAGTGAGTTTACTTTACATTAATTTTAAATGAGTTCTAGTTTATGCCACTTTTCGCAATCTACGGTTCATCACTTCAGGACTTAACCCAGGCCTGGGACTACCACCGCATCACCTCTTCACCTACACTGTATAGTTTGGAATGATAAGTGGCGTAGACTTAACTTCACTCATAAACTTGAACTATTTCTTTTAATTAACGTTTAGTGTTTAATTAAAACTTCAGTGTCGATTTTATCATTAAAGCAGCCCTTGCACTGCTACAACAAAGCAAGGTGGCTCCTCCGGACTTTATTGTGTAACCTCGTATAATTTGAACTACCATCTTGATTTCTAATAATTCACACATTTTCTTTCTTTAGTTTTGCTACCAAAACTATACAGACATACCTACAAATATACAAAACATGCATCACTAATGCAAAACGACAATACTACCAACATAAACAAAAATGTAACCTAATTGCGGATTAGATCAATGATAATTGACTTACCAATGTATGTAATATAAACACAATATATAAAACTAAAAAATTCATTAGTATTGAATATTA
Source organism: Prosapia bicincta (assembly GCA_036971475.1). Lineage (NCBI taxonomy): Eukaryota > Metazoa > Arthropoda > Insecta > Hemiptera > Cercopidae > Prosapia > Prosapia bicincta. The sequence continues at coordinate 18,702,520 of JBAIZL010000008.1, forward strand.
GCTAATAAAATTGTAGTCTTGCACTTGCATTGGATACACTTCTTGTCCTTTAATTAAAACTGAGGCATACCTTTCAAGGAACCCATCCTTTTGAATTCTTCTTCCAGTAATTTATAAGCTTTGTTTAGATACAGTCAAAGTCTTTGACAAAGATAATAGAAGTAAAACTATGAGATTCTATTACTTTAGATTCAAAACCAAATCTTTACCATTTATATTGATTAGTTTAAATATTTTTCATATATCACGCAAGAACAATATCTGAGTACTTAGTAGAACTCACAATTAGATCTATACTCTAAAAGCTATAATTAAAATATATAATAATTTCATTACCATTTACATCAAGTATATTGATACGAATCTCTTGCGACATGAGGAATTTAGAATCTGTAACGACTATAGTCAAATCATGAGAATCTATTTGTTCTCTATCTAGCTTGTGACTTACAGATAACTGACCACTTTCATTTATATCAAAATATAATGTCCCTGTATCTGATATGATGAAGAAATTAAACCATCCACTTTCTTCCAAATCCAAATCCATTACACAAAACTGATGGATTACTGTTCCAATTGGAGTATCTTCGTTTACTAAAATATAAAGAAAACAAACAATAATGCCAAAGATTGTACAATCAAGCATATATGAAAAATACATGATTTTGAATATTGCTTTTGAATATTTGAGAACTAATATGTTTTGAAAACGATTTTGTTACATTGTTTTCAAAATATAAATAATCAGCAATATTAAATGGCAAAAGAGATTAAATGTTAACAGTCATTCAACTAGTATCAAAATTTAAATATTTTATAACATTAACTATGAGTTTAATACTTGCAATTTTTGTGATGTATGTCTTGAGGATTTTTGTATAAATTATACATTTATAAATTATAAATTATAATTATTATTATTATTATGAATTATAAATTCTTTCTAAATTCAAACATCACTCCATTCATAACAATGAACTGAACAAAATTATTTAAAAACTGAAAACCATAAAATTATTTTGGTTATAAAACATTCTCCTTTTTCTTTAAACAAAGGTTAAAACACTGAAAAACTAAAAATTGCTAACATTACCGGATTACATTGTTATACAATTTATTATTAATGTTTTTAAAGTGTTTAGAAACAATTATAATTAAAAATGAAAATAAATCAAACCTGAAACTAACAATAAAAACGGGTTTTTCATAATGTTGATGACTGATATAGTCATCAAAGAGAAAGAAGTAGGAAAAAAGAGAAAATACAAACAATGCAAGTTTATGTTGAACAGTTAAACATCTTGTTTTTTTTTTTTTAATTCGATAGTTGTTTACTTGCTTTGTGCATTTTATAGGAAATATTGTTTTTATTTTTCAACAGCTATGCCTTCTAAAAGGTTTCATTTAATAACATCATTGCTATACAATTTAGTAGTCAATAGGAAGCAGGTGATTTTTGTTTTTATTACAACTTCATTTAGTTTTAATCGCTATAGAAAAATGAATCATATCGTAAGTGTAAAGTGCAACTTAACCATTTGTATGACTTGCAACAAATGTTTACATTGAATTTTTTATAAGGTTAACAGCTAATTACATTGGAGTAATCCATAAAATATATAATACCACTATTTTTAAATATTACCTCGCCTCCACAATGCAGATGTATAACACAAAATTACTATATAGTGTAAACCCTCAAAAAAACTTTTTTCATGTGAAGTTTTTTGTATAAACTTCAATCAAGTTTGAAATAGATTCTCTTTGTTTTACAATCTAAATTTACATTTAGTATAAACCAGCATTGAAAAATAAAATATCACTTTGATAATCATAATTACAACTAAATATCATTAAAATATTAGGCAAACAAATACAACTTCTAAAATGGTTGAAGGAAGAGTTGACAATGAGCGACTTGTATTAATGTTTGGAGATTATACACAAGGCGAAACATGTTTATTAGTGATTTAAAAGTTCCTCAATTGATGTGAGGAATTAGTTCATGCCCGTTAGTGTCTGCAGCATGCGTATAATTAGATCAGCAAAGGGTTAACTATACCAACCATTGTGGTTATGTCTTTTGCTATTTATTATATCTCTTGTAACATATTCTCTGGTATACTTGGTTTTTAGCCATATAGCAGTAACAAACAAAAACATGTAGAAAGCTACCATCTTTGTGTTTGTTAAGATCATGTCTTCATTGTGATTGTTCATTATAAATTTGCAGAGAAAAACTAATAATTACAACAACAAATAAAAACATACACAAAACTAACAAATTATTCATTTATTTACTCCTACGTGTTTCAATGACCAAGTCATCATCATCAGTGAGTGTTGCTACTACAAACTCTAACTTACAACTAGGGTGAAAGTAAGGTTACACTTCCGTATTTATACAGTAGGCGTTGCCACACCCACTTGTCAAAACAACAGTTACTAACCCTACTTTAAACATGATACAACAAATGGAAATTTTGTACTTTACTCAATAATTACAATAAAATTTGTAACATACAACATAATTACATATAAACAAAATAGATAATTAATATTACACATTATTATTATGTCAAAATATTTACCCTAAAAGTTACTATAAACTTTTTTTATTTATTTATTTCCCCTTTTGTTACGCTAATTACAATAATATAGAATTTGAAATAGGGCCTGACTCGTTGTTTACAATATTATTTTTATTCCTATTAATATACAAAGTTTCCCATGCATCCAATTCACTACACTTAACAACATTTTTTAACAGGGTTACATCGTGTACTTTAAATTCGTGCTCTTCCTCTAAACAACGCTTCGCCATAGCAGATTTTTCTGGTCTATTATATTTAATGTGGGAAAAATGTTCTTTAGCCCTAGTTTTAATATTTCTTTTTGTTTGGCCTATATATTTCATAGGACCCTCGCAACATTTCAGGCAGTAGATTCCTGACTTTTCTTCATTAGGTATAGCATCTTTATGGTTCCCTAACAACTTCTTTAGGTTATTTGCATGGCAATTGTAACATTCAAATTACTATATTTTCCTAAAAATTTTCTAATTTTACTTACAACTTTTTTAAAAAATGTTTTAATTTGCCTATAGTAGCACTTACTTTTTTTTGTTGAGGACGGCCGTTTCGGGAGATGTGTCCCTTTGTCTGAGTTGACAAAGGGACACATCTCCCGAAACGGCCGTCCTCAACAAAAAAAAGTAAGTGCTACTATAGGCAAGTTAAAACATTTTTTAAAAAAGTTGTAAGTGATTACTAGTAGCTCACGCGAAGATGGAATCAACAAATGTTTCTAATTTTATTAGACAGCGGTGGATGGTGTGTTATTTTTACCCATTTTTCCCTTTTAAATCCCTTATTAACGTGCTTCTCTGATTTTTTATTGTCTAATTTTTCATCTTTTTGTGAATTTTTCCCACATTAAATATAATAGACCAGAAAAATCTGCGATGGTGAAGCATTGTTTATATTTAATTATGTTGTATGTTACAAATTTTATTGTAATTATTGAGTTAGGTACAAAATTTCTATTTGTTGTATCATGTTTAGAGTAGGGTTGGTAACTCTTGTTTTGACAATTCTGCGTGGCAACACCTACTGTATAAATATGGAAGTGTAACCTTACTTTCACCCTAGTTGTAAGTTAGAGTTTGTAGTAGTAACACTCACTGATGATGATGACTTGTTCATTGAAACGCGTATGAGTAAATAAATGAATAATTTGTGAGTTTTGTGTATGTTTTTATTTGTTGTTAACATAACCTCACAAGCTAAGCTCAAAGAATATTTGTTTTAATAATTACAACATCATAAATTGTCAGACTACTATTTACTTTATTTAGTATTTATTTAATTATTCCTTAATATTTCATATTCTGTAGCTCATTATAAAATACATATTATAATTTCTTAGCATTTTAAAAATTTATTCAAATGTACAGAAGTGAGGATTTTTAAACTAAATAAAGATAAGGTTGCTAAAAATATTTTGGAGTAAAAACATTATGTATATTAATGTTCAATTTATTGTATAGTGTGTTATACACTGTCTATAGCATAATACAACACCGAAGTAAATATCCCTACTCTACCATTGCAACAAAACTTATCCTCAGATGCAATACATAATTTATGGATTACTCCATTTTTATATCTATTAAACCATTAAACCTCTTCATAATAAAGCAACCAGTACAGTTTGTAATATATTTTTAACGTTATACTACTTTATTTATTTACTAGATTATTTTCACTTGATATAGTGTCATATATCTATCATGAACTACTTATATAGTTATTTAATACAATACTTCAAGCACCATAATACACCTATAACTGCAATTAATAAATACAAATTATTCGTATATTTACTTACTATGAAATATTAATAAAAAAAATAACTATTTAATTCAAAGAAACAATAATTATGTACAGTATATGTATTAATACATCACCTGTTAATGTTTTTATGTTTTCACAAAATGTAGGTGAGTTATCGTTAAAATCAATAACATTGATGTCTAAGAGAGCTGTGGCGGTGTGAGAAGGAGAACCATTATCCATTGCTGTAATCTTTAATGTATATGAAGGTGTAGTTTCTCTGTCCAAATTTAACAATGTTGAGACCCATCCAGAATTAGCATCTATTGTAAACACGTCGCTGTCGACAGAATAGTAAATTTCCTTATTATTGCCTTCATCTAGATCATCTGCGGCCACTATTGAAGAAAAATCAGAGAAGATATAAGAATATATTTTATCACTGCATTCATATATTAGTTATTTATCATATATAGTTATAAATAACCCACATCTATGATAGCAATTTTCTAACTACCTCTTTACACCCAGATATAAAAAAGTATGAATATCAAGGAAATTATAAGCCTCTTTACTATATTTTTCAGTATCAAAAAAAATTAAAGTTCCTGTTTGAATACTATCCTCATAATATATTATATACCAATGAAAGATTATGGTGTTTAATAAAATCACAAAAAAAACAATACACATTTACTAACAAATTACTTCAATAATGACACTTCTAAATTTGAACTAATCTAAAATTGTGGAATCTCATTTAAAACAAATTTACCTACAAAAGTTATGAAATTAGTCCCAAAATTTATTCTAATATTTACTCTTTTAATAGAAAGAAATGACATTTTTACCATTTATAAATAAAATAACTATAAAAATTATTACAAATCATATATGTTTTCATGAGTAAATGTTAACAATATATATAGTCAAGATGATTAAATCATTTTAGTTTTTAATTACAATTACACTTTGCAACAAACTCTTTTAGATTGCAAACTCAAAAACCTAAAATTAATTCCTGGCCTGACTAAATCCTTACAAAATTTTTTTATTTAAAAACTTGAAAATTAAAAAATAAAAAATATATTAATTCGCCTTATTTTGTACTTAAATTTGTAAAACATGATCATTCCTATTGGGAGAGGGACATAAGTGAGCAATGTAAAAATAAATGTCTACTACATGTCTGAAAGAGACAATAAATTGAGAAAAAAACAAAAATATATGTGTGTGTGTGTGTGTGTGTGTGTGTGTGTGTGTTTGTGTTTGTGTGAGTGAGTGTGTTAAAGATATTGTTTGTTAAATTTTAAAAAGTAAGAGCTATGAAATTATTTTTCTAAATATTGTTTATTTACCTTTAATGATAGATGTTCCTTCCATCACATTTTCAGCCAAATTTATTTTGTATCTATCAGAATGGAAGAAAGGTATTTTGTCATTAACATCAACTACTTGGATCAATAGCTCTGAGGTTGTTGAAAGAGCAGGATTAGATAGTGATGATGCTATGACACCCAAATTGTATGATGATGTCACCTCTCTATCCAGCTGACCTACTAAATGTATTTCCCCCTTCGAGTTAATACCAAATGTAGACATTCCACTAGTGAGATGATACATCACATCAATATCTTCTACTAAATTCAATCTGGTTATCAAGCTACCTGTAAATGTTAGTGAAGCCTATAAGTTAGTGATTTAATTTTAGTGAGTTATTCATTTTCAGCTTATTATTTAATCACAGCTTACTCATATAGGATTAACAACCAGATACAAAACACACTACCCAAGAACTTATAAAACAAAACTAGGTCACAAAAGCCTTACTGCGTGATTAACACTTTAAGGACCACAACCTATAACTGTGATTTTTGCCTGGAGACCAGGGGTTTTTCAACATTTTCAAACATACACTGCAACAGCTACAATAATAGCAGTAAAAAAAATTCTTTCACCAATTTAAAAACTGCACTTTTATCTAAACATGTATATATATATATATATATATATATATATATATACTCACGTATATACCTATTAATGTATAATACGTATCATGTATATATATATATTTAGGTTAGTTCTAGTAGAGCTTAAAGCTTATTTAGGATTTTTGACTAGATAAGAGACTGGCAGAATGGCAATAGTCCAAAACTGCAATCTCTTGGAAATAAACATATATATATATATAAACTTAAAACACTATTAAAATATTTCGATCAAAAATGATCTTCATCAGCCAAAAAAGAGAAAAACAAAAGACTGAAGTGAACCACAGATGTGTATAAATATCCAAATGTCACAGATTTACAGTTTATGATAGTGTGCTATATGTGATTTGTGTAAATATTGTTATATGTGATTTGTGTAAATAAATTGATTAACAATGCATAAAACTTACAGTTTTGCAACAAAAAACTGTTTACATTGGCAGCTGATGTAAACATTTGTAACACACTATAGATGGTGTTACATATTAAAAAAGGAAATTTCAGAAAACGAACGAGAATGTATTCAAAAAATGTAACAATAATAGAACAAGATCAAAAAATTGTGATTTGTTAGAAATAAATCAAATCTCTGGTTGGTAGTGGCATCTGTAGGAAGAGTTTAAAACAAAAATTAAATTAATATGCGCATACCCGATGCGCGGTAACTAGGATGCCTGCTTGCGACAGATAATTTAATTCTCTCGTAATCAAGATGTAGGAAAAGAAACATGTATTGTAGTGCGAGGAGCAAAGAAGTGTTTATTTTAATTTTTTTAATGTAACAGATAAGTTAACTCTTGAAATCGGGATGTAGAAGGGAACGGTCGTCTCCAAGAGCGAGGAAATGTTTTGTTTTGAATTTTTAATGTAATAGTTTTTATTAATTTCTTGCAATCAGAATGTAGAGGACAGCGCACGTCTCCAATGATGAAGATGGAACGCTGAGTTACTGAAGCCTTTTTCAAAATCATGACCGAGGGAATCTTGTAAGGTTTTTCCAATAGAAGAATGCGAGGCTACACCTTGTTAAAATAGCTAAGTGAACAAATTCAAACTTTGGTGAACTATCACAAAATTTAAATGCTTAAACAGTTTAGTACAAAATTAAAAACTTTAAATTTCTCAATACGTACATAAATGCAATTTATGCATTATTTGGTGCATTTGTTTTCAGTTTAAAATGTAAGAATTAATTATGAAAAGAGCAAGCAAGCAAACTCTAAAACAGAGTCATTTCAGCCATTGATTTATTAATATGTAAATTTCCTAATAAGTAAATTGTTAAATGTTCACAAATCAGTAACTGACGCAAGGTTTCAGAAATATGTATTTTGGTTGTAATTTTATAATTTTTGCTAAATAAAATATGTTTAATTTGTTTTAATTGAAGATTAAGAGAGCAATTATTTAACGAGCACACAAATCCCATACATCTTAATTTAATAAGCCTTTAAATAATAATTTAATGAGACTCTGCTAGTTTAAATGGTTTAACTTTGTATTTTAAAATATTCAATATTTATTTCACAAGTAACCTAGTTCTACCTTCAATATATGAAGAGCGTTACAGACAGACAGTAATTTGCCTGACCTGTAACGTTAGAACTAGAGTCCTGGTAAGGGCTTAAAACGTTACGAATGCGTGACTCTGCTATTTTGTCTCATTGTAAAATACGAGTTGCACGTTACACAAGCGCAACTCTGCTAAAAGGCTAAAATTCTGCTAAAACTTTGCTGATATTAAATCTGCTTAATTTGGGATGTAAATTTGTGTGTTGGCTAAAAGAAAACTAAATATGGCTGAAAATAACTTGAATAATTCAGTATATTAAATAAGATAAAATTTGGTATTCAATAATAATTTAACAGTGGAAGTTGTTTTAAAATATTAGTTGAACGTAATAGAATGTGGCTTGCAGGAAGTGCTTGTGTAAACAGAGGGGAGATTTCAAATCTAAACCAGTTTTTTTTCTTGTATTGTATTGTGTAGAGTTTCAAGGCCATGAGAGTCGTTGTTTAAAATATGAGTCATAAATGTGCGTAGTAAAAGTTAGGTTTTTTTTGTAAGTTTGTGCATGGCCTAAAAGCCGGATGTCGGTCATAGTGTTTACACAAGTGTTATTCAAGCGGATTTACACTGCTGCATAGTCCAAATGTCAGGCAAGTTAGAATTGATTGAAATTTGTACCCAGCCTGAAGTATAATGTTTACATAAACTGTATCGAGTTTGCTTTGCTTTCTATGCCATGAACATTCCGTTTTTTTCTGAACCCCTGGAGTAAATCAATTTATCAGACAATAAAAGAGGTTTTCAAACTTATATGAATTGTAGAATCAAAATGAATTAAAGTTAAAATAATTTGAAAGTAAATGTAAAACTGTCTGATAAACATTTTATATAAAAGTAATAGGTCTAATGAATTAAAATAATAAAAAGAAAAATTTTGTAAATGGATTTAAAACAATGTTTAATAAAATTAAATATATGTATAAGTTATGTAAAGGTTACAAGCAAATTTATAACTTCAAAAATAGTTAAAATTTAGAAAAGCTAATCTTGGAGAGAAATTCAAGTCTTTCTTAATTTTTAAAAGGGGAATTGATTAACAAGGAGGTGGGAAGTGCCTTGATATACAATTTTAGATACTCATGACGACACTTTGCATATTGTGTGTCAAAAAGGGCCCAAATGGCATGGAATCTTACTTCTACATGACATAGACACCGACAAAAATCTCAAAATACATAATACTACATGAAGAGACCAAAACACTTGACCAAAAAATTGTATGTGAATGTACAATCCTAATATCTGTTTAGTTTAATTCTTATTTTATTAATGCAAGAGCTTAGTCAAAATTTTAATATCAAATTGTTATAGCAATGTTTGAAAGAAAATTTAAGAACAAGGAATTGAATAAAGTCCATTTTGAGCCTTTAAATAATAATTTAATGAGACTCTGCTAGTTTAAATGGTTTAACTTTGTATTTTAAAATATTCAATATTCATTTCACAAGTAACCTAGTTCTACCTTCAATATATGAAGAGCCTTACAGACAGACAGTAATTTGCCTGACCTGTAACGTTAGAACTAGAGTCCTGGTAAGGGCTTAAAACGTTACACATTAGCAGATTATAACAAGAAAGTAAACCTAAGAAGAGCAAGGAACTAACAGTTTTAGACCACGATATCTTATATGGTAGCAAACAGATGGATTGGGTGACAGAATCTTAGATTACAGTTCTACATGACAAAAACCTGGACACAATTTGGAAAACACCACCATCCGTTTAGGCAAATGTAATAACGTAAGACAACCTTACATACAATGAGTTATTATAAATGAAATGAGGTTGAATGTGTAAATAAAATGAGTGAATTAATTTGTTGCTGTGAATTTAGGTTATACTGTTGCAAATGTGAAATTTCGTAAACAGCAAATAATAGGGTTCAAATTGCCATCACACCTCTCTATATTCAATTCTAAATTAAATACTTATGATATTAACTAAATAAATAAATCCCACAAGCCATTGTACAAAAATCTTCATTTTACTAAAAATTTGTTTTCTACATTTCTATTACATGGTAATCTTCTTCAGAAGTACTATTTAAAATTAATTTTTGTCATTTATTAAATACCAGAAGTCCCCACCCCTCCTCTCATACTAACAATCTCTACCAATGACGTATCATCAAATGCTCTTAAAGGTTAACTATTCCTTACAAATACAACCTTAAAATTTAACAAACAAAAATAATTTTCTCAAAAAATATACAAAAATGTAAAATATTATACATACAGTGATACCTCTACTTATGCTACCCAGTCTTACACGATTCCCAAGATACACAGTTTTAAATCATACTGTCTGAGTTACGCAGAAACTGGCCTGTCATGGAATAAAATGCTATGAGAACTTTTATAGCTCATAAAGAGAAAATATTTTCAGGTTTTAAGGCCGCCAAAGACCGATTGACAGTGATATTTGGCGCAAATACAGCTAGCAAATACAGCAAATCCAAAAGCTATAAAAAATATTTCTTAAGCTAGCTTGCCTATGATTTTGAAGTCGAATCGGAAGGCTTTGGTGACAGCTTTTTTTTGGACTGGTTTGGTCATCACTTCATACCACAAAACAAACATTATTGTGGGTCTAAACAAATTCCTTTTAAAGTAATTCCTATTAATTGACAATCCACCTGGGCATCCTACTACTTTAAATAATTTTGACACGCATGAGTGAAAGTGATATTTTTGCCACCAAACAAAAATAATTTGCTTTAACAGATGGATCAGGAAGTCATCAAGACATTTAAAGCTTACTACACAAGAAGATCATTTCCGCATCTGCATTAAGCTGTGAGACAGAACATCGTAGCTCTCTGTTGAAGATTTTTGGAAACAATTCAATGTTTTAGATGCTTTGAGAATCATTGGACAATCTTGGAATGAAATTTCACAAAAAACTTTGAATGGTGTTAGGAAAAAGGTGTATCTATTTTTTTGCCACTGAAACTCAAGCCGAATCAGTGCCAGAGTCTGATGAAATTGCTGATGTGAATGAAGAAGATGTCAGTTTTGAAAGACAACTAAATTCAGAAGTGAATACTGATGACATTCAAGAACTGCTGGATTTACACAACCAGGAGCTGATGATTAATTGATGAGCTCATAGAAATGCGTCCAAGACCTTAAAAACGCAGATTCTTTCGACCCAGTTGAGGTAGAAGAAGACATGAAGGTTAGAAACTTGTCAAAAGGGATTAGTTTAATTGACCGAGGCTTAAAAATTTTAGAAAACACAGACTCCAATGATGAACGTATTTCTGCCACAAAACAAAAAAATTAGCGAGTTACAAGAAAATTCTGCGAGAGAAGAAAAAATCTTCAATTCTTCAAAAGAATTTACTACATTTAGCCTTCTATGTCAAAATAACTTCTTTTTACTACTTCTTTACAATATGTATGTATATAATACATTTTTTTTGTTTTAATATGTATTTAAGATTTTAATACATACATATTTTTCTTTAAAATTATTAGTTTATTTAGTCTTCTGTCCCAATTAAACATGATTCCTATGTAGTTGTATGTAAAACTATACCCTGACTTTCGCGAATTCGACTTACACGATTATCGCTCAGTACCTATCGCAAAAATACGGGGTATTACTGTATACTATATTATATTTTAATCAATTAAGTTATACAAAGCTGAATTACGATATTTTTTTTAATTCTTGAATTCCTTGTACCAAAAAAAATATTAACATAAATAAGTTGAATGAATTTCATCTGGACCTACAAACATTAGCATGATGATCGTCTTACTTTTTGTATCTTAAATAAAAATAAAAAACTTCTTGAATGTACTTGTAATAAACTTATGGTAGCATCAAATTTGGTGTCAAAATTTGGAACAGTTTCCACCTCAAAGTAAGCAAGTAGGCAAACCATAAATTACTAAAAATTGATATAACTCAAATTATCTTGCATATAATCTACAATTTAAGTTCGGAATTTGAGGGGTATTTGTCAATATAGTGACCAATGATTTGGAGCTTGAAAATGTTTTGTTGGGTACCACTGAAATATATTAAAATTTTCACATTTTTTGTCATCATTACAAAAAAACTTCCTCAAAATACTCTAATGCAGCTATCACACTTAACCCAACTTTACTCTAACCTTAAACAACCAACAGGTCAGTTACAGTCTAAGTTTATAATTGGACACATCTTCTGGCTGTCCTAATTTAAACAAAAAGAAAGTCACTAAATACTTGAACATATATTTATACACCACACTTGCCTAAAGTAGCACTGACTTTTGTTGATTAATTAGGGTGGTCATTTCAGGAGATATATCTCACTGACTTCTTTGTTTAGGTTGGAGTTAGGCTAGGGTTCGGTTATAATAAATATATCAAGTGATTATTATTTTAGTACTTTTAATAATGTATTCAAAAGTGATTTAATTTTCTTTGTTAATAAAAACCACAGCGGCAACTTAATAAAATTACATTTCTGTTCACTGTACAAATATGTTGTTTTTATTAATTTACTACTTCTATTAATATTAGATATTTTTCTATCACCCTAGCCTTATTTAAAAATATTTAAAGGTAAACGTGTGTGATCGGCCATGTCTGTTCATTTTAATAATGACTACAAAGGCTTTAAGGTTTGGCATTTTGTTCTCTAATTTCAAAAGAATCAAAGGATATCTCCACAGACCCACCGCTTTGCTGAGGATATTCATTTCATACGCCAAAAGTTTCCTGAAAGTATTGTCTTGTTTTGATCTTTTAGAAATCTGTTTACTTAATGTATAGTGCTCTTATTATTAAATAAACATTGAGTTTATAGTTTAGTGTATGTTTGTAAATTGAGGTTATGTTTGGAACATATTTTTAAGTAACTTATATAATATGAAAACATTATTTTTTTCAATTCTTTCTATTAGTTCACAGTATTTCTATATATATCTCGTTCAAATTTTCAATCGTTAAAAAAATACTTTTTATTCATCCACTCACATTCAAATATTTTTTTAAAACTTGTAGCGAATGATACTTGATGTTAATACAGTTTTCAAATATTAATTCATTAATTAAATTTCATGAATTAATTTTAGTTTTTTACCTGTTGTTCTGTTGTGTGTAGTTGAAGATATTTTGTTTTGTTTCTTTAGAATTTGTAACTTTCATGCAATGTTTAAGTAATTATGATTTATAGATGTCAGGTGTTCAGCAAAGTTTGACTGAATGTTTTTATTTGTGAATGGTTTTTTATGTCCTTAGCAACATATGTAAAACAACCTTTCTATCTGCACTATACAAAAACTATATTAAGAACTGTAAGTTAGTTTGTATATGCCACCAGATTGTAAATGTCTGATTTATGATGCTGGGTTTAAATTGTTTGTTGAAACTGTGTGTGGAATATACTACTTTTGTAAACATTTTTACAAAATGCGTTGTTTAGTTTGAGTTTTGAATTATTTGTATGGTAGTGTTATGTATTTTGTAAATTTGTTGAGTTTGGTGTTTGGGTTATTGATTTTATTTTTCAGGCAGTTAATATTTTATCATCAACACAAACTAGTTTAGAACACCATTACTTATCACTAGTTATAAACAGCTTTAGAAAAACAAAAACAACACTAAGAATTAAACACTATGAAACATATAACACAAGCAAATGGATACAACACAGCAATGAGAAAAACTACATAACTGCCTTAAAAGTAATCAAATCAAACATGGTCCTGCTAGTTTCATCAAACCAATTTCTTGAAGCCTAATGAACACCAAATTCAGATAAAAATACAGAGCCTTCAGGTCCATAGATGGGTGTGAATCATTATGGATGGGATTTTAGGGCATAAGTCAAAATATCTAGCTGAAGGTTCAAGCAGAACTTCCAGAAAAAATAATAGAAAACGTGTGGTCTTTTCTAAAAAGATAAGGAGAGAAAAACTCACTTTACTGTGAGAAGCACCACATACATATTTGTCAAAAACATAGACTGGAGGCGTCTATATTCCAACTACCAATAAACACGGATAAATCTATTGAACTCAGTAGAGTTATTTGAATTTTTTCACAATTTTGTGTACTTTTTAACAAGAGACCAGTTTTTATGAAAATATTTTGCCCACAATTTGAAAATTTTCTATTTTTTAAGTTTAATTATATATAAAAGATTAAATATGCTACAACTCACAAATATAAAAACTTTATTATCATACATGTTTCAACGACAATTTGTCATCATCCTCAGTGATGCTACACATATTAAACTTAATTGAAATTTTTTTTTGAAAATAACAGTTTTTAAAATTAAGTTTAATTTGTGTAGCATCACTGAGGATGATGACGAATTGTCACTGAAGCGTGTATGATAACGTTTATATATTTGTGAGTTGTAGCATATTTATACTTTTATTAATAACTTTCACTCACAAGCCAGCTTGAATAGTGTTTATAGTCTAATTAGAATTTTCTAGAATAATTTGGTGTTTTATATCTACAACTTGAAGTAAAATTTTAAGTTATATTCTAAAACAGTTTAAATTTACTCTGTTAAACAGGTTCAGGCCAAACACCATAACTTTAGGGTATGCGCACATGAGCTAGAAAGTAATCAGGAAGACGAGATAGTTTTCAATCCAATTTTTTTGATACCTATCAGAGTTTCATTGCACATGAGATAGAGTTTCAGCACGTGTCATTTCAATCCTATATTTATGATAGTTATTTTTCATGTTGGGGACTGGCTTCACTCTGTTGTTTCTCCTGCGAGAAGGATTAAAAACAAGTGCAAGTTTACAAAAAGAAAGTAGTTTTTACGTTCTTAGTGTACAACTGTTCATTTTCTCTTGCTTCCTGTATTTAATTGTGATCTTTTTAACTGGAACGAACAAAAAGAGAAACGTTTTTGTTATTGTTTGGAACTAATATATTTGATAATAATAATATATTATGATAGACCTCAGATATTGCCAAAAACTACTATAATCAAACTTGCTGGTCATCTACGTTAAATGGAAATGTTGATCGAGGGTATTGCCCATTGATACTTTTTAGAAATTTTTTGAAAAAGATGAGTGATAGATTTAATTACTAAATATATATATATATATATTTAGTGGATAAAAGTATTTGCAATAGTAATTTCATATATATACATATATATATTCTTGCAATAGTATATTCTTGCATTACTTACAATAGTAATATATTAACTACATATATATATATATATATATATATATATATATATATATATATATGTATATATATATATGTATATATATATATATATATATATATATATATATATATATATATATATATACACACAAATTAATTAAAATGAATAGTAACTATTAAAAATTAATATCTCGAACTATAAATGTAAATAATTCCTCATTGATATTAATAACAAATTATCAATCTTATTAATGCTAATGCCAAAGATTAATGTCAATTGGTTATTCAATCATATTTAAAGTTAAACATATAAATAATATGAAATTAGTAATTATATTATCGAAAATTTACCTAATAAAATGGCACAGATAGAAAGTAAGCTGCAATGCATGTGCACTGTCTCATTACCAACTGTGTACTTGTGGAATGCTTGCAATAGAATTGATGCAAGATAGGAGGAAAAACCTGCGTCAGCCCAGATACCTATCGAGATAGGCTGAAGCTATCCGATAGCTATCAGCGTCCCATGTGCTTTGCTCCACTACTCCTAAGGTACTTCTGCCTATCCAATTGAAAACTATCTCGGCGTCCCGATTACTTTCAAGCTCATGTGTGCCTACCCTTAACTAACAAAACTAATTCCTTTTTGGCGTCTACTAGACCCCAGAGTGAAAATAAAGGTAACATATATCAGTGTGAGGTTTGAGGATTAAGAAGTAACAACATACCGAGTTTAGCATCTTCAGAAATGAAAACTGTTTCATCCCTTCTCTGAAATGTAGGTGCTCTATCAATGTAACTCATTACAAAAACCGTGACAGGAACATCAGAATGTAAAGCAGGAGTTCCATTGTCTGTAGCTCTTACAAAAAATTGGAATGCGTGATTTTCTGTAAAATTTTTAAAAAATTAACATAATATTTTATTAAACATTTTTTTAAATATCATAAGCTTTGGAAAAAAAGAACTTTCATTACATAATTGTAATGTTAATTTACAAATTATGCGGTAACAAATAATTATAAACAAATATGGCAACTTAAATGTCTGCTGCTAAGCTCAAGTGCTTTTTTTACATCAGTTATGTTATAGAATAATTCTATAGCTACATGTGGCTTAGGCCTAATACCTTAGTATCATCAAGATTTGTATAACAGACAGAAAAACCTGAACATTAGCGAATTCAGACTAATGGGAATAAGAAGGAAACAGATTAGTGAAAACCATGCATTATAGGAAAGCTTCGTTTTATTTACTTTTAGTATGTTTCATGCTATTTTGTTATTCTGCATTTAACAAAAATAATGTTTTTGTATATGTAACTAACATACTAAATCAAACCATTTGCAGGTCTAAGGGAAGGTGCTTGAAGTGCATTAAAATACAAAAGGTTTTACAGTTTTAAAAATAAGGCTTGCTCATTCTTATAGCAATTATACACACATTATAAAAAAACAAATAAAACACATACACAAAACTCACAAATTATTCATTTATTGACTCATAAGCATTTCAATGACAAAGTCATCATCACCAGTGATTGTTGCTACTACATACTCCTTAAAACTTATAAATGATTAATTTGTGAGTTTTGTGTATGTCTTTTATTTGTTTTAAGATAACCTCACAAGCTAAGCTCATAGAACAGTTGTACACATTATGAAGTTTATTACTTCTCTTATTCGAAAGACAGTAGTATTTTAATTTGCACAGTGAGCGAAATTTTTTTTTAAACTATTGAACTTTCAACTGTCAATTGAAAAGGTATTTCTGTAACATATTTTGATAAACTCATATATCATATGAGATTAGGGCACACTACTTTAATACAATACTAATGAAATGACTCTTCATATGTCTTGTTGTAAAGACATAAAGGTAGCAGCACTATTCAAAATGAGTTTTCAAATTACTGCTTACAAGTGATTGTCAGTGGTCACTATAAGGCAACTGATCAATAAAGCTCAAAAAGTGTATTTTTTTCGTCCCTAATTACAGTATTAGGGTTCATTAGGACTCCAGTTTTTTTTTTTTTTTTTTAATGCACAGGAACATATTCTAATATGAGTTTTTGGTAATCCAAGGGAGTCTCTGTCCCATCTACTTCGAATTATCGAAACTCTACTCAATATATTTTTAATCCTTTAACTACACAGTTTTTTTAAATAATGTCATCCTGATGTGCTGTTTTTTTAAAAATTATTTCATACATTTTTTTCATATCTAACATTTTTTTAAAAAAATATATAAATTGTTTCATGGAATGAAATAATACAACTAGTATGACTGATTCATTGAATACACAGTTTATTTACTACACAGATGTAACTGCGATGAGGTGGTTCAGACTTTGGTTACAGATATATGGTATAACATCTGTTCACAATTTATTTGATTTCGTCTCCCTATAGATGTTTTTAAATATTTACAAAGTTGGGTTGGCAACACTACAAACCGCATATTTAAAAGCATTTTTAATAACTTGTGTATTTACAAAAGGAGCAGAGCACAAATGAATTTGAAAAAAATATTTCACGGGTTTAGCATTTACTCTAGCATTTATATATGGATAGACAGTTAGAGTTAAGCAAGATAAAAGAGGTTGTTCAGATCTTAATTTTTGGTGTGGTAAAGACGGATCAACACTGAACTGAGCAAACGTTCTCAAGAGGAGTGCTTCTGGATTATGTGTTCATGTTACCTCTAAATTTTACATTTATATTTTGCATAGTGAAACAATACTAGCGTCAACTAACCTAAAACAGACTAAGGTAATGGAGAGCCTCAACAAAACAGTTTTTCTACTTACTTGTCAAAATTTGATTATTTATTCTTATGATCTTATATAATAAGTAACCTGATTTTAATTAACAAATACAATTTAGATATATTATATGAATTTACAATGGTAAGTATTAAAATAGTTCTCATGAAATTTCACTACACACTAATTGAGTGAGTAATGAGATTTTGAGTGCACTATTTTGATATTTACTGTTGTCAATTGTTCTCACTAGCCAAGTTCTAATTAACTTAATATTATATGAATTTGATTTGTTGAACTCAGTATTCAAAAAAATTACAAAACACAGAGAGAAAATTTTTAAAAAAGAAGCAATAGCTAAGAGATTAAGTAAATTAGAACATTACTTATTAAACTCATTATTAAACTTATTAAAGCCATTTAGATAAATAAAAAGAAATAAAAATGTTCTATTAAGTAGAATTTCTTATGTAATGTATACCGAAGAAAAAATACAGTAACAAGTTAATTACTTTACTTTAAAAATAACAACCACTGAAGTATATAACCATTTGTATCTATATTAATAGACATCTCAATAAGTCATACTTTCAGCAAATAAGTATAACATGATATCTCGTATTTACAAGTTTTAACATCTATTTCATGCTGAAGTTCAAAGAAAACCAAATAGAGTGCTGGATAATGTAGGTGAGGCATAAAAACATGTCAGTATGCCAGTGTAACATGTCAGTACAGGGATTTACCCTGTTTAAAATATGACAACTGAAATCTAAATTTATTTTTTATTTCAAAAACAAATTCTGCAAAAGTAATATTAAGAAATAAATTATTTTCAAGAAATTGAGGTATGAATAAAGCATTATAATTGAGCTTTAAGCACTCACATACAAATTTATTTTTATATGCTAATTTCACACTAGTGGGAAATAACCTATTTCATATCCAGCATGGTGTTTTAAAATATGAATTGCTATAATTGTATATTAATTTAATTTTCCTATTCTTGTAACTGTAACAATAGCCTTGATTATAATTTTCGTAGTCTACTTGATGTTGTTATAACGTAGTTGTACTAACTGCATAGTTCTACAGTATAAGGAACTATCTTTTTTAATTTAGATTCTGAATTTAAAATGTTTTTCACATGACTATAAAGCTAAACTTGCCATATATTGTAACTGGTTTCAAAAGAACCAAGGTTCCAAAATCTGGATGAATGTCAAATAATTGTTTAGTCCTACTTGATTGCTCTTCATAAATTGAATACATTATCTGACCAGCTTTACCTTCATCTTTATCTTTGGCTTTGATCTGCAAAATTAGAAAAACAACATTCAGTAATCTATGAAAAATCATTATTACAAATTCATTGCAGTATTTGAAGTATCTTACTAGTATAAACTGATTTATTTAGTTAGTTATGTGCAATAATTTTCCAAAAAATAATTCTGAGCTGTGTAGTGGTCTACAATCTGTTGATTAGTACATTCAACTGTAGAAACTTAGTATATATTGTGATTTTTTTTTTGTAATAATGTAAACTCTAACACAAAAGTAAATTATTATTTCACTGCTAAGGATATAATATGGCAAGAACCTATATAAAGGTTTAGATTAGTAAGATTGTTACCTAATAGCAATTCCTAACTTTAGGAATTCTATCCCTTTAAACCTTAAAAATTCTTGTTGCATTCCAACAGCCTCTGGGTAAAAAGAAGTAAAAACTACTATATTTTTTGGTTTATTTCTTTCTTTCTGAGAATGTTCAGTTGAATGTTTGACCTACTATCAATACCTATTAAAAGTGCTGAAAAACTATTTATAGTTCCAAATATTTACATATTACATCTTTTTAACATGAATTTCTCAAGTCTTTTTAACCTTCAAGAGGGCGCATAGAGTTTAAAACAGGAGAGGGCGCTTGCGGAGGTTTATTCCGCACAAATACCCTTTAAAATTTAAACAGTTTACGATTTATATTTGGGTGACTTATCAATTAATTACTATATAAATGCATTGTAAATAATTTTAGACATCATTATTGTACAATTATAATTTTCTAAACGTCATATTTCTAAAAATATTTTGAATGTTAAAGCGTGTAAGAAATGTATACTAGAACACTGTTTTCATTACGGGAGAGATGTTTGCGGGTTATTTTTCTGTAATGAAGTAATTCAACGTATAAAATATATTATAAGAATATATAATTTGTGAATATGAAATTAATTATAATATTTAGTGAAAATAAGGAATATTTTTATTAAAATATAAAAGCCTAAAATTTAGTGGATGAAAAAAATATATTCCCTTTATAACACAACAAATTCTAGCAGAATCTTACTTTCATTGTTGAAAAACCAATTAATAATTGTTCATTTCTAAGCTTACTGGTCACCACTGGTGTAGCGTTAACATGACCTACTCTCATGAGAATAATGTTTCTTTTTGTTGTTCTCCTTTGCCTTTCTGGTTCAGTGTACCACAGCATTTTTTGTTTTTTTACAAAAAAAAAGCTTCTCATCTACAGTTTCCTGGCAAATGTTTAGCGGGATTTTCTCTATAACGTCAAAATCTGACAACATTTCAATAAATTTTGATTTTTGTCATTTTTAGATTGACCTATTATGTCTTCATTTGTTTAATTTACAATTTCATTGACTTCTTCATCAGGTTCATTATATGGCAAAGACAATCGTTTTCATCAGAATCACCAAAGAGCTGTCTAACAAAATATCTGGTAAAAAGTATTTATTGATTTTCTTCTTTTTTGACCACAATTAGCATTTTACGAATTCTCTCCCCTTCAAATGGAACAACAGTAGATACTAAAAAGACATACAACACTAAAATAATAATAACAACAAAAACAGTAATAATTTAACTCCACAAACTCTTTTGTAATGTAAATAACTGCATGAAGAACTCCACACAAATAACTTACACGAAAGGGCGCTTGTGGGCAAAACCTACGCAATCTGACCACGATTGACAAAGACTAAATTCACACTAATGCTACTTGAAAAAAATTAACAAAAATAGGTTGGGCCACCTACTAGAATGCAGGTTGTGGAGTAATAAGCTAGAAATAAACATCTGACATCTGAAAAGACCTTTTCTTAAAAATATTGATACGTGCGGAGAAAAACTCTGCATACGCCCTCTCGAGGGTTAAATGTTTATATACAGTAGATTGTCATTAATTTAAACTTAAATAATTCAAAAATTTTGATAATTCAAATAAAACAATATTTGTATTGGAAGTTAAAATCCTACAAAAAACTATTGCTAATTTGAATGATCAAATATGTTTTATTTGGATAATTCAAACTATGTCCAACCCATTTGGGATCACATTATTCTAGGGAGCAATGTAGGTAGTAAGAATTAATTGCTTGTGCAAGTTGGAGAACGTAAATGAATTGTGTCGCGCTAATTTATTATTTTTTAATTGATTATTTGTAACCATTATTATTAAATGAGAATAATTATGAATTAAAATATGTAAAATAGTAAATAATAATAATAAACATGTGAATAAAATTTATAACAAAAACACCACTCGCTCACTTACTGACTTACTGCAGTCTCTACCTCTCTAACGCTCGCCCACTTACTACAGTCTCTACCTCTCTAACGCTCGCCCACTTACTGCAGTCTCTACCTCTCTTGCTCGCCCACTTACTGCAGTCTCTACCTCTCTAACACTCGCCCACTTACTACAGTCTCTACCTCTCTAACGCTCGCCCACTTACTGCAGTCTCTACCTCTATAATGCACAACTGAATGATAAAATGGTGAACGATTAGGGTAAGAGGGTGATCTAAATGGCCAGCTGATAACTTAGTTAACATTATGAAGGCAATAAAACACTGTTCTGTCACTCCAAGAAAGCATTAAGATGGCATAAATATATTTTACTATGGTAACAGTTTCAAGAGGCAAAAACAATTGCTTATATGTGAGAAATGTGTTGCATCTGCTCATGTGAAGCTTGGAAACACAAACCCACCACAGTTTACCACTAGGTCAACAAGCCATGATAATTTATTAGTAGTGGGTATAAAGGTAGTCCAGCTAGTCATGTATGTGGCATCCTTTGATTGATTTGTTTGCTTCAAGAGGGTTTATTTTCTGATATGTCACACACAAGACTGTGCTAAGGGATGTTTATCAACAGCATAAATAATATTTATGGCCCATTGACCTTCTGTCAGGCATCTAAACATAATAAAATCCCTCAGCAGTCTTTATGTCAACTATAGTGAGAAGCACAGTTTAGGTTTTACTTGGTGTCAATCAGTAGTTATTGTATGTTAGTAGTTTTTTATAATTAGTATTATATTATTGTGTAGATATAAAATAAACAATAATAGTGGGAGCCTAGAATTTAAAGCAAACCTCAAATTTAAAAACTTGCTGCAATCTAAAGCAAGCAAGTAACTTTTAATTTGTTACTAACTACTATTACACATAATAATCAGTTAACAAATAATAAACTAATTAAAGTACAAAACAACAAATACAAAAATTGCACAAGTATAAAAAATATAATATTTAGTGTTATATTAGTCCTAAAACATTTGTAAATATTTACAAACTTGCCTATAGTAGCACTTACATATATTTGTTGAGGACGGCCGTTTCGGGAGATGTGTCCCATTGTCAACTCAGACCGTAACTGATCTCAAGGTTTTTGTAGGTTAGGGTATTAGGGTGGGGGTGGGATATTATGGTGATGTGGGTGTACTTTGTGAGTATTAGGAGTTATGATGTCAAAAAGTGTATGAGTTATAATGTAATTGTGAATTGTGTATTGAGTATGTGAGTAGGGTGTAGTTTGAAGTGTCTTTAGATTTCGTATTGTTCGGTTGTGTAACGTTGGTTATTTCTGTGTTGTTTATGAAGAATTTGTAGGTTAGATGATATGTTTATGTAGTCATGTTTTGTGGAGTTAAGATGATCGACAAAGTTTGATTGGTAATTATTATTTGTTAGTGCGTTTATATGTTCTTGGTAGCATGTGTAAAAAGACCTCCCTGTTTGGCCTATGTAAAAACGGGGGGCACAAACTGCAATTTAGTTTGTAAACTCCAGCGGCATTGTAAATGTTGTTGATTTTGCTGTTGGATTTGAATTGCTTATTGAGAGTGTTGTGTGTGGAGTAGGCTATTTTGAAGTTGTATTTTCTTAGTGTGTTGGTTAGATTGTGGGTTTTGGATGATCTGTATGGTACTGATAAGTATTTTATGGGATTGCCGTGCTGCGTGTTAGTATTCGGGCTATTGAGTTTGTTTTTTAAACACACTAATAAATAATAATTCTTGAATTTTGTAGTCCATTCAATAGTTTATGACTATCCAAACTTTAAAATTTGTAATTTATTAGGATCACCACATAGTGATTGAAAACGCTCTGTCTCAGTAAGTTTTAACAAATTTACAAAATTTAAAGTTCGGATAGTCATAAACTATTGTTTAAGTGATTAAATAATAATTACCAATCAAACTTTGCCGATCACCTCAACTTCATAAAACATGACTAAATAAACATAACATCTAACCTACAAATTCTTCATAAACAACACAGAAATAACCAACACAACCGAACAATGTGAAATATACAGACACTTCAAACTACACCCTACACACATACTCAATACACAATTTTACAATATAACTCACACACACTTTTTGACATCATAACTCCTAACACTCACAAAGTTCAGCCACACCACCATAATATCTCACCCCCTAATACACTAACCTATGAAAACCTTGAGATCAATTACGGTCTGAGTTGACAATGGGACACATCTCCCAAAACGGCTGTCCTTAACAAATATAAGTAAGTGCTATTATAGGGAAGTTTGTAATTATTTACAAGTGTTTTAGTAAAAACTAGTAGCTCTCATTGAAGATGATATCTACAAATATTTTATTAATGAGTATATGTTTATTAGCAAAATAAAATTCAATTGAGGTGACAAATTAATTCGTACCGCTAATGTCCGGTGTGTGCATGTAATTAGATCTGCAATGGGTCAAAAATGGTCAAGCAGACTAAACATTCAGTAAACAAATCAAGTAGTATCTTGAAGCGACAACAAAAATCAATGTCATAAAACCCTAGTTGTTCGCTTGTTAACAAAATTTTTTAAGAACAAGGTTGAGGAATTCAATAGATAAAAAAAAAGATATTTTCATAGTTGGATCTCATAATACACTCAATGTATAATATAGTACGGTACACAATACACTAAAACAAAATGCTCCATGTTGTACAAGTCTCTTTTATAACCTACCTAGAATGAATTTGTGTTTTACAAAAGTTTAAGGAATATACAGTATATAATAGATTTACTGCACATCAGTTTTAATATATTTTATTCTTTTTGAATAAAAATGTAATTTTTGTTTTGTTATGTCTATCCCTTTTCACACAGGTTGTAAATCTCTGTTAAGTTTGTCATCCTCGATGTGACAACATGAACTCTATACCAATGCAATATCTGTATGCACTGAATCTGTTATCAAATCCTTTTGTAGAAACACAGTTTTAATGTAATACAGTATCTAACAAATTAATTGGATTTAGTTAATTCATGTTTTCTATAGTCTTATTTTATTTATGTAATTTTTTTTTAGAAGTGTAGGTTAAAAGTTTTTAGTGATTTTATGATGGCTAAGCGTGGATCAAAATGTTTAAAATGGAATTCAAAAGTTAGAATAAATGAAGTGATTCAGGGACTAGAAAGAAAATATAAAATCGCAAAAGAATAAGGCATTTTACCAAACACATTGTGATTTTTTTAAATAAAATTAAAATATGTAAAGGAATTAGAAAAATTCCAACAGTTTTTACATTAGACAATGGCAATGGATTTGAGAGTAAAAGCAGGTTATCATCCTGAAATGAATTATTATGTCTTAAAAACATTCAAACAAATTCCTAAGGGAAACGTTTTTTGAGCAAACCAATAATTTGCACAAAATTAGAGAAATTTGCAGACAACCTTGGGATTGAAATTTTAAAGCCTGAAGAGGTTGATTTGCAAGTGATTTTAAAGAAAGAGTGGTATACAACATTGACAAAAATAATTTAAGAATATGAGCTAAACAATATGTTTAATAAAAGAGAATAATAAAGCGCATTATTTTCATTTAAAAATGAAAAATGTACTAAGGGGAAAAATAATAGAAAGTGTCAGATCTGGTTGATAATAACATGGTTGCTTCTAAAAACTTATTGCTTTTAATTTACATAAACCAAGCGAGCAAGATGTTTCAAATCAGTTAAAAGTTTTCTGGTTACTAACAATAAAGCTAGGTTAATAGGTATATTGTTTGGAAAATGGCATTTGAACACTAACAAAATATTTGGTTGGGAAAAGACAAAGCTTTTATCGTTTATCGATATAAGGCTCACCAACAGTCTTCTTTCTTTAAAGTGGACTCTTGCTAAATACTTCTCTACAAACATAACTTGAGTCATTCAATCTATGCACCAAGGTATAATAAAAAGTTCAAAGCATTTTTATTGTCAACATACTGTTTTAAAAATCTTGGGTGAGCTCAATGACAAAACGCTTGAACAATGAGCTTACTAGAAGTGGTATACATAACTATGTGTCAAATAAAGGTTACAAAAAAAATAAATGTAAATTGTTTCAGAAGTGTTGGTTTTTAGTTTGAAATCAATGTAGAGTCAAACATGCCTGAAAAAAATTATAGAAACTAAACTTCCTCAAAAAACATAATCTGTTTTAACCGCTTTCTTTGCCTAACATCACATATATAAGTGTCAAAGAACTGTTATTGAAGGTTCTTATCTTATATTACAACTGTATCTTACTAAATCAAATCTTTATAAATGTACTTAATTTTAATGTTAGTTTTATTCACACACTTTAGTTGTTTGTGAATGCAAGTGAAACTATGTTAATTTTAAGTGTTTAGTGAACATTTATATAGCCCAAGTCCATTGCCACATTTGAACTGCAAAGACAATTGAATGTGAACACTCCTATCGATTCAAATACAAGCTAGGTCTTCTCAGCGTGGGTGGCCAATTGTATCACTCTATTCTTGTCTATGATGCAAAGCAACATTTGTTTCTGGCTAAGAAGGATCACTAACCTAGTCTGTGACCACTTTAATCATCCAGCTCTAGTACTACCCAGGCTCTCACTCTAGAGGAGTACTAGATCAGCTATCTTCATTCTCTTCTTCGACAACTTGTCCACTCCTGCATGTACTGTTTCAGGCTCTATTTTAAACCTTCACAGCTAATGATGGCGGACCTATCGCACTACATCTGCTCCTCCATTCTCTAACATGATCATTGATTTTTCTTACCCAATTGAGACCAAGGGTCACTGTTTGAGGTATTTTTACATCTTCGTCTGTAGGTGTACTAGAGTAGTGCTTGTCTCTGATCTTTGTACTGAAGCTTTCCTAGCAGTTTTCCAATATTTTGCAGCTATAAGAGGCCTACACACCAATACCTATTTTGGAAAATTATATCACGCTACAAATTATGACACTAATTATGGCAGCACTGCTGATAGACTTGAGGAATTCTACCAATTTTTCACCAAAGACATTCAACATCATCTGACTTACAGTCTCTTAACTTGTCACTTCAATCTTTCTTCCACTGTCGGAAGTCACCGTCATATCTCTTCACCACACCATCGGCATCACTCTATTAATTGCTGAAGAACTTTCTACACTCTTTACTCATAGTGAGGCTATACTAAGCAGCCGTCCCAACTTTGTTATTTCTCCTGACCTGAATGAATACTTTTTTTGCCTGGTTACTTCTGTATTAGTCGTCTGCTTCTTGCTCCTCCGGATGAGTTTTACAGTTGCTGCAGAAATCCACATGGACACAAGTCCAAAATATGCCTACCTTGTTCTGGAAGCTCCAGTCTTTACAGTGTCTCTATACATAAATTCAACCCTCTAATTGAGATAAAACCTCAATACCTCATTTTACTGCTCACCTCGTATATTTATGGATAACTGCTTCCAGGCACCAATGGCATCACCGGGTTATCACTATTAAAACTTCTGCTGGAACTTCCAATCTACCAGTCAATAGTCTCGTCATCCTTCCTATAACTGTTTAATCTCACCCTGCACTCGTTGATCTGTCGCTGATTTCTACAACATTTGCAACTCATCTCTACTCTTTTGCATTTTAATTAGAATTCTACTCTTCATGAAGTCTTCTCGTCTCTTATACTCTCTGAAGAACTCTTTTGTTAAGGACAGTTTTGACACTCCTTTCCCAATTTTGGCTTTTACTCAGGGCCTCTGCCATGATGTGGGATATTTCAAATTTTGGATGGTTAAAATTTTTTAGCATTTCCCTTTAAGTTCAAATTTAAAAATCTCTACTGTAGTACATGCATAAATTATATAAATCAGTATATACACATCATGTACATAAACACAATAAATATACAAAACTCATAATTAATTTAAGGTTTTATAATTGTGAGTTGAGTACATTTATTGTATTTATAACCTTAACTCACAAGCCAGCTCATATACTGTTTACATCATGTACATACTTAAAAATTAGTATAAGTTAGTAATATTAACATAATAAAAAAATTAAATTTTGTCTGATATCTAAACAATTACAGTAATATCTACAGTACTAGAAACAAAGACTATAATATGTTGAGATGATTTTTGTATGTTGAAAATTATCTGCATACCTTTAGAAAAGAAGAATTTACTGTGTAGTTTGGATACAAACAAACACTGTATTCCAACAATAGGAACTCTGGTGCATTATCATTAACATCTTCAACTCTGATTCTGATAGTAGTAAAGTCTGATAGACCACCTCCATCTCTTGCAATCACTGGAATCTCATATACTAACTGTGCTTCTCGGTCTAGGGGGTGTTTAGTCCAGATTTTACCTAAAAAATGTTTTTTCTATTTAATTTCCTTCTTTAAAACCATAGAATATAATTGGTATATGATTTCATTTCATAATTAGGTTTGAGGTAATCCTGCTTACCATGTAAAATATTCTTAATTATTATACAGTTATGGTGAAAAATTACCAGTTTGAAAAAAAAACTTTTTCCACGTTTACTATCTTCTTTCTTATTTACTTTTCTAAAATAAGCTTTAAAATTCTATGTGAGCATTAAATGTCTAATATTATCTTTAAACAGATTTTGTATAATAAATAATCAACTCAAATATAACACATATCAGCTTAAACCTGTTGTATTTTTCAATTACCTGTTATACTATCAATGTGGAATGATTCAAGCAAAAGCAATGAAGGGATGGAAAATAGAATTTGTCCGTATACACCAAAATCCATATCAGATGCCATAACTTCAACTAGCAGAGTTTCGGTTGGGATATTTTCAAATGCAATAACGTCATATTGGCTCTTTTCTATCACTGGAGCATGATAATTAACAGGAACCATGACTATGGTAACCTTACAAAAATCCATGTACAAGCCATCACTTACTGACACGTTGATAACGTGTTCTTCTACCCCGAGCAGACCATGGATATTTGTCAAATGGATAATACCTAGAAAAATGTTTAAAATATTTAGTAAATTTGTTCTATTAAGTGAAAATCAAAGAATACTTGAAGAGAAGCTAGATAGTCTGTAAAATAATGAATTTTAAAAACGCTTTTAAATTTTAAAATGTTACATATATTGCATTGGTTCTAAAACAAATGTGTTTTTAAAAAAAGAGGAGACTTCATGTTTATAAAAAAATTAATTAGTCTCCAACATTTAAACTCTATTTTTCACAGTCTACAGACATCATCATGAACACGAATATCGATGAATCATCCTCATCGAATACTGAGAAAGCAACCTGCTCACATGAACAACCATGACTAGAGATACCTACAGTTAACATCTTGAATTCTGCTGTAGCTTATTCTGCTGTAGCGTATTCTGCTGTAGCCTATTCTTCTGTAGCTTATTCTGTTCTTTTTTCACAACAGATTAAAAATGTTTTTCATGTATTTTGAGCATTTTCGATTTTTTCCATATTGAAATAAAAACTGTCAATTCATATAATAAAGAAATCAAATAGTAAGAATATACAAACAATTTAGAATCACTTTAAAAGAAAATTATTTAAAGTTTGTTGGGTAGTTATATATTCTTTCCGTTCTTCATAGGTGCTAAGTCATACTGGGTAATTGCTTTAAAACTACCTGTTGCCTTTATCCTCCCTATGAGATTAATCCAGTACCATTTGAGTTTTTCTGTATATTTCTGATCTTGTCTTGCATATCAACCCAAGAATAAACCATGCTTAGTTAGGGTTACTTATTTTTCTTTCATGGTGAATTTGAATAGGCAGTGTTTCTGGTCCATACAATATTTGTTATAATAATAATATTATTATTATGTAGTCATTTATTTATAAAAATATTTATTTATTACATTATTTATATTATTATAATATGAAGAATTATTTGAAGACTTTTTCTAGATCAATTAAGACTCTAGTCTTAAATATATCTTTGAGGCTGTCACATCCTTCTCAGCCAGATTTGATATCTTAAAAAATTCATATCTGATTAACGCCTCATTTAATTCTTGTCATCAACAATATGTTGACATATTTATCAATAAACTCTCTTGAAGCAACAGGGAAGATCCATGATGGGCTGGGCAGTGTTGGGACAAGCTTAGCTCATCAGTGACCCTTGACAAGGGTTTCTGAATTTGATTTTTTGATGTTGTTGTTGTTGTTTAGGTTTAAACTGGTATCCTGTAGCTTATCCAAAACTTCCTTCACTTTTTTTTGTCCCTTGTCATTACACAATATGCCAGAAAGAAAGGTTTACTGCAATTTTAACCATCTATGTATACCCCTTTTTGTTAATAAATTACTGTTTAGTGATAAGGCTACAATAAATAACTTTGGTATAAAACATCACTTTGTCTAAATTACTCTTGTTTTGCAGGACACTTAAAAATATTATTTAATATAATTATTTTGAATTAGCTATATAAGATGAACATTTGTTGAATTAATACAATGTAGAAATGATATTATAAAAATTTAAACAGACCAATTAACTACAAATGAGAAAAAGAAAATATTAAAAACAAATATTACCTGTTTCATTATTAATAGTAAATGTATGAAGTTGATTACCCTCCATTATACTGTATCTCAGTCTACCTTGGTCTCGATCAACAGCTTTTACTTGCCCAACAATGTGTCCTTGTTTAGCATCTTCAGACACAGCAGTTTTGTACACAGGCGTTTTAAATTTTGGGGTATTATCATTTACATCATTTACTGTACAAAAATGATTATAAAATATGAAATATAGTTCATAGCATGTAAGGAAATCAATGTATATTTTAAATAAAAAAGTTCTTTTTCTTAGTTTTTTAAAATGAATGAGAAAATATTTCAAATAAAACTTAGCTAGTGAATTAATTATTTTAATAAATTATTCTGATTTAACTGTTTCAAAAACCAGACACAAGAAAAACTCTAACAAAAGTTTATTGCTCTGTATTTATCTTACAGAATTGTAGTAGATGGAACAGAACAGGATCAAAATTTCAAGATTTGTTTTCTTGAATAAAGAAATAATTATATTTATTTCTACTTTCATTAGCTTCCATTTACTTTTAAAAAAATAAACTTCCACTTATTTTATTAAATTGGAAATGTTCTCCTTGAGGAAGAACCAATAAACTATTTAAATCCTGTAAATTTAGTAGCTATTACTACAACTTTAATTTTGAACAGTTGAGTTTCGATAATTCGAGGTAAATGGAACAGAAGCCCCCTCAGATTACCAAAAACTTAGATTATAGGCAAATACATTCCGGTGCATTAAAAAGATAGGAGTTTTAATGATCTGTAATACTATCATAAGGAAGCCTCAAAATAAGTTTATAGCACTTTATATGAACATTTCTTGGAAGCCCGACTTAATTCCTTTGCATACCGTATTGATAGGAACATTTCTTAAAAACCCCATTCATTTCCTTTGCAGATGTATGAAGACCAATGCAGAAATAATTTAAACTACCAGTCCAAATCAAAATTGATATTTCTAAATATGTGTTATTAGAGTTTGTACAGCTATACCAAACATTTCCGTTATTAATTTTGCTTTGAATTTTTAGACCTCTTATGTATTTATATAAAGAACTAAATTCTACACTATATACAAAATTTATATTGATGAAAAACAATTATTACATTTTTTTACTTTCTTAATTTCAAAATTTTAAAACTTCTGTAAGGCATTGTTGCTAATTTATCAGTAATATAAAAAAAGTTTTATAAATATATCTGTAAATATTATCTATACTATTATGTAAAAATCTAATTTGTGTGTGTGTGTAAGCTTTATATATAAAATTAATAAATTATTAAGCATTTAAAGTAACTACTACAAGAATGGGAAAAAACTGTTGGTTGGCGTTATAAATATCTGCTAGAAATGAACTTTTTAATAGATTAGGCCCTATCAGATATAGGGTCAAGTATGACAGACAATACTTAGATTTAAACTGAAGCTATTCTCAAATATACAAGATATCTTACCATTTATCCAAACCTGAGCAGTTCCTGACAACTGAGATATACCAGAGTCAGTAGCATTTATAAGGAAATAATGAACTGTTTTATCTTCATAATCTAAAGAATGTTTTAAATACACTGCTCCATTATTTGAATCTACATATACAAGTTGATGAGTGTGTTGGTTGTTATCTACTAGAGAGTACTGAATCTTTCCATTTATTCCTGAAATATACAATTACAGTTACAACTGAAATTACAATTCCTGAGGCTAAAGTTACAAACTTTAATATCTCTGCTAAAACGCAGAAATATTTTTTTTACTTACTATAAACATATTTGTTGATTCCATCTTCACGTGAGCTACTAGTTTTCACTAAACACTTGTAAATATTTACTTGAGACTGAGTTGACAATGGAACACATCTCCCTAAACGGCTGTCCTCAACAAATATAAGTAAGTGCTACTATAGGCAATTTTGTAAATATTTACTATAGACCCAACCTTCTACAAACTTTTCTTTTATTGTGCCAATCACCGACTAATAGTATATTCATCTATCTTTGCCTTGTACTACCATATATCTCCTGAACTGAACATTTTAAGAGAGGTGAAATAATTTTTTATCAAACAGTACTAATCATAAAGTTGAGTTTTGGCATAATTTACATTTCTTATGCTAAAAAATCATTAAAAGTTGATATTTCATCTTAAGCAGGAGATTTATTAATGGATGTCTTCTTTGTGTAGAAACAAACTTCATTAGTTGATAAATATAATATAACAATTTTTATTGAATTTATCAACAGGTAAATCTATGATATGAATTTTAAGTAATGTTTTGTTTAAGACTTTGCTGTTATATCAGTTATAATGTTTTGTAAAATCTAGTCTGTAAAAAGGTAGCACTGGCTCATAGATTAAACTCGATTCATACACTTGTTTGTATTAACTTGGCAAAAAAACCACTACTTAGTGATTTATTTCGCGCTAGTTTAGAGCATTAATCAATGTTGTGAATTACTGACAAGACTGTTGCTCAGATCTGTTGTATTGGTGTGAGTCTGAGATGTATTTGTTTTGTGGTGTGTCTATGAACAACACACCACAGAACAGATATACACCACAGACTCACACCAACACAACACACCTGGGTCTTGTCAGTAATTCACAGCATTGATTAATGCGCTGACTGTGCATTGAAATGTGTCTGCTGAATAAATCAGTAAGTAGTGGTTTTTTTGCCAAGGTTATACAAACAAGTGTAATTTCTATAAAAACCTCAAGATGTACACAAAAACTGCAAGATTTGATTCATTAGCTTCTTAATGAGTTTAGTGCCACAAGACTACCAAACTCATAGTCTTTGCTCTGTTAACCCTCCGAAAAAAACATCAGCTATAAAACACTTTCCAGACCTAATTATATATAAAAAATCAAAGACATAAGACATCAAGACCAAAGGAAAAAATATGCCCCACACTTAATAACGGACTATATAAAATCAAATTCCCAGACTGTGACAAATTATACATTAGCCAAACTAAAAAGAAATTAAAAGACAGATATAAAGAGCACCTCAAGGCACACATTATAACAAACATTTACAATTCAAACTTAGCCACGAGTCATACAAAACAACCATATATTTTCCACATTAAAGAATATACTATTAAAAAAAGTACAAAAAGACCTCAAAATGACAATCTGGGAAAATCTACAAATTTAAATCTACAAAAATAAAATAATAAATGAACAAATTTAAATAAAATTAAAAAACGATAAATTATTCAAATTAAATGATAAAACTAACCCCAAGACAAACTAAAACTTTCCCACAGTGAAGTGAATCCGAAAATAGAACAATACCAGCATACCACGTAACAACGGAAATCCCACACACCTGGCACCTACCTACAGGAAGCATTTTAGTCTCAGTTGATGCTCGAAAATGAGGACACATAATTAGTCCTTGGAAGTCGACTCGCATAAATATAAAGTAAGATTCTTGTTTATGTACATTATAGTGTAAGTGATAACTGAATGCAAGAAAACAGTTTTTTAACAAAGTTAAAAAATAATTTATATATATATATATATATATATATATATATATATATATATATATATATATATATTCTTGATATTTTACGTTATCTATTGTTTTTCCGTTGTAACTTTATATATATATATATATATATATATATATATATATATATATATATATATATATATATTATATTTATATATATATATATATATATATATATATATATATATTCTTGATATTTAACGTTATCCATTGTTTTTCCGATGCACTGACTTTATGAAGTTAATATATTACTATTGGAAGTAATTTTATCCACCATTAAGTGCAATAATTTTACCTTGAGTGATGAGGCACCTTTCGGTCAATTGACCATTGTCGAATCACTGATGTTTTTTTCCGTGATTTCCGTGAAAAAAAAACATCAGTGATTCGACAATGGTCAATTGACCGAAAGGTGCCTCATCACTCAAGGTAAAATTATTGCACTTAATGGTGGATAAAATTACTTCCAATAGTAATATATTAACTTCATATATATATATATATATATATATATATATATATATATATATATATATATATATATATATATAAAGAAATAAAACAATTTACAAATACAAGAATAATTTATTGAATTGTAAAATTACTTCCAATAGTAATATATTAACTTCATATATATATATATATATATATATATATATATATATATATATATATATATATATATATAAAGAAATAAAACAATTTACAAGTACAAGAATAATTTATTGAATTGTAAATTCAATAAATTATTCTTGTATTTGTAAATTGTTTTATTTCTTTATTAATACACAAGAATACATATTATAGTATATATATATATATATATATATATATATATATATATATATATATATATATATATATATATGAAGTTAATATATTACTATTGTAAGTAATTTTATCCACCATTAAGTGCAATAATTTTACCTTGAGTGATGAGGCACCTTTCGGTCAATTGACCATTGTCGAATCACTGATGTTTTTCTGTTGTAGATGTTCGGTCTGTGAAGTTGGTGTTTGTTGACGTTACGCGCACTTTTTCTTGATCTGTGTGTATGATGTTTCTATATAGTATGTCTTCTGTATATGTTGTTTGTAGATTCATTAAGTTGTTGTGTATGTTTTTATAAATGTGGTATTTTTCTAGTGAGTTTAGTTCTATTGGGTTGTTATTTATTTCAAGTATGGTTGAACCATATTATTTAACCATACTTGAAATAAATAACAACCCAATAGAACTAAACTCTCTAGAAAAATACCACATTTATAAAAACATACACAACAATTTAATGAATCTACAAACAACATATACAGAAGACATACTATATAGAAACATCATACACACAGATCAAGAAAAAGTGTGCGTAACGTCAACAAACACCAACTTCACAGACCGAACATCTACAACAGAAAAACATCAGTGATTCGACAATGGTCAATTGACCGAAAGGTGCCTCATCACTCAAGGTAAAGTTATTGCACTTAATGGTGGATAAAATTACTTACAATAGTAATATATTAACTTCATAAAGTCAGTGCAACGGAAAAACAATGGATAACGTTAAATATCAAGAATATATATATATATATGTGTGTGTGTGTGTGTGTAACTTTATATCAGTTACAAGTGATATATTGTCACATCTATGTATATATACTGTAGAACTCTAGTTATTTGAATCAATTACCACATGAAACTTTACTATAGGATCACATGAAACATTTGTATTTGGTTATATGTCTGTCACATGAAAAAACAACAGCATTAAGTTGTTCAATGATAAAAATCAAAATTACTTTTATGTAAATTGCTATCACTTTGATTTTAGCAGTGATTTTAAAATATCTATTGTTTATTTTTATAATATTTTATAAAAATCTCATCTCAGTTAATAAATATTATTTGTTTAATAATACAAATTAAAAATATATTTGTTAAAATTATTTTTTTAATACATAATTAAGTCTTTTAATTCACTCTGTTCTTTTTTCATTTTTCGGCCTAGAATTCTAAAATACTGTTAAAAATGACATGTTAACCAAATTTCCCATTTTGAGAACACATAACAACTATACTCAATATCAATGAACTATTACTAAGAAGCTGCAATTTTTAAGAAAAGCATTAATGTTAAAAGTGCTGACAAAAATTTCTTGCATTGTTATATTAATAAACAAACATTTTTTAAAGTAAATTCCTACTTAGGCCAACAACAAAATATTGTATTTTAGTTACTTTTTATTAAATTATTACAATTAATTTAAATAAAGTAAAATAACATATCCTTAAAACAGCTGTTTTACCACATAATCTATAACATAAAATCAGCAGTTTTATGAAATCATATGTTATCACTTATCTTAAGCCAAGTTGGCAAAATAAGTATATTGTATACTTTGCCCCTTTTGTGAAAAGCTTTTCTCACATATACTACAATTTAATATATTTAATGAATTGATTATTATTTGAAAAAACTGCATAAACTTCAAGTGTTATCCACTACAAGTTTTAAAAAATGTAGTTGAACTTGGGGGAATAAATAGAAAGTATTTTATTAATGATTAAAAATTTGAACAAGATATATATAGGGAGAGTGTGAGCTAATAGAAGAAATTGAAAAAGAATTTTAACATTACAAAA
The DNA here is from genome assembly GCA_036971475.1 of Prosapia bicincta. Lineage (NCBI taxonomy): Eukaryota > Metazoa > Arthropoda > Insecta > Hemiptera > Cercopidae > Prosapia > Prosapia bicincta. The sequence continues at coordinate 18,738,642 of JBAIZL010000008.1, forward strand.
ATTTCAAATCTTCTACCATTCCAATATTTTAAAAGATTTTGACTTATTACCTGTGTCATTGTCAAAAGCAAGGACTTTTAAGATAAGAGTTCCAGGTGGAGTACTTTCCGAGATTGTGATATTATAGATGGTGTTAATAAATACAGGAGCATTATCATTCACATCTGTTATCAATATACTTACAAATACCTCAGAAAAATCTTTAGAAATACTGTCAGTAGCTCGAACTGTAAAGTCATATTGATTTGTCATTTCAAAATCCAGTTCACTATTCAAATACAAGATACCTGTAACAGAACATAAAAACATTAGCTATTCAAACCAAATTGGATATTTGTTTGACTTTGATGCTAATATAATGCTACAAGTAAACTCAATTGATTAAATTACTACTTTTGGTATCACTTAGCAAAAAAAAACACTACTTACTGATATTTTTCATTAGACGGGTCTGGCATTAGGATAGTGCATTGTTTAATGCTGTGAGTCACGGCCAAGTCAGCTGTGTTGTATTAGTGTGAGTCTGTGGTATATTGGTGTTCGTAGTGTATTATTGTTCATAGAGTAGTTGTTAATTATGTGTTGAAATACAGTATTAGATTGTGAGTGTATTTTGACATTTAGAATATGTTTTGGATGGTTTTTGTGGTGTTTATATATCTCATAGTTTTTTATTATGTTTAGTTTGTTGTTTTTATTTTGATGTAGTGAGGGATTTTAGATTAATGTCTATATTGGTGTATGTGAATGGTGAAGTTTGATTTGGGTTATGTGTTTTATGTTTTCATTGTATCGTGTGGTAAAGTTTCTCCCTGTTTGTATTATGTAAAAGCTGGGGGAGTCGTTGCATGTGATCTTGTATACTTCTGCCTTGTATTTATTCTTGTGAGTTTTTCGGTAATACAAAATCCAATGTTTGTCGCATAGTAATTTTGAAATGCCAAACTATATTTGATTAGGAGTGGAACGCCAGAAAAATAAAGCCGAGTTAAACCTGGCTTTTGAGTAGATACGATAAAAAACATTGCCAGGTATTGTCTGGCTTCGGAGAACTCCGTTAAGGTTGTGGCTCAGTTCATCGGAGCTGAAACGCATACCGCTATTGCTGATTTATACCCTGCAGTAGATTGCAAAGGGTTAATCTGCAATGGGTTAAAGCCTTTACTAAATATTTAAAGAACACATATACTCTATTTAACTTCACATTGAATGATTTTTTGCTAATTATATAATAGAAATTGGCAACACTAACACGGATATCAACCATAATCCTGAAATTCTTCATATCAATTAAAATAAACTACAAGTCAACAATAGAAAAATATGACATTTAAAAATATAAAACAAAAAAAAATTAAATAAATTCAATTCAGACCTTATATAACTGTTGGCCTCATTATTTATGTTTTGTAAGAATATATCCTTAATAAGAGATTACATCCAAAAACGTTTAGGCCTGAAAATTAAATCTCCAATTTGTTTAATCCAGCAAAAATTGTGATTTGTGTAAAATTGGCTAGACAGACATTTGAATCCATCAAAAGAAACATGTAACAAAAACCTAAAAATTTCATACAACACTTTATAACAAGACATTCTAATTTAACTGAGAAGACACTGATGAAGATCGCCACATAGTGATCAAAAACGTTATGTCTCAATAAGTTTTCACAAATTTACAAAATTTAAAGTTCGGTTGGTTATAAACTAATGTTAAAGTGATTAATTAAGATTCACCGAACCAAATGGGCTAGAAAATTCAAGAATTATTTTTATAGTTCATGAATTTGCTTACTAACACTTTCAACACAGTGGCGATATTGGTGATCTCATCAAACTACTGTCTGTTTTTCGTTAATTTCCAGCTCTGACGGCAGTGAAACGCTATGCAGGTTGCATAGCTTGTCGTAGCATCTAATTATCGAGCCCGTTGTTTTTATCTCAATAATTTTATTTCTAACATATACATGTTTTTTTGGTGACATCAGAACAGTGTATTAGACTCTAAAATATTGTTTTATTTATTGGGTCACAATTTTAAAAAAGAAATACAAATGATAAATTACTGTATGACAAATAAGAAAACAATAAAAAAGACAGAGAAAAAAAATGTATAAGCAAAACTAAAGACCCTACTACTAAAATATATTACATACTAAAATAAGCACTCTGTTTGTGTCATGTGTTTCGGAGATCGATAATGTAAACGGAGACATAGATTATACATATGTCACGTCCGAGACTATTTATAGCCGAGATAAGCTAACATTTGTTTACTACAATCTTATGTTGACACATTAGGTTTTCGGGCGTCCAAGCATTTTGTCAATGACACATATTTACAATAGTCCGTTCCCACCTTCAGTTGGTTCATTCACTCTAATAGGACAGTTATCGTTTATTCTTGCGTTACTTGAGAAAGCTTAGTTAATTTTTATGATCGTTGTTTTTAACAGATATTTTGCCGCGTTAAATGGTTCAAACTAAAAAAAACATTAAAAGTTAAACCAAATTAAACCTGTTTATAAAACTCCCTGAAACATTGTTACATTTGAAGTATCAAACATGAACCATCAAATTGGGATGGTCAGATTTAAAAACGTCTGAGGCACAATATTCTCCAAACTCTTCTAAAGCAATGATGTAAAAATCAAACCTTTACACAAACGCGTATCGACAGTAGAGAAGTTTAAATTAGCCTGGGAGTGAGCGTGCCGGTGAGCTCACTGTATCTAAGAAAATAAGCTAGGAGAGCGTCGGCACGCTCTCTGTACCTTGTAAGGGAATCCAGAGCGTGTCGGAACGCTAGCCGTGCTGAAAGTGTTAAACATATTAAAGATATCTGAATGATAAATAAATTATTCAATATTACTTTCTATAGAGTACAGTATGAACAAAAGACAATCTTCTTAGTAAGCTTCTCTAGAGCAAAATACATTTAGGTAAGAGCAGCCTATACCTGATCTAACATCAATATAGAAAGTGTTATCAGGCTGGTCTGTAATAATACTGTAGATAAGAGGTTGTCCAAAAGCAGATTCTGCATTGATGGAAAGAGGAATTGGTGCATTTATTTCTAAATCTTCATGAATTGACACTTTATAAAATTGTTTTTCAAAAATTGGCATTGCATGATCCAAAACCTTTACTCTTACATCCACTTCAGTAGAACAAGGCGTTCCACCTAAAACAAATTATATAATATTGTATACAATTTTATTAACAAATATAAATAATAATAATTTTAATAAATAAATAATTATATATACATATATATCTTATAAATGATTGGCGATGATAACCTAAATTATTTTTCACCAGGAAAAAACATATCTTATATTATAGAGTTGATTTCATTGAGCTATTGACATAACTTTATCTCACTAGCTTAATGACTTCATCAGACTTGGATGACCTGGTGGCATCTTATGTTTTACCAAATACCACATTTCTACACAAAATTATTATTTTCATAAATCGTTAGCATATAGGACAATTTTTGTCTTACTTTGTACAGAAATTACGTTGAACTGTTGTCGCTGACTCTGATCATACAAACCAAAACACACAGTTAATACGCTCCGGTGCAGTGGAGGCAATCATCATTAACACAACTACCAATGGCACTTATGATTTAATTCGCTATTAGCGAACTGCACCAGTCAAATCTTGTAATACTTCAAAATAACACTAAGCCACCACTGTAGGTTCTTTCAATAAATTTATATGAATTTTCAAGTTGTAAAATCCTTTTTGTATTGCCTTAAAACAATTGCAACAAATAAGGAAATAATATTGTGTTCAGGATCTTTTTAATTACTCACAAATTGGATCCACAGACCTATTCACTAGAAGGTACCCTTTTTCTTGTTTATCTAAAAAAAATACTAAAGATATTTCCAAATCTAGATAACTTAGAAAGTCATATGCTCCAGGACAAATTTCAGTTCTGCAGAGATGTATAGATCTTATATGAGGTTTGGCTAGATAGAGATAGAGAATGCAACATAACAAAAACTCACACACTGTAAAGCCCACCAGTAAAACTGATTAGTGTTGGTGTAGCTACAGAATAAATGCAACAAGGCTGAATATCGTACAGCCAATCTCATGACTCTCCTTCTCCTCATTGCTCGAATTTTGTCTCGCTTCTACATTCATTTCAATCGTAGTATTAGTTATAAGAAATTATGTTTCTGTCTCTACGTCAGAAAAATGTTTAAAGTTCAGAGAAAACAGCTGGTGAACATCAAATTTCTTTGCAAACTTGAAAATCAGGAGGTGAAAAATTTGTAATGTTACAACAAAGGTATGGTAATAACATACCATTGTTAGTAACAGGTTAGACATTTGTTTATCACAAAAACAAATGTTTAAGTGATTTAACCCTTAGCACTCGACCGTCGGGGGAACCCCGCCAAGCGTATGTTGCAGTTTACTCGTATGTTGGGGGTCACCCGACACGAATTTCAAATGCCTATAACTCGTCTGCGGCGAAGCCCACGACATTCAATCTTTTACCATTTGGTGCTACACTCTATTGAAAATAATGTGAACTAAGTTGAAAATGCCTGGGAATATGTGAGTCATCACAAAATCTAGTTTGCCGCTACCTTGTAAGCTGCAAGTAGGTTACAGTTTTGCCGGTTATTTGTTTACTCGTAGTTTGCCGTTGCTTCACGTGCAATTAGTGATTCTGAAATTCCTGTTCTTTTAATTGATCCTGATTTATTAGAATGTAGTTCAGTTTCATAAACAAAATAATTAAACCAACAGGTATTTGTAAATATAACCAGTTTATGGGTGGTATAGATTTAGCTGTTCAATATAATGAACCGTGCAGTTTTACAAAACGAACAAATAAATGGTGGAGGACAATGTTTTTCTGGCTATTAGATGTAGCTGTAGTAAATAGTTTTATTATCTATAATAACAAAAAAAAGGAAATGAAAGAAAATCCTGTTAAAAAAAAATAGTTTCGCCAAAACTTGGTGAGGGAACGCATTGGTGATATCAGGAACAACCCGTATAGTGAGAGGGGTCGGCCGTCAACTACGGACAAAGAAGAAAGACTGAATGGGAAATTACATTTAATCTTTTCCAATGATAAAAATACTTCTAAGGATTGTGTAGTTTGCAGTAACAGGAAGATAAAAGGAGGTAGAAGGGAAACAGTTTTTCACTACAAAACATGCGGCAGAAAACCAGGACTTCATCCGGAAGACTGTTTTCAAAGATATCATACTCTACAAAATTACAAACAAGATAATAAAATCATGTACATACAGTATTAGTGAATAAAAATAGCTTAGTTTACTAAAATCATGTAAGAGAAAACAAAGTTTTCCATAAACAATAATACGACCTTCAGGGGAGGAATTTGTCCCAATTTAATTACAAGTGGGGAAGCAAAGCATGTTACAAAAATCCGAGCGCTAAGGGTTAAAGATGATTTAATGAGGACACAAGTGATGAGACACACGCTGGCCAAGCATTATCAGCAAAAAGTAATGTTAAGATTGGAAACATTTATAACCTTGTGTGAAAAAATTGCTTTCTACCTATCAGAGGTGTCTGAGTTAACAAGTATTGACAAGGAGAGTCTCAACATGAACAAAGTCTGTTCAATAATGGATCGTGTTTTTTTTACTTACAATCCCAAAACAAAACTCCAATCAATGCATTGCAAATCCTGTCCCCACAGCAAAAATCACAAATGACAAAATCAGAATTCAAGGCAATGATTGTTTTTTCGATATCAAAGGGATTGTGCACATTGATTGGGTACTATAAGGACAGTCATTGAATTAGAATCACTACACTAGTGTCCTGATTACCCTATCTAAGGTATATGGACAAAACAGCACGATTTGTGGGAAAACAAGTCAGATCCTCCAGCAGCACAATTTTCCAACTAGCAATTCTTCATCAGTGAAGACGTTTTTAGCCTAACACAACATCCCTGCCTATAGAAAGTTGAAGATAAGTATAAACATTAAAGAAATGAACCACTTGCCAAACCTATAATTTCCACTAAACACTTTTAAATGTTATAAACTTGCCTATAGTAGCACTTACTATGCTTGTTGAGGACGGCCGTTTCGGGAGATGTATCCCTTTGCCAACTCAGACCGTAACTGATCTCAAGGTTTACGTAGTTTAGGGTGGGGGTGGTATATTTTGGTGGTGTGGGTGTATTTTGTGTGTATTAGGAGTTATGATGTCAAAAAGTGCGTGTGAGTTGTAATGTAATTGTGTATTGAGTGTGTGTGTAGGGTGTAGTTTGTACATAACAAAAAAATACATAACCTCAAAAATGCTCAACACCCAACACAGGCTATTAATACAACACACGTTTTTCACCCCAGAACTATAAATCTTACCAACACATTCTCAATACACAAAGTGCTACTATAGGCAAGTTTAAAACATTTAAAAGTGTTTAGTGATTACTAGTAGCTTACGCGAAGATGGAATCAACAAATGCTATAATTTCCGCAAATTTATGAAAAATATACTGCACTAAAAGATCTTTGATTGCTCTCAGTGAACTCTGTCAGTATCTATGTGGCCACTGTAAGTGTTTAGCTAGTTACAGTTTTAAAAAAGGCTTACTATAATGAGATTTAAAGGTTTGTCTTATCTGTATTGAGTGTTTTTATTGAAATGTTTTTACTATGTGTTTTGGTATATTTATAAATTTCATATTGTTTTAGTGTCTTCAGATACCTTTATTTTTGTGTTGATGAGGAGAATATCTGTGTTATGGTTGATGTACATCAAAGTGTGACCTGTTTCTACTGTGATTAGCAAAAGATGAGTCACTTTAAAGTGTTAATAAAATTATAATAAAGTTCTGAAAGTGAGTTATTTCTGTATTCTAGAAAAACCCATATGAGTAAATCCTATTCATTCATAGATGTTATTACTGTAAGTAAAACAATATCATAGTCTAACAAAAAAAAGTTAAATTCCATTATTAGGATTTTTGTTATCTAATTGGGGTTTGTTCTCAGTTGGCTAGGATAATCTAATTCCTTCTGATCAGATTTTGCAGATCATACATTAATATTTGATTTTACATATGGCTTTTGTTGTTTATGATATTCGGCTAATTTTTAAGTTAAAAATTTGTAGTACCACAAGTTAACAAACTTGTATAATCATAACTTGTTTTTAACTTTCTAAGGCAAAGTATTTTTTACTCTAGTAGGCAATCATTTAATCTCAAGTTGAAGATAATATTTTACTATGTAATATATAAAAAATTTAATTTATGAATGTACCTCTGTCATATGCAGCAATGCTCAATTGGTAATCCATATCATAATCTATTAGTCTTTGTTTTAATATAACTTCACCGCTTTTACGATCAACGCGAAATAATTCTCCATTTCCTCTTACAAACTCATATCTCACTTCAGCATTATCATACAAATCAGCATCTACTGCTTGAACCTGAAAAACAACATTTGTGTTTTTTTAATTATATAAATAAATAATAGCTTATAGGATGTTAGTTAAGTCATAATGATATTGCTTACAAACCTGAGGGGATAGTCCGGCTAATATGTAACTAAGACGTTAGTTTACCGTGTCTATCAGCACGTTTCATATGTTAATTTTACCGTATGTTGTCACTTTCTACCAGGACAATCACATGGAAGGTGTAAATAAATATTGTTTTACACCACCTCAATGCCCTTCTTTACAAGTAGCTAATATATTAGTTTACCTTGTCTCTCAGCACGTTTCATATGTCAATTTTACCGTATGTTGTCACTTTCTACCAGGACAATCACATGGAAGGTGTAAATAAATATTGTTTTACACCACCTCAATGCCCTTCTTTACAAGTAGCTAATACATTAGTTTACCTTGTCTCTCAGCACATTTCATATGTTAATTGTACTGGATGATATTAAGTCACTAAGTGAGTGTGCAAAGTTTTTTACACTACCTTTGCACTAAATTTTTAAATAAAGAGAGACACTATGAGTAAGAATAAAATATCTTATATAGGACAGCCCGTTCCAAAAACTACAACCAAACTAAGTTTCTTAAATATTGTCATAAGTGAATTTGAAAATAAAATAACACTCTCCAAGAGTAACATATCAGACTAAACAAAGATAAGTTTGTTTACATCATTTCTCTAATTTTATCTCGGCTGCAGCCCAATGACCCTATCAGTCGAATTAGACTGGTTTAGTCAAAATATTTTAATAACAGTTAAAAACTTAATAATAAAAGTTTTAAAAAACTGTGCTTAATTTGACATCCTTATAAACTTTATTTTTCAATAATATCAATGGTCACTCTCTTAATATTAATGTAAATAACTTTAATGTTAATAATTTTATAATAAACTTAAATTAATTATCTACTTAAACTATTATAGAATAAATTTATCTGATATGTGTTTGGCAAGGCAATTTGTGCTTACCAAAGGTATGTGAATGCTCCAGTGTGTGTGTGACTTAAAAAGCAATTACATTACCTTTAAAATCACGTCTTCCATTTCTGCCTCAATAGTTGTAACAGCAATATATGGTTGATTTATAAAAAATGGACAATTGTCATTAACATCAAGTACAGTTATATTAACAATAGCGTGCGCTGCCCTCAGAGCCCCTCCATATTCTTCACTCAGTGCCTGTGAAAATGAGACATATTCAGTACAATCAAAATTAACATTTTTATTTTTTAAATTATTTTAATATTATTAACCCTTTGAGCAGTAACTTTCTAAATACCCAACATGCCTCAAACAGTGAGATTTTTTAAAATTCGTTAAATAACTTTTTAATCATTATATTGGTGTTTTATTTTGTGTAAGTTCTAAAATTAAATCATTTTATGAGACAAATTTTGTTTTTAACTATTTAGCAAAGAAACATTTTTTTTAACAAATTTGGTAATAGCCAATAGGAAAACTAAAGAATTTTTTAAGGCCTTGTCCTAAAATATAAAGCTATTTATTATTCACAAAAGCATAACAATTATCAAAAAACGCAGCTGCACACTTGCCGAACTGACAGCAATGAAGCTGGAACACTAATCCTAGTGTTTGGCAGGAACTAGCTGGACATGCCTGATAGTGCTAAATACTATTCACACAACAAGCTTCTGACACCTATCCAAAATGACCGGAACTATAAAAATTTACCTAAAATTATATAATACTTATTTAAGTGAATACGTAAGGGCTTACTTGCTGACGCGTTTTAAAGCAATTGTTCCTTTTACGAGTACAGGCTTTGCTTTGTAAAAGGAACAATTGTTTCAAAAAGCATCAGCAAGTAAGCCCTTATGAATTCAGTTAGTCAAGTATTATTTAATTATAGTTTAATCAGTGAATTCAAGATGATTACAACAATTAACTATAAAAATTTACTTCTAAAAATCACCAAGCGATGCCAGGGTAGTTCACTAACAAAAATAAGTAGACTATAATTTATATCTTAACAATACTATAAAATAAAGATAAAAACACAACAGTGACATTATTACTGAGGCTGGTTTGTAACACAGAGATGTGACAGTTGTGTCTACTATTTTAAAGGTTAATGATTTAATAATGGTATATTTAAATTATGGATTATTTAAATTAAACAAGACTATTTAATCTTGTTTCATTTAAAGAAATTACTTTTCAAATTTCTATATTGGCAAAAACATCTCAGCAACCACTCAACCATTATTGTCATTCATTTTACAAAATTAACCAAAAGAAAACCTACTCATTTAGTTTTATATCTGTAAGTAACTATTATTGTAGTAAATATATAGAATATGTGTTCTCCAACATATTTAATGCAGCCTTCCATTTATTTTCTGATCAACAAACAAACAAACCATTTCTTTTTTTTAACCCTTTGATTAGCATTCACGTTCCAGTACGTGAGATTGCGCACCAGCCAGTGGGAGCATTCCTATACATATACGTCCTACCGTTTCTCTCAGATTAGCATTACTGTACATTTACGATTGGTTTTCCAGTGTATTGTGCAGTATTCTAGGTTAAATATTTGTAACTATTTGGACAGTAAATACTACAGAGTACATTATCACCATTCTTTTGTGTCCTAAGTCTATGGTTTTTCCCACTTGATTACAGATTGTTTTGAAATTTGAGTGGTATTTTACAATTAATAAGTATTTTACAAAAAATAAGATTTTTTTTCCAATGCTTCTTTCCAATTATAGGAAGAGTTTGAGGGGACATTTCAAAAAGCATCTTACATACAAACCACTTTAGAAAGGGAATAGCTTTCCTTATGCTAACATTTCATTATACTTCTTCAGACAAAGCCATTGTAAATATAAGAATAAGATGACAGAGTAAACTGAAACACAGTATTATTCATATTAATTGATTTCATCTTCACGTGAGCAACTAGTTTTTAACTAAAAACACTTGTAAATATGTTACACTTGGCTATAGTAGCACTTACTTTTATAATTGTTGAGGATGGCCATTTCGGGAGAAGTGTCCCACTGTCATATAAGCAAGTGTAACATATTTACGAGTGTTTTCAATATTATTCTATCTAAAATTCTATACTAACAAAACTCTCAAGAATTTACTTTTAACAAAAGCCAGCTGTTCATCATGATAGAATGTTTGTATTTCTACATACCTTTAAAACAGTATCTACCCAACTCTTGCATAACTATGTAGTTATATTTCACAAAAGTGTCTTTTTACAGTAACAAAAAACTAGTAAGTTACATTATTTGTTTTTTTATTTGATCTAATCATGGTTTTTGGTCAAGGCACTCTGGTTATTTACTTTCAATTCAAATGTGCCCACAACCGAGGGCAAAGGTGGCCAAGCCCCCTCTAGTTTATGCCACCTTTAAAAAACAAAATAAATATCCAAGCGTCGTATGTGCACCAGTGCATTTTTTAAGGACTTATTACACTTTTGCTATTACTTGCAACCAGACTTTTTGTTAACTAAAGGTTGTCAAATTGTTAACTTACACTTGGAGGAAGCGTTTTTGTCTTACGACTTCTTCAGCCTCCTGTGAGAATTACTACTATTTTGTGAATGCTAGATAAATGTGTTTATTTTCTTTATACATTAGGTAAAGTAGCTTTGTATTTTATAAACAGTAATAGATTGAACGAGGTTAAAACTTGAAATTGTTAACTCCATAATCATGTCCCGCCTCCCCTACAAACTTTCATATGGGTAATCAAGTTTCAATTGTTATATGATAATTTATGTTGAGTGCTTTTTATAGCCTCTTCAAATTTGACAGTTGGAGTTTGTTCAACGATGATACAATGATATAATTCTATTAATATAAAAATAAAGGCAACATGGCTATAAGGTTAGGATAGCGTAATACAATTTTGGTATTAATGGATTTGGTGACCTCTCCTACAATGACTATTGCTAAACCAACCAGATCATAGCTATAAAATTGCTACAGAGTTTGATTTTGACTTTAGAATTGTATACAGTTACAATGAATATCAGTATAATTTTTTATGACATATAAAATAATGTTCTAAAAAAAAACGTTTTAAATGCAAAATTATTTTAGTTATATTCAAAATAGTAAGAATAATTATTTCTAAATGATTTATTCTGTTGTGTAAATTTTTACCTGAACAACAAGTTGATAATTATCTTCTTTTTCTCTGTCAAATGGTTCTCCTGTAGTAGTAATTATACCTGAAGTTTTTCCTATTTGAAAAAGTGACGATGGATTCAGAATGGAGAATAATAAGTGTTCATTCAACTTGCTTCCTACAACATTGACTACAACCACAGGTACCGATTTGGTATTATTTTCTAGTACCATTCCTTCATAATAGTTCTGTTGAAATGAAATACCTCCACCTGAGCTGTGTAACCATTCTATGTTTACAAATCTAAAACAAAATGGGACAAGTATTTTCTAAAACTATTAATGTTTAAATAACATTTTACTAAATATTATAATAACATTTAATATAAATAATTACTAATACTTATTTTAACAACCTATCAATTATTATTCAGGAATACTCAGTCAGTTGAAGTAATATGAGACGAAAATACAATAAATATTAGATAAAGTTGGGATTAAATTAGGAAAAACTGGCTTTCCAATTTCACTCATTCTTATCGCAGCCTGCTAAATAAAGGTCAGTGTTTTATGTCTGTATATTTACCATCATATAAAAAAACTCCAAACTAAATTTTATTTAGCCCTCCACTTAACGAATTCCTAAATAGCAAAGTTTCTTTTTCAACATTTGTTGATTCCATCTTCGCGTGAGCTACTAGTAATCACTTACACTTTTCAAAAAATGTTTTAACTTGCCTATAGTAGCACTTACTTTGCTTGTTGAGGACGGCCGTTTCGGGAGATGTGTCCCTTTGTCAACTCAGACCGTAACTGAGCACAACCGTTAACCACACAAGTGCCCCTTCTCATCTTCTAGCCAAATTCCTCGACAAAACTATCCGAAACCATATAAAATTTAATAATCATTGTAGTAAAAAATAGCCTAAATCTAATAGACAAAATTAAAAACGTAAATATTCCACACAATTCAACCTTAGTCTCTTTTGATATATCAAATCTATATACAAACATCCCCATTCCAGAAACCATCGACATCCTCAAAAACATGCTAATAGACACAAATACACCACATACACACATTGACGAAATCATCCACCTCACAAGATTAATCACATCTCAAAATTACTTCACCTACAATAACACATACTACAACCAGAAAGATGGACTACCTATGGGGTCCCCCATAGCTAGCATCTTGGTAGAAATATTCATACACCACATCGAACAAAACCACATTTTACACAACAACAAATACTCAGATAACATAATTTACTAGTTCAGATACGTCGACAACATCATAACATTATATAAAGGCAACACACGCAGAGCACACATATTTCTAAAACACCTAAATTCCATACACCCTAAACTAACATACACCATCGAAACAGAACAACAAAACGCCCTTAACTTCTTAGACCTCACAATTAAACGGACAGACATACAAACACATAAATTCAACATATACCGAAAACCCACCAGCACTAATACGACCATACACAGTTCCTCAAACCACCCACAACAACATAAACTAGCTGCTTACAACACCATGATATATCGCCTCCTTAAAACACCACTAGACAAAGATGAACACTACCAGGAGTTAAACACCATAAAATATATAGCACAAACAAACGGATACAACCCAACAATGATTGACAAATTATACAACCGCCTAAAAAATAAACATAATAACCCAAATACAAACACACAAGATGACAATCTCATAAAATACCTATCAATACCATACAGATCATCCAAAACCCACAATCTAACCAACACATTACGAAAATACAACTACAAAATAGCTTACTCCACACACAACACTCTCAACAAACAATTTAAACCCAACAGCAAAATCAACGACATTTACAACACCACTGGAGTTTACAAACTAACTTGCAGTTCATGCCCTAGTTTTTACATAGGCCAGACAGGGAGGTCATTCTACACACGTTACCAAGAACATATAAAAGCACTAAAAAACAATAACTACCAATCAAACTTCGCAGATCATCTCAACTCCACTAAACTAGACTACATAGACATAACATCTAACCTACAAATTCTTCATAAACAACACAGAAATAACCAACGCTATACAACCGAACAATACGAAATATATAGGCACTTCAAACTACACCCTACACACATACTCAATACACAATTACATTACAACTCAAACGCAACTTTTTGACATCATAACTCCTAATACACACAAAATACACCCACACCACCAAAATATCCCACCCCCACCCTAACCTACGTAAACCTTGAGATCAGTTATGATCTGAGTTGACAAAGGGACACATCTCCCGAAACGGCCGTCCTCAACAAGCAAAGTAAGTGCTACTATAGGCAAGTTAAAACATTTTTTAAAAAGTGTAAGTTTCTTTTTCAAGTATATTTTCAGGTTCAGTAATCCATTGTAATATGAAAACCCACTTTAGATATTGCCACATAGAAACTATTTAATCATACACAATATTACAGTAAGAATAAGATGTTTACTTTTATGAACTTGTTTAGGTTTTTACTTATTTAATTTTCTTAATGATTGTTTTTTTTTTTTTTTAGCATTGTGTAGTTGTCTTAAACTCATATAAACTGAAATTCAGGTTTATAAAAACAATTTGTTACACTTAGGCAACATTTTTTAATAATTTAAATTAAATTGACATTAATTATTATTGAATTTAAGTAGTTTTTGCAAACTTCCTAAAATATGTATACAATTGAACTAATTCTGGAAGATACCCGAATGTTTCAGGTACAAAAGTATGATTACCTGAAACGTAATTTTATTATGTATATTATCTTTTAGCCCTTTTGATTCCTTCCTTCATACAATTTTACTATTTTTCTCTTATTTCTTTGATGGCTCTTAGCCTTACTTGTTACAATTAGTTACCAAAATAATTGTTTAAGCAGTATTTTTAAAAGCTAATTTTTTAGCATTTCCATATCTAAAGTAATAAGTAAGAGTATTACAAGACCTTTTTAAAAGACATTTCAAGTCGACTTCGAACTCTGTATAAAACCAAATAAAACAATTGAAATACATTTTTAATTATATTTTTAAAACGTTTAATATTATTATTAAAAAAAGATGTGAAATAATAAAATATTTCTCTTTATATATTGTTTCATATTAATTTTATATTTATAAATAAAATTCACATATAAAAACTCAACTAACCTGAAATATTATAAAAAGAAATAACAGAAAGTATTTTGAAACTGCTTAAAATTACTTTATTCATCTCACACTTTTTTTAATGATTGTGATATTTTTTGTTCTAAATGTATAAAATCACCAGTCACAGAAACTATTTGCTATAAAAAAAAAATATTAAAAATACCAGTGAATACTTTAGACAAATCACAAAAAATACAATCCTAACAAACTTTATGGAATTGGCATCCCTCTGTCAGATATTAGCTTTTAAGAGTTTCCATATCATTGTTTCTCTCCATTTTATACCCTACAAATTTCAGAGTAAAAAATCTACTTTTTGGCCGCCTAAGCTTGTGATAGGCGGTCAAAATTCTATGTCAAGACCATAAATAACTTATTTATTATACCATTTTTAAAGACAAAAACCATTGCATAATCTGAGAACTAAATAAAAATCTCAAGAAATGTTAGAAAAAGATATTTTTTTGCTTAATTTCAACTTTTCCAACACAGGACTTTAGAATTTTATTAAAAAATGAATTAAAGTTAGACAAAATATCCTGAAATGGGGGAAAGGCTATGGGGAAAAGCTTTTATAATTAAAGTTTCAATATTTGGATCTGCAAAATGATTCAAGCCTTGTCACCTAGAAGAACTCAGACTAAGCAATTCCCAACACTACAATAATGGTAAATTGTTTCACCTTACTGTTAAATTGAAGATTCTTATCATAAACTACTTGGATTGATTAACTTTAAAAATCGTTTTAATGAATATTAATTTATTTAGAGCGCATTATAGCTAACTGAAAGTGTTACTTTCTTCAACTGTACATCTGAGTCCATGTTTGGGACCATAATGCAAATCCCATAACCCATGTTTGGGACAATGAGTCCAAGTATTCAAGTCAAGTTTAAGAATAAATTAATACAAGTTGATATTCCAACTGTATGACTCCAGAATAGTTTCTCAAAACCACAATTAGTGTAATAGTTCAATTTGTTAAATTTAATTATCGCAAGCAGATGTAATCTGAACTATTTAAATTTGTTTGGGGTGTCCAATTTAGATACAAAACCACCAATGAAAGGTCCTACAGACCATCCACTCCAATGCTACCACTTCCTTCTTTTTTAATTTATAAATATTAAAACCATTGATAACCAATAATTAATACTAAGCCATAGACCTAATATATAAACATTGTAATGATAAAAATATAAGCATCAAATTGTTTACATAATTTCAAAATATTGATGTTAGAACCCAATGTTATTTCCATATTATATTTTACAACAAAAAATTATTTATTAAATTTTCTATAAAAAATATCTAAGACTTGGGTCGATAATTTTAAATATTGCAATTTAGATTTGATGGTCTTTGATTGTGAGTTAATTAATGTAAAATTTATATTTCAGATTTTTGTATAGTGGCTGGGGATGGAATGTGAAAAAGTTAATAAATGTCACAAAGTTGGTAGATCTACAAAGTTAAAAATCTAAGCAAACTAAACAACAGTATAGTTATCCATGAAGTTATCTGTAGTCCAGAACAATACACTTCACAGAAAAATGTGCTAAAATACATATGTATGAATGATCTCAATGAATCTACTGTTTGTTCAATGATGGAAAATTGAGACTGTATTCTAGGTATATTGACTCTTCCTATCAACATCATCTCCACATTGTATTATCCGCTTATCAACCTTGTGAGATTTAGAGATTGATAAATCTGACACCTATTTTTCTCTAGCTCCAAATCTTCTTATTAATTGTTTTTTAGAAAATTATTATGCTTTCTTTTTAAATTCTGTATGCAAGTTCCTGAAAATGCTTTAATAGTGAAACTTTGGTGTGTCAGTTTAAATAAATATACAAAAGTACAATAATGTTTATATTTATTACATAATAAATAAAAGTATTGCAATTAAATTACTTGTCACGCATGATACTCACGCTTGTGAAGAATAACGACCATCAGAAACAGAAACCTTCAACTGATGAAAATTTGCATTAAAATTGTTTATCTTATTCTTCACAAAAATAATCCCAGTTTCAGGATCTATAGTAAATAGACTGTTTTGGTTACCAGAAAGCAGGGTATACTGCAAGGAAGTTAACCATGTAGAATCTTCATCCTTAGCTGTAACCTAGCGACAATTTAAGATATATATTTTAAGCAATATAGCCACAAACTCCCAGTTATTTAAACCCAAATCACAAACATAATTTGATGTTATATAGTGATAATATTGTACTGTAGGCAAAAGAATTGGTTTATGAAAATTAAAATTTTATACAAAACCCTGTATAATCTTTATGAAGTGTATATACACATATCATGGAATTATGTTTACCATCATTAAAAGTTATCATCCTTACAGAATCATACTCTTTATAGAGAGTAGCTTCTGGTACTCCAAACTCAATAAATTTGAACTATTTCATAATCTAAACCTTTAGCCTTAGTTCTGAAAATTGAATCGCTTTTCAAAGTAACAGATTTTATAATATACAACTGCATTCATGAAATAATTGACAAATACAATAGTATAGTGCAGATCACATAGCCATGTACTTGACCTTGAGAGAGCACAGTAGGCGAGACGGGAGGTAGAGGGTCAGCATAAATACTTTCCTACTACAAACATGATAAAAACGTCTCATGGCTTGAATGAGACGGTCAATACTAGATAGATTCCATGACAAATTAGAAACAATATGAAACAAGAAACAATATTGAAATATGTGTAGGCTTATCTGATGCAGAAGCTGTTGATGTATTGAACATTCTCAATGTATAACATGTTTTCAGAAGTGAAAGTACATGTAAGATCAAGTGCACTATTGTGTGGTTGGAACTTTACTTTTTTTAATACATTTTTATACGAATTTGTTTTAACTTAAAAGCATTATGTTGTAAAAAGGCAATTGTCGACTATTTGCATTCCTTTTTAGAACCAAACCCCTAAGGTTCAATTGCAACATTCTCAATGTATAACATGTTTTCAGAAGTGAAAGTACATGTAAGGTCAAGTGCACTATTATGTGGTTGGGACTTTACTTTTTTTTATCCATGAGCTTTTATGTTGCCTATAATAAATAATTGGGTTGAATTTGTTTTAATATTTTTAAACAAAAATGATTGAATTTTATTGGTTTTGTTTCAAATACTCTTAAAGTCTTTTTATTAGTACATTTTTTTTAATGCTGTAGAAAACAATCATGTCTAAGAAACAAAGAACTGATTAGTAAATATATAAGGGACACATTAACAAAATAATAGTCTATTACTGTTAAAAAGACCTTTCATTAACACACATGCATAAAAACAGTAATTTTGTTTTATTTTTAGTTCTATATTTTAAACCATATGTTGTGTTTGCAATGTGTGTAGCAAATTCTTATGGACTTTATTCACTACTAATAAACTTATTCAACATTTGTTGATTCCATCTTCGCGTGAGCTACTAGTAATCACTAAACACTTTTAAATCTTTTAAACTTGCCTATAGTAGCACTTACTTTGCTTGTTGAGGACGGCCGTTTCGGGAGATGTGTCCCTTTGTCAACTCAGACCGTAACTGATCTCAAGGTTTACGTAGACACAAGGTCTCAAGGTCCTAATACACACAAAATACACCAACACCACCAAAATATCCCACCCCCACCCTAACCTACGTAAACCTTGAGATCAGTTACGGTCTGAGTTGACAAAGAGACACATCTCCCGAAACGGCCGTCCTCAACAAGCAAAGTAAGTGCTACTATAGGCAAGTTTAAAACATTTAAAAGTGTTTAGTGAACTTATTCAAATAATTGTTTGAAATTTAGCAGGTTGTTTTGCAATGTTAATTTGTGTATTTTAAAATTGTGAATGCAATTTATTCCTAACTTGTAAATGATTGTAACTGTAGTAGTGGTTAGGGGGGTTTCATGTTTTTTATTACAATTAAATATGTAAGTTTGTAATTGTTATGTTGATAATAATTTTTTAATTTTGTTTTTTCGACCTTACCCATTTTAGAGGTTTATGTAGCTTTATAATTATAAGAAATATTATTGCAGCTAAATTTATTTGAGAACTATTGTTATTATTGTTGGTAATTTTAATTGTGTACTTACGTATTGTAGGCCTGAAGACAATTTCGTATCCGGGATCTTTTCCGTTATACGTATACCACTATTTAAATATATTGAATAATACATTTTAACCATTGTTTGGTATAAATAACGGAACATGTTTTAAAACATGTTTTCCTCATTTTCAACCTTTAGAACCGGCTTTCTTATCTGTAAAGCGGTTTTCTTATCTGTAATCTGGCAGTCGTCAGTTTGTTTGCGAGACATAATGAACTTTCTTCGATTGGCCGATCTATACAAAACTGAAGAAGATGCGATACATTTTTTCCAAGGTAAATCTGTTTTGCATAATCCTCGGAAATGTGTGCGTGGACACGACATGGTCCTTAACGTGAATTCGTGTAAATGGGTATGTTCTAAACGTGAGTGCCGTGAGTACAAATCTATTCGAGTTGACACTTATTTAACAGGTTCGAAACTGCCATTTCGAAAGGTGTTACTTTTTATCTATTGTTGGTCCAGGAAATTAACAACAATTGAATTTTGTGAGCACGAACTAGAAATCAATCATAACACAACTGTAGATTGGTGTAACTATATGCGTGAAGTATGTGCAGACAATTTGTTACGCAACCCTATTCAAATTGGAGGACCTAACACAACTGTGGAAATTGATGAAAGTTTATTTTCGCGTCGTAAAAATAATGTTGGTCGTGTACTTCAACAACAATGGGTATTTGGAGGAGTTTGTCGTGAAAGTCGTGAGTGTTTTTTAGTTGCCGTTCCTGAACGTTCCGCTACTCAACTTTTTCCCATAATTAAGGAATACATTAGGCCGGGGACAACAATTATATCTGACGAGTGGCGAGCCTATAATAGCATTTACAGGTTAGGCTATGAACATTATATGGTGAACCATACGTATAATTTTGTTGATCCCGAAAGTGGTGCTCACACACAAACAATTGAGAGTACTTGGCGTCTGGCTAAACAACGAAATAAAAACCAGTGCGGGACCAGACGCACGTTGTTAGATTCTTACCTGTGCGAGTTCAACGTGGCGGCGGCGACACGCAGGAAAGGACTTGTTTGAGGAAATACTGCGTAATATCGCCGAGTATTGGCCACCTTCATCAACATAATAAGGTAACTTACTTACATAAATATAATACTTATAATGAAAAAGCATATAATTCGACATTAAATAGTGGTATACGTATAACGGAAAAGATCCCGTATCCGTTATTGAAATGTTGCCTTTATAAAAGTAATAGATGTACTTGACTTGCAAATCAACCGCTTTTATTTTTACTTTCCTCTTTGTTTACTCAGAGCCTAAATCCTTGTCTAAACATCATATATGGTTTTTAATACTAATATACTTGACATAGTTAAAATATAAATCACTTCAGAATATTTTGAAGTTAATACACTGTTTAAAATCAGTTACAATAGTAAATTTTAAAACAAAATATAAAATCTTTTAGCAAAATAAAAACTAAATTAAAGTACAATAATTATTGAATATTAATGATATTTCATTAGTATATACTTGTATAAAATTGAGTATAGACCTTGTGAATCTAATGTTAGATTCTAATCTAATAAATCTAATCTTAGATTTTTTGCCCCCTCATATATTGGCATTTGTACATTGCTTGATATGTAACAAACACGCAGATAAGATAATATATTGGTACAGATATGTAGATGACGTTATAATACTATACCGAGGAAACATAAGACAATGCCAACAACTCCAAACACATATAAACAAAATACACAAAAATATCCAGTTCACTGCAGAATTTGAAAACAACAAAACATTGAATTTCTTAGACATCACCATAACAAAAAATCAAAACAAGCATGAATTCAACATATACCGCAAGCCAACCATGACAGACACATTGATACACAATTCATCAAACCAATAAGTGTTGCAGTGACTGAAAAAGTGTAACCCTAAATTAGTAAAACACTGATATATAACAATGAACAAAAAAAATTATACAGAAAACTGGGTAATTAATTGTACATAATAAAATTTTTTAGTTGAAAGTAATAATCACAAAATTACTTTCAACCTATTGCAGGTTAAATTATTTGTGTCTGAGCAATTTAGTGGCACGAGATAATTCATTATGTCAAGTTATTACTGCAACTGAATTGTGTTGAGACAAAAATTGTTTTGACATGAGAAACGAAGTGTTGAATATTGCACAAGCTTATCTGAAGCAAGAAGACAATATCCCATTGACAAGGATCAAGAAGACTAAACATTCAACAATAAAAAACAACATAGTCTAAAAGCAACAATTAAAATCATTTGTCCCTAAAAACGAAAAAAGAAATATTGTCCCTAAAAACAGAGACAAAATAGTTTTTTTGGTAACAAACAATGGGTTAAATGTTTTTTTTTTAATATTATTTGATGGGAATTATATTTTAAAATTATCAATAAAAAACAAGTGAAAAATAAATACTTATTTTAAAAATAACCGGGCACACCTGGATGAATGGTACATTTATATTGAAGGTAGCTACATTAACTATATACTAAAAGTTCACTCTAATCTCTGATTAATAGAGGAGATGATATGAAAAGGTTATTAAATACCTGAGCAACTTGAATACCCTTGTAGGCAGGAAGAAACACAGTGACATTGAATTCTGGGTAAATAAAATAGGGAATACAGTCGTTTGTATCTTGGACATTAACATGTACTTTAACAGTTGATGTACTCCAAAGTGGAGGTTTTCCTAAATCATGAACTCGCACACTAAATTCCAGAGTATGCATTTGTTCATAATCCAACCTTTTCTGAGTTACTATAGTACCTGCAAATTAATAAAATTATTCAATTGAAAACTAAAATATCACTCAATATTGTTCATGTACATATTATTATAATACAAAATAATAAAGTAATCTTCTTTTAAATTAAATAAAATTTTAAATAATTATTTATAAAAGTGGAATCTATTACTTACTCATGCCTTTCGAACCGTTGCTTCATTGACAATGCCCAGCCTGCTCCTGTTGGCATTCCCTCAAGATTGCAGACATGTGATTTATGGGTATGGCTGTGTACTACGTATTAGAAAAGGGTGTTAGATTCAAAGTGTATGTGGTCATTCAAATATTATGTTTTTGTGTTAGATGCTGTTTGTGTATTTAAAAGTTATTTGCAGTGGTTAGATTTTTTCTATTATCCAGGGTAAAGCAGAATGTCTCATTGCACTATTGATACTTTAATTTTTAAATTATTCTATTAAGTGGATGAATTAATGTGTTTTTTTTTATATATTTTGGGTAAAGCATTAAATATGGAGTTTTGGGTTTTATTTTTTTATAGTATTTCTTTCATTCTGAGTTCATGATTTCAGTTCATTTGTTTCGATGATTTTAACTTTATGATTGATATTTTGGTGTAGGGTCTAGTTCATGTTGTTTCCTGTAAAGAATTTGTATTGTCAATGTCTTGGTGCATTATGCCTAGAGCATTGCCTTCAACTACTTATGAAAATTGGTCACTTTTTATTCGATGGATTCAAGGGTTATGTGTTCATTAACCCTTAGCACTCAGATTTTTTAACATGCTTTGCTTCCCCACTTGTAATTAAATTGAGATAAATTCCTCACCTGCAAGTTGCATTATTGTTTATGGAAAACTTTGTTTTCTCTTACATGATTTTAGTAAACTAAGCTATTTTTATTCAGTAATACTGTATGTACATGATTTTATAATCTTATTTGTAGTTTTGCAGAGTATGATATCTTTGAAAACAGTCTTCCGGATGAAGTCCTGGTTTTCTGCTGCATGTTTTGCAGTGAAAAACTGTTTCCCTTCTACCTCCTTTTATCTTCCTGTTACTGCAAACTACACAATCCTTAGAATTACTTTTATCATTGGAAAAGATTAAATGTAATTTCCCATTCAGTCTTTCTTCTTTATCAGTAGTTGATGGCCGACCCCTCTTACTACACGAGTTATTCCTGATATCACCAATGAGTTCCCTCACCAAGTTTTGGCGAAACTATTTTTGTTTAACAGGATTTTCTCTCATTTCCTTTTTTTGTTATTATAGATAATAAAACTGTTTACTACAGCTACATCTAATAGCTAGAAAAACATTTTCCTCCACCATTTATTTGTTCGTCTCATAAAACTGCACGGTTCATTATATTGAACAGCTAAATCTACACCACCCATAAACTGGATATATTTACAAATACCTGTTGGTTTAATTATTTTGTTTATGAAACTGAACTACATTCTAATAAATCAGGATCAAGTAAAAGATCAGGAATTTCAGAATCACTAACTGCACGTGAAACCACGGCAAACTACGAGTAACAAATAACCTGCTAAACTGTAACCTACTTGCAGCTTACAACGTAGCGGCAAACTAGATTTTGGGATGACTCACATATTCCTAGACATTTTCAACTTAGTTCACATTATTGCCAATAGAGTGTAGCACCAAACGGTAAAAGATTGAATGTCGTGGGCTTCGCCGCAGACAAGTTATAGGCATTTGAAAATCGTGTCGGGTGACCCCCGACATACGAGTAAACTGCAATAAATGCTTGGCAGGGCTCCCCCGACAGTCGATTGCTAAGGGTTAACTGTGTTTGGTTTGGTGTTTAAGATAGGCTTTTTATGTTTAATGTGTTGTCTTGTCTTAATATGTGTGTATGGTGAGTTGGTTCAGTTTTCTGTATTGATGCTTCTGTGTCCAAAAGTATATGTTGGGATTTGTTTCTGGCTGTATTTCTTTGGAGTGAAAGTTGTATTTAAGCCCTTTGTTTAGCAGTGTTGATTCGTTTATATTAATTTTAATTCTTGAGGTATATGGATGAATCTGGTGGTTGGTGTGGAAAGTAATATTGATTGAGAGATTTTGTAATTTTAGTTTATCCTTGTGTGTATCATAATGTGTTGTTTATATATATGTGACTTGGTGTACTGGATGATTTCTTCAGGTCTGGTGTAATATTCAAGTGAAAGGTTGGTGTACTTTGTATAGTGTATCGTTAAGTTGATCTCTTTTAGAGAATTGTTTGATATTATTTTTAATTAATATTTTCTGTGCCTGAATTTTTTTTGCAACTGGTGTTTTATTTTCTATTGTTATTTTGGCATATTTCAGTATTGTGTTTTGTTTCAGGCATTACATTTTAAGAAAATATGAATGGAGGTTTTGTCTTGCTAGTAGCTGGTTAGGCTCCATCAATGAAATGACAGTTTTGAAACACGTCTCCATAGTAAGTTGATAGTTTTCTCTTGATTCTTTAAATAATTACTAATGATTCAATCAGTGAAATCAAGATGATTACAAGAACCAATTTTAAATAAAATTTACTTACCAGTTAAGGAGTCTATATGAAACATTTTCTGAAATTCAGTTTCCACAATTTCATAGTGTATCACAGCATTTAACTGATAATCTGCATCATAGGCTTGGATAACTAAAGGTGTGTTGAATTCATTTAACAAAAAAGTAGATGGAATTACATCTTCAGACACTGTCCCGTTTAAGAGCTTATCAAGAATAACTGGAGCATTGTCATTGCAATCCAAAACATGAATCAATAATTGGCATTCTGCTTTAGATCCTGCCTATCACAAAAATATCATTCATTATTTCAAAAATAAATAACGCTATAGAAATCAATCCAATAACTGGCTTAATCAAATTGTTTACAAATAAAACAAATTATTCTTTTCAGTCTCAATATGAGTCTATAAAATTGTTAATAATAATAATAATATCACAATAAATTTAATTATTCATTGATTTTGTTGTACATGATATTTGGTTAAACTTTTTGTTCCAGCTAGATAAAATTACAACTTTCTGAACATATGGTAAAGTAATTTATAAAAAATGTAGTGAGATAAATCGTAAAGCAAACACATAAAGCAATTGTCATCAATTCTCTAAGTTTACCTCTAGAAAGAAATAGTTGTTGAGCTATGCAACAAGCTGTTTTAGTGACAGGTAATCTATAAAGTGATCAAAGAATATTGTGTTCAATGGGTTGGTAGGCATTAGGCATGAAGTTGACATATCCTGTGATTAAACAATTCTTTTGTTTTGTTTAGAGATTTGATGGTTTATTTTATGTGAAAAATTTCTTGTCTTTGTTTGTTTGTTTAGTCATGCCTTTACAACCACTGTAGCCTAGCTCAACAATGCTTCCTAACAGCTATAATAGGCATTGATGATAATTATTTGCTTAATGCTCTCAAAAGTATTTTTCTCATTATTTTCTGTTTAATTTAGTGAGTTAAACTTTATAACTTTAGGCCTATAAACTTTTAAGTTCAACAAGTTGTAATTTTTTAAAATTTACATAAAAAGGATTAAATAGAATTACATAAAATTTTAGTATTATCATTAAATTTAATAATTTTTGTGAACTAAAATGATGATAGTTTCAATGGTAATAAAAAAATGTTAACGTAAATTAAATATGTAACTTTTTTCAATTAGTCTGAATTAAAAATTCTAGCAGTTCCCATACTTTTTAAAAATGAAAAATCTAGTAGCTCAAGTTTAAGATGGAAATAAGTATATTCATTTTTCATTTTGTAAAGTTTTTTATGAACAAAAATGACTCTTTAAAGGTAAAATTTATTTTCACTTTACTTTCTAGAGACATTCCGTATTACTGACTTTATCACAGAATATAATACAAATATTACAAATGAACTGATTCAATTTAATGTCAGTAATTGTAACATTTAAACTTTATAAAAAACAACGTGCTAAATTTATGAAAATCATTTTGAGACATGACATTTTTATTTACACCAAGGTAACTTCAGCAGTGTCTATGACCACACTTTATCACGAAACTTGTGATATATATATATATGTGTGTGTGTGTGTGTGTGTGTGTGTGTGTGTGTGTGTGTGTGTGTGTGTGTGTGTGTGTGTGTGTGTGTGTAAACCTATATATATACATACACTCACAGAAACACACTTTAATTAGGTTTTTGAATTGAACACAATTTTGAAAATGGTGACCTTTTAAACTTTGAAGTAACTTTGAATTTTAATCACTTATTTTTCTTCAATTACTTTTTTGGGGGCTTAACTTTGACTTTTACTTTTTTTAATAACTTTTCCAGATTGTCACCCATCAGAGTCTCCTTCATCAGGGATACAAATCATTTATTGTGATCAGAAATGTTATGCCTCAGTGGTTTTAATAAATTTACTAATACTAACACTTGAACTAATACTTTTATTATAAAACTATTTAGAGCCATTCAATTCATTTAATCATATTATCAAAACCTAACCAAATAGTGATGTACATTACATGCTACAGCTGTTATAACTACTATATAGTTTTGTTTATATTTTAATAAAGGTATTTAAGTCTAATTACTAAATTAGTTGCAGAAATTAGCAATGTGTAGAGCTGCACTTCTTCATAATCAACAGGTCTTTTTGTTAATACAATTCCAGTACTTGGGTTAATTGTAAATGAATCTCCTTCATTCCCTCCAATAATTTCAAAATGAAGTGAAGAGCTACTCTTTCCCTCTATATGTTTAACTAGTGTGCCAGCAGGTTCATTTTCAAACAAATGCCCATAAAACTCATCCTGAGTGAATCTTTAAAACAAAAATATAAACCATTATTAAAAGAGTATATTTTTAACCTAATTTTATAAATAGTACAGTAATACCCCGTACTTACATGATAAGTGGAGTCGAGCGATAGCCATGTAAGTTGAATTCGCGTAATTTGGAATTTAATTTTATATACAATCGCATAGGAATCAATTAAACATGTTTAATTGGGACCAAAGACTAAATAAATTAATAATTTAGAAAGAAAATATGTATGTATTAAAATCTTAAATACATAATACAACAAAAAATTATATTATATGCATACCTATTGCAAAGAAATAAGTAAAAAAAAAGTATTTTGACAAAGAAGGCTTCATAAAATCTAGTAAATTCATTTGACGAATTGAAGATTTTTTCTTCTCACTCAGAATTTCCTCGTAACTGTTTTTTTTTTGTTTTGTGGCAGGAATACTCTCATTGTTGGAGTCTAAGTTTTCCAAAATTTGTGAGCCTTGCTCAATTAAACTAAGGCATTATGTCAAGTTTCTAACCGTCATTTCATCGAAGTAACCGAAACCGTCAAGTTTCTACGTCAACTGGGTCTAAATAATCTGCGTTTTTAAGGCCTTCCTTTTGCCCACGAGTTTTTGAACATCATCATTATCCACTTCTAGATTGATTTTTTTAATAAAACCAACACCTTCTTCAATTACCTCAACAATTTCACCTAACTCTGGCACTAACTCAGAGTTATAGTGGCGAAAAAAATAGACACATTTCTTTCCAAACGATATTCAAAGTTTTTTTGTGAAATTTCATTCCAAGACTGTCCAATGCGTCTCAAAGCATCTGAAGCTTTGAATTGTTTCCAAAAATCTTCAACGGAGCGATCGTTGTTCTGTCTCATAGCTTCATGCAAATGCGCAAACGATCTTGTGTACTAAGCTCTAAATATTCTGATGACTCCCTGATCTATCAGTTGAAGCAAAGTTGTGTTTGGTGGCAATAATAACACTTTCACGCGTGTGTTGAAATTATTTAAAGTAGTAGGAGAATGGCCAGGTGCATTGCCAACTAATAGAAATTACTTTAAAATGAATTTGTTTGGACCAATTTGTCACCTAAGCCTTCCGATTCGACTTCCAAAATCACATGCAAGATTGCTTTAGAAATATTGTTTTTGCCCTTGGATTTTCTGAGCGATAAATTATGAGAGGTTGCTACTTACAATCACCTGATGTATTTGTGCCAACCATCACTGTCAATCGGTCTTTGGCGGCCTTAAAACCTGGAAATATTTCCTCTTCATGCTCTATAAAGGTTCTTTTAGGCATTTTCTTCCAGAACAAGCCAGTTCCTACGTAACTCAGACAGCATTATTTAAAACTGCGTAACTTGGGTATCGCGTAAGACAGGGTAGCGTAAGTCGAGATGTGACTGTATATTTATATTATGGGTATATTTGTTTTAATTTATAGTTCTCAAAAGTTATACATTTGTTCTCAATATAAACAAGTTTACTAATCTCAATAATGATTTCTGACAGGTAAATGGTCAGTTAATTTACTTATATTGAAACACTTAAATGAAGAAACTTACAAGTAAAAATTTACTTTTATATTAGTGAGTAATATTATAATATATCCTTCTGCCAAGTATATAATAATATAACCACTTATAATTCGTTGCTAAAGATATTGGTAATTTCAAATTAATTGATTTTGGCATTTAAGTAATATTATTTATATGAATTTTAAAACACTAAAATTTCTTAATAATGTTTCAATTATAAATTACAATGCATTGAACTTATGGTAATTATATCGACGTGTGACTACCGCTATTTTCGTCGTATTCTTTTACTTTTCTTGTGTATTTTTACGTCCTAGACACGAATCCAATAATATTTTTTGTCGCTGGTGCCGTTTTTTCAAAATATACTTTAAAAAACGGTAAAAATATAGTCGTAATGATGTTGGTTTTAAAAATTTTTTTGTTTTGTTTTTAAATTACTCGTTTTAATGTATAGAACACGATTATCAACTTTTCTGAGGAAAATATGGAAAATTACTTTAATCACATTTTAAATGTTAAGTTGTAAAGGCACGTAGGCCTATAGCATGAACCGGGCGCGTAGTAGCTACAGCGCACTGCACTATGTCTAGATTTATAATTTTATACAACATTACTATATACCTACATTAAAATATACCTACGAAGTATCTAGTCAGGATAGATTTGTTAATAATTTTATTCAACATTACTATCTACTTGTATTAAAGTATACCTACGAAGTATTCAGTCAGGATAGATTTGGTTGTAATTTTCGTAAATATTTAGATTTATTGCTGATGCAGAAAATTACAACCAAATCTATCCTGACTGGATAATTCATAGTTATATTTTAATATAGGTAACTAGTAATGTTGTATAAAATTATAACCAAATCTATCCTGACTTGATACTTCATAGGTATATTTTAATGTGGGTATATAGTAATGTTGTATAAATCTATAACCAAATCTATCCTGACTGAATACTTTGTAGGTATATTTCAATATAGGTAGAGAGTAAAATTGAATAAAATTATAACCAAATCTATCCTGACTGGATACTTCGTAGGTATATTTCAACGTAGGTATATAGTAATGTTGTATAAAATTATAACAAAATCTAGACGTTTAATAATAAAATAATAATGACGATACGACGTAGAGGAGAAAAAAAATGTTGAATTTGTGTCAAGGACATAAAAATACATAAGAAAAAAAAATATGAAAATATCGGTAGTCACACTTCAATAAAGGTTAGTTTAGGTTATGTTGTTTTAAGTATATTTTTAAAAAACGGCACCAGTGACAAAAATTAATGTTGGATTTGTGTCTAGGACGTAAAAATACATAAGAAAAGTAAAAGAATATGACGAAAATAGCGATAGTCGCACGTCGATATAATTACCGAACTTATATTTGAATTATATTTTTGAAAAGTTTTCTGAGACAGAGTTTTCAATCATACTGAGCAATCTTCATCAGTGTCTAAGTTGGCTGCTGGAAAAAGTTCTCAAGTTAGACGGCAGTAGTTAGAGATGTGGTTATTTTTGTCCACGTGGAGAGTTTCTAGATGTCTGGTTGTTGTAGATGTCTGCATAAGTGAAGCCTGTTTTTATTATGTGGTTGGAAGAAGATAAGTGATCACCAATGGTAGAAAATACAAAATCCACTTGTCTTGTTATCCCTTGATAATTGCTGCTCCTGAAGGTCAGTATTGTTCAATGAGGGCTTCGTTGTGTGAATGACCTTAGGCATGTGTTGGTTACATGCAAATTGTTTTATTTAAACCAAAGTCACATATACCTCAGTCAACACTTCAGGCATCAATAGAACATAATGTTGGGTATTCAATTCACCAACACAAAGATAATTTACAAGATCAGCCAATGTGTTGCTATGATATTGCATATTATACATCAACTTCACAAGGCTGAAGAGCCTCCTTAAATGAATTACGAGAATACATCTCAGGGACTAATGGAATACTTGTGCTCGATCCGAATCGATGGCAGCTGAAACAAATCTAAAAACTAAACTGTTGATGCCCCTAAATGGCCATTTGCCTTCTTTTTTGATGTTGTAATATAGAATCAATCCTGAATGACTTTTCATATAAAACCATTTAAATTTCATAGATTTTCTTCTACTGATTTATCATGACCTTTAAATAATTACCAGTTTGTGGTGTTAAAGTCTCAAACAACTTTCCATGTTTCTCAACTGGCAATTCCAACGAAATATGTAGCACTGTTCCATTAACAAATCATACCGCCACACCGGTTAAAGCTTCATCTTTAACTGCTTTCCTACCATAGCACTGATTGGCTATATCTGTTATATATTCAATTTATTTTTTTTCCAATACAAAGCTCCAGTGAATACAGTAAAAAAACATCCTAATGTGACTTAGTTTTTGGTTGTAATGTAACCATTCCTTTGGTCCTTGATACTATGAGTAATGTCACTTAGTAATTAAAGTTGCTCGTCGTAATCATGTTGAATTTACTGATTAAACTGTAAGTAATTATTGCATAACTTAATACTCATTTTGAAACAATTGTTTCATTTTCTTAGACGATTAGCTTCGTCAGCATGTAAGTTCTAAAGCATTCACTCAGTTATCCAATAATTACTTATAACTTAATAATTGTTGTAGTAAATTCATTGCAGTACACATTCACACATTTTGGAGCCATTCACGGCCTGTTCAGTAGCTTCATCTTCAAACTTAGTTTCAACAATATCTACTTGATCCTCAAGTACATTTAAAGCATTTGCCTGATAGTGTGAAGTTTCTAACTGTGTATCTCTTGCTTGAAGTATTTCAAAACAAGCATTTGTTTTACTTTGACACATTATACCTCCCGAATGGTGATGCTGTAATTAATCAGTACTTTAAAATAGTAGGTCGCATACAATAGATTGTACTAAGGATTAGCTATTGACATAATTCTTATTATTAATTATGTATTTCATTCTTCCCACATTTTTGTTTTAAATATCATTCACTGCTTAGCCACTTGCGTTTAATTATAAATAGCCCTATGTTATTGCATTGCCATCCAGTCTTGAGCTGAATTTAAAATTATAAGTCTCTAGGTCATTGGGAAGTACGTTTAAATTTGATTGCAAAATTTCACCAGATTATTTTGTTTTGAATTTCAATTCAATACTTTACTTAAGGTAAGTTATAGATAACCCAATAATTTTGCATTCTCATCCAGTTCTGAGCTGTGAACCTTTGAAATTTCAGGCTCATCAATTTTGATAGCAAAATTCCACTCAGATAGGCAGACAACAGGAGAAGTAATAAAAATATATGAAAATGGTGCATATTTATGTCAACAGTTGGATGAGTAACCAAAATTATAAAAATATTAGTATCATTGTTAACAATGACATAACTTTATTTAATGTCTGTTAATAACCATTCAATGTGTTTAAGGTTAATTACAGATCTCAGACCATTTCATGCTTTGACAAATACACTCTGTTTCGATATTCTATCCGAAAATCTTTTTCAAGAGCTAAAAATTTATTAATCTAATATCAAACCATAATTCACAAGTTATAAATTGTGATCAAAATTTGACTTGTCTAGTAGAGCAATTTGACTACTAAATATTAATATTTATTAAGAATAATGAAATATTTTATTTTAAGAATGTTAAAAGTATTGTTTATGAATGTTATAAACTGTAAATTGTGGTTTAATATTAGATTAATAAATTTTTAATTCTAGAAAACGATTTTCAAATAGAAAATTGAAACGTAGAGTGTATTTATAAAAGCATGAATTGGTCTGTGATCTGTCACTAACCTTAAAAAAAGTAAATAACTATAAACCAGTTATCTGTTCTTTTTACTGTATAGAAACTGTAATCTAATTTTCTTTTTTTTTAATAAATAAGACATTTTTATCAGGACCCATTTGTTTATATCAGTTGTATTACTATCAACAAATTGTAAAACTATAATTAAAATAATACTGAACTAAGTGAATACGTAAGGGCTTACTTGCTGATGTGTTTCGAAACAATTGTTCCTTTTACGAAGCAAGGATCAATTGTTTCAAAATGTGTCAGTAAGTAAGCCCTTACCTATTCACTTAGTTAAGTATTATTTAATTATAGTTTAATCAGTGAATTCAAGATGATTACAACAAGCAACTTTAAATTGTAAAAATCTGATAAAAACTAAAGCGAGTGCGTGAATGAGTAAATATGTTTTTGTGGGTTGTATGTCATGACTTTATGATTTGCATCATTTTCCTCACTATATAGTGTTTATTAGTATATTGATTTCAGTTTATAAACCATAATACAATATAAAGACTTTTATATCCAAATTGTAGATTTTTTTTATATTTTGAAAGCATTCTACTGCTGGATAAATCTCTATATTTAATAAAACACTATTCTAATACAAAAATATAGCATAAAACTGGAATTATACCTTGGCAGTGAATTATCTGCTGTAACAACCATGATGTGTACAGGAAGTGAAGATTCAAAAGGCTGTGGTCCACCATCAGTTGCCTTCACAATAAGAATATACTCTGTAAGTTTTGTCATGTCTAATTCACGGATTAAAGTCAATGTACCTTGAAGGGGATCCAGTTGAAAAGTATGTCCAATATTGCCTGCAAATTAGAGTATTATTGAACCTCTAAATTTAAAAGATTGTCCTTACCATTTTAAAATATATACACACACACATAAAATAGTGCCAATATAAATGACAAATGAGGATTCTTATTTCCAATATAGATCTCATTATCAATGTGAATGCAACTGATGCTAATTGGCACTGATGAAGTGTTAGAGAGGATGGAGGTGGTGAGACTATAATAGTTCTCGAGATTTTCTGGTTAATTATGTCGAATCTGAGACCATTCCTCCAACCATCCTTATCAACAATGTGACCTATTTTCTCTTTAAAACATCCTTACAAACACATTAACAAATTGATAATTTTTTTTAACAACCATGTACCTCAAGTTAACAAATGCAACAAGTCATTATTTGATAAATTATACTGTTGTCTAAAAACTCCAAAACCATAAATCTAAAAACCCACTCCTTAAATCTGAAGAATAACTTATATAACTCTACTTTAATCACTTTAACATTAGTTTATGGCTATCTGAACATAAACTGTGTCCTTAGGACACTGATGAAGATCGCCACATGCAATTGAAAACGTTCTGTCTCAGCAAGTTTTTATAAATTTACAAAATTTAAAGTTCGGAGAGTCATAAACTAATGTTAAAGTAGTTGATTAAGATTCACCAAACGTAATGGACTATAAAATTCAAGAATATTTACTATAAAATGACAATTAACAAATCTTATACTAAGTGTACTATGATTATAAGTATAAATAACTATAACTACAAAATAGCCTGCTACACACAGAAACTTCATTAAACTATCTAAACCTAACTGCATAACCAACATATACAATACAGTAATACCTCAACTTACGCTACCCCGTCTTACACAATTCCCAAGTTACACGGTTTTAAATCAAGCTGTCAGAGTTACGCAGAAACTGAAAGTGATATTTTTGCCACCAAACACAACTAGTTTGCTTCAACCGATGGATCAGAGAGTTTTCAAAACATTTAAATCTTACTACACAAGAAGATCACTTGCGCATCTGCATGAAGCTAAGAGACAGAATAACCAGTTCTCTGTTGAAGATTTTTGGAAACAATTCAATGTTTTAGATGCTTTGATTATCATTGGACAATCTTGGAATTAAATTTCACAAAAAACTTTGAATGGTGTTTGGAAAAAGGTGTGTCTATTTTTTCTACCACTGAAACTCAAGCGGAATCAGTACCAGAGTCTAATGAAATTCCTTATGTGATTGAAGAAGTTGTCGGTTTTGCCACACAGCTCAATTTAAAGTGGATAGTGATGACATTCAAGAACTGCTGGAGTAACACAACCAGGAGCTGACAATTGATAAGTTCATAGAAGTGTGTGAGAAAAAGCAAGACCTTAAAAACCCATATTCCTTAGACCCAGTTGATGTAGGAGATGAAATGGCGGTTAGAAACTTGACAATAGGTCTTAGTTTAATTGAGCAAGGCTTACAAATTTTGGGAAACATAGACTCCAAAGATGAGCATATATCTGCCACAAAACAAAAAAATTAGCAGGTTTTGAAGAAATTCTGCGTAAGAAGAAAACTTCAATTCGTCAAACGAAATTACTAGATTTTATGAGGCCTTCTATGTCAAAATAACTTCTTTTTACTTACTTCTTTGCAATATGTATGGATGTAAAATTTATTTTTGTTATACTTAAGATTTTAATACTAACACATTTTTCTTCTAAATTATTAGTTTATCTAGTCCTTGGTCCCAATTGAACATGATTCCTATGTGTGATTGTATGTAAAATTATACCCCGATTTACGCGAATTCGACTTACACGGTTATACCTTGGTCCCACCTATCGTGTAAGTCATTCTGTATACAAAACAAATTCTTCTGAAATATATGAGCCACCATTTAGCTCCCTCAGTGTTTACATAGCTAAACAGAAAGATCATTCCACAATCATTACCAAGATCATATTAAGATACCTAGAAATCATAACACTCAACCAAACTTAGTTGAGTACCTCATACCCTAAAACCATAACCATAGAACAAGAATCAAAAAAAATATTTATTATTAAGACCAATAGTCTTGATAAAATCATAAACCCAATAGTAACAAACTTCCCAAAATCAAACCATATGAAATATACAAACATTTGAAATTACAACACCCACACATACAATTCACACTATACTACAACTCTCATATGCTATTTTTCATATTTATCCTTAAAATCTTATAGATAATTAGACATAATTTCCATACCCCAACTTTATTCATCAGGTTTCAGTGTTAACCAACTTTAGTTGTAATACAAATTAAAAAAGAGACAAATTCCCTAGATAACTATATTCAAAGTCAAAATAACTGCTATTTTAGGCAAATTCATATACAACAAAGTGAATAAGTGTAAATTAATAGCATTTAATATATATTGAAATATAACAATATTACCTTCTGCTTAAAATTTTGAAACCACTAGGAAAACAATTTTAAAAATTATTTAATTCACTAATTATACAGAAATATATTTGATTGATATAGATTTAATCTTTAGCTCTATAAAAGGTTTAAACCATGAAAGAGTTTATAAGTTTCGTATTAAATATAAATTATGGTTGAAAACATAT
Organism: Prosapia bicincta; assembly: GCA_036971475.1. NCBI lineage: Eukaryota > Metazoa > Arthropoda > Insecta > Hemiptera > Cercopidae > Prosapia > Prosapia bicincta. Next base: position 18,773,893 of record JBAIZL010000008.1, read on the forward strand.
ATCAATACTGAAATCAACATAGACAAGTTATACTGAAGAAACAATTTTTTTGTTGTTTTGTTTTCAACTACTTTTGTTAATGTAAGAACAAATCTAACTTTAGCAAATGTTATAAATTTATAACTGTATGAAGCAACTGTGGCGTAATGTTTATTTTTAAAAATAAATAAAACCTCTAAACCACAAATAACATTTATTTAAACCTTATGTACATTTCGATTGCCCAGCAATCATCTTCAGAGGTATTTAAAAAATACAACTGTATTTATAAATTTAAATCATTTTTTCAGGAAATGTAATTATATATTTTGCAAACTACTGGTAAACTATAAATCCTGATAATCGCACACATAAACAATGTAAAAAAAAATTTAAGTAAATTCCTAAATCGTCACAGAAAAATTTTATATTAGTTTCTATTTATCTTATAATTACAATTAATATAAATATGTCTATACATATGTCAGAATACCAATATTAATTGTCAAAATAGAACGTGAATTTCCTTGCAATTTTCCATTATCTTTTCTATCTATGGTATTGGACTATTATTTTTGTTTGTTACTATTTATACACTTTCTTTTTTTTTGTCGTTTGCATTGTATTGTAGTTTTTTTTGCTTACCTATTGCATTGTCTGTTTGTGAATCAAGTTTCGATACATTTATTCCAGTTTGTTTATTTTATTCTTTTCATTCATTTTTAATCCTAGAACATTATTTATGATTACTGTGATTTATTTATGATTACATGATATTGTGTGATAACTATGACAGCAATTTAAGGTTGTACCAATGAAGGTTTCATTGACAACCAGATGGGGGAAAAAAATTCATATGCATCTTTGAGAAATACATTTCTATGTATGGGAAAGTTGGCATAGTGTTAGAGCGCTAAAATTTGAACATGAAGATACTCAGTTCAGATCTGACCTAGACCCCAAATTTCTATAATTTAATAATTGAATAAATATTTGAAAACAGTATTAACATCAATTGACATCCACTATAGGTTAAAAAAATGTATTTGAACTTGAATGGATGAAATAAAAACATATTTTATTAAAGATTTAAAATTTGTACAAGATATATATCAGGATAGTGTGAGCTAATAAAAGGAACTGAAAAATTAATGAGTTACAAGGGGCAGGTTATAATAACTTTTCACACAACTTTTTTTACTGTATTAGTTATGCAATCAGAAGTACAAAAAAATATTATGGATACGTACAGTGCCTTTCTTAATCCTATAGGAAAGTACACTTTTCATAATGAGCAACTATCATTTTAATGAGAGGAATAAATTAAGTTCTTGCAGAGTAATTATTGATAAGTGAGTGTTACCTCTCAATTTCATGTAGGTATTTTCCTTGAATCTTATAAATACAAGTATATCACCAGTGGTGCTAGTTATGCTTGCCTCTCTTTGATGAGCTTTGTTCTGTCTGTTAATTGTGACAGTAGCTCATAAAGCAAAAGCTATTCAATATGGTCAAATTATTGGCTGGAGTTGATTAATCTTTTATCGCAATAGACAATACATTACTAAAAAAAAGGAGAAAATAATATTTTTTTTATTGTGAAAAATCGTTTTCTACTGTAATTATTATGATCGAAAATGAATCAACTTTTGCACCCCCTCAAAAAAATGTTGATGATGAAACATGTACCATGAAACTCTCCTTGTCTTTATAAACATCCATTACTATTTATATTACTTCCAATCACGATCTATAAGATTTTTGTCTTCAAGGAAATGTGGTATGTAAAACAAATAATAAATTCTGAAAAAGACAGTGAACACACTTTTACAATGCTAAGGAACTAAATGTATAAAACCTATAGAGAATCTACAAAATAACATGCATTGCCTTCTCCAGTTTCTACATTGGCCAAACTGGTACATGATTCAACACAATTCAACTACTTACCAATAACATAAACATAAAACCGAAATCCAACTGTACTACAAGCATAGAATACACCCACACTCATACAGAAAATTCAAGACTAATTTAAATATTCTACATTCTGTACAAAACTATACCTAGAACCTAACCACCACAGAACATTTTGAATTAAACAAATAACAGAAAAACAAAATATTTTATACTACCACAGGCCCTTTAAATCTAGTACTCTTTCCCAATACATTGTACTCAACCCGCCTATCCAAAACCTCCTCATACCCATGAACCACAAGCCTGCACCCTTTAGTGAAAGTTATCAGTAGCAGGAAGGCATCATAAATAAAACAATGGTTACCAAATTGTGAATGCCAGGTAGGCTCACTCACACACAGAGTCCTAACTCACACAAAGGCAGATGAATAGGACGGGTCGTATTTCTTCCAGCGCTCTGTTTATTAGTCACCTAGTGGTGCTTCCTTGATCAAACTCTAATTTTTTTAATTTTATAACACCTTTCAGAAAGCTTAGCATATATTAATTCTTCACATATTAGAAGAAAATTCATACTAAACAATGTACAACTTAAGTAATTTGTAATTTAATTAATTTCTTAGCTAAAGGAAAACACTGTACTTATTACGTTAAAGTGACTAATATCTACTAAAGTAAATCATGTGTTGTTTGATATAATTTTTCTTGTAATTTTAACTGCTTAACTTTAACAGCTTATAGACTTTTAGATTAAAATCAAAATATGGAGCGGCAAACAAATATCTAGAAGGAAGATGGTTGGCCATATCCGTCTGTTCTGTTATCTGAAATCAATTTGTACATTTGGTGTAAAGTTTTGGTTAGATTTGAATTTGTTTCTAGTGAAATAGAAATATTATACAGTGAAACTTGTCTTAGACGGACCCTGTGTTAGGCGGAATCCCGTCTATCGCGTAAAACTTTAAAGGTTCCGACTGTCGCCTATTTAATTTACCTGGTTAATAATCTTCATAAGCCGGAAACTGTCTAACGCGGAAGCGGAATAAGCAAAAGGATGAGTGACACGTATTTACTAAGTCTTAGTTCTGCATAAGCCGGAAAATCTGATCATATACATGCTGTAAAATATAAAGTTACAATGACTTCTGTTTAGATAAAATACAGTTTATAATGTATTTTTTTACCATAACAAAATTCACAGATAGGTCTGCTTAATTGTAACGGATCGTATTTATTTCTGAGAACTCTGTAACAACATTAAGGATTGCTGGTATGCACAAGATAACGCAATGGTATACAAACATCCATAATTTATGATAGGCTATGTGTCAGCAATCGTTTCCTTCAAGATAACGCAATTAATGGTTTACAAACATCCACGGCCAGACATATTGATGTCATATTGATTGACATATTGAAAGGCGAGAGACCGCTTCATTCTAAAAGGCAAAAAACATGCGCAAAAAGAAGAAATTGAAGATGGACCAGTCGTAGAAAACAAAATAAAAACATTTGGCGAGGCTTTAATGAAAATTTGTGAGTTAGAAGATTTTGCGGTACGTATTAACAGCCCGGAAATGCGTCACCATTTGTTACAACTAAAAACAATAACTGAAACACAAGCATGTAAAACTAACCTTTTAAAACAAAAGTCAATGCTAGATTTTTCAATTCTAATTGATTTTCTTTTATTCTTACGTAAGTCTACTATGTACAGTATTTAGCCTAAATACAGTAAGAGGAAAAATATAGTTTTTAATAAATTGCATCATTAATTCATAAATTTTGTTGACAAGTGTATAAGTGTTTTAGTTTTATAGTTTTCTATTAAAAATGTTTTGTGGAGAAGGATAAAAAGATGCTGCATTAAAAGGTAAGATTTGTATTATGTAATGTAGGTTTTAACAATTTCTGTAGTATGCATAGCCAACACCACCTAGAAAACAAGGTTTGCGAGTTGTGACGTCACAGGGCACAGGCTATGGGCACTCATTAGGCAATCAAGATAACCGATATTAATGTTGAATGACGTTTATTTAGACGTTAAAATGTGATAGTTTTTTTGTGATTTAAATACACTTGCTTTATATGTTGAAGTGTTATCTCTGTAGGAAATAAACAGTCAGTTCTTAATCAGAAGAAATTGAAGACGGACCAGTCGTAGAAAACAAAATAAAAACATTTGGCGAGGCTTTAATGAAAATTTGTGAGTTAGAAGATTTTGCGGTACGTATTAACAGGCCGGAAATGCGTCACCATTTGTTACAACTAAAAACAATAACTGAAACACAAGCATGTAAAACTAACCTTTTAAAACAAAAGTCAATGCTAGATTTTTCAATTCTAATTGATTTTCTTTTATTCTTACGTAAGTCTACTATGTACAGTATTTAGCCTAAATACAGTAAGAGGAAAAATATAGTTTTTAATAAATTGCATCATTAATTCATAAATTTTGTTGACAAGTGTATAAGTGTTTTAGTTTTATAGTTTTCTATTAAAAATGTTTTGTGGAGAAGGATAAAAAGATGCTGCATTAAAAGGTAAGATTTGTATTATGTAATGTAGGTTTTAACAATTTCTGTAGTATGCATAGCCAACACCACCTAGAAAACAAGGTTTGCGAGTTGTGACGTCACAGGGCACAGGCTATGGGCACTCATTAGGCAATCAAGATAACCGATATTAATGTTGAATGACGTTTATTTAGACGTTAAAATGTGATAGTTTTTTTGTGATTTAAATACACTTGCTTTATATGTTGAAGTGTTATCTCTGTAGGAAATAAACAGTCAGTTCTTAATCGGAAATAAATAATTAAATTAAATACTGTATTAGAACAAATGTAGACACGATGACAATTAATTATCCGTTATCTATATGGTGTTGGTACAGTGCTATACAGCTGATCAGTAGAAATAATAGCCTTATAGCCAAGAATCCCCATGGTCTACCCTCACCCCAACGCTAAAAATAGACTCGGCAAACATTTCGTGATGGTATTACCATCATACAGTACACTACTACTGTATAAGCCGGAAACCTGTCAAACAGAAAAAAATGCCGGTCCCAATGGATTCCGGCTTAACAGGTTTCACTGTATTTGTTTTTAATGTTAAAAGTATTTTGAATATTTTAGTCTATAAAAAATACAAATACAATTGAAAAAAATGTTAAATTTATTTTCATCTTTACCTACACAAAAGTCTTTAAATATAGATAGAGCTTTAAAAAAAATTAAAACTATTAGTATACACTAATTGCATGCTAGTGATTAATAGTCCATTTTATATTAGTCAAAGAAGTTAAAATGTACTACAAATTAATAACTAATTTTGTTCCAAGTTTAGAATCTTCTATTTTTTTTATCACTGAATTTAACTAATACAGTCGAACCTCTATATAACGAACCTCCGGACAACAAAATCCTCTATATAACGAATGTTTACCTTGTCCCATGACATTTTAGAAGTTATACTGCTTATTTACCTCTATGTAACGAATTTCAGACCTCTCAGTAACGAAGTTTTTTCTTCATTTCAACCGAAGAAATGTTGTGTTGTATAGGCAGCTCACAGTGTCATTACCAGGAAATTGTTTATTTTCAGCAGGAAGGTCAACAAAACCAAGAATGGTAGGAAACACATGTCGGTAATTGACTGCATGTTATAGTTCGGTTCAGTTAAGAATGCAGTGCGGTTAGGAATTCTAAAAACTCAGCATTTATAGATAGGCCTACTGTACAGGCCTACAGTACAATCCCATCCTCCCACCATTTTCTTGTATCACTCATTTCAATGTTGCTAGCTCAGTTACTCAGTTTTATTCGTGCCGTGAGTTTGTCGTGCTGTGAGAAAATGTCAAAAAGAAAGTGTTCAAGTGTAGCAGAAAATGTGAGTGTTTTACGAGAGTTGATGAAGGTGTAAAGACGTTGGATGTTGCGAAAAACATTCGGTATACCTCAGAGTTCGCTATCCACTATTCTAAAAAACCGGGATCAAATTCTAAAACAAAGTGTTTCTTATGATTTGTAAAGATAGAAAATGAAACTTTGTACATTTGACAATATTGATATCGCGATGATTAAATGGGTTACGGTAATGCGCGAGAAAAATCTTCCTTCGTCAGGAAATCTTTTTAAAGAAAAGGCTTTGGAATTTGTAATATCATTAGGACACAGTGGCTTTAACGCAAGTAACGGTTGGATAGAAAAATTCAAAAACCAGAATAACATTGTTCAAAAAGTCATTTCGGGAGAAAGTGCTAGTGTTGATATCCCCACTTGTGAATTATGAAAAGGAAATGTATTGGAAAAAGTTTTAAATGATTATGAACCGGAAGACATTTTCTTGATGAGACTGGTCTGTTTTTTAAATGTTTGCCCAACAAGACACTAACTTTTAAAACCGACCCTTATTTTGGAGGAAAAGGAAGCAAAGAAAGGATCACCGTATTAGTGGCAGATAACATGTTAGGGACAGAAAAACTCGAGTTGCTTGTGATTGGCAAAAGCAAATATCCGCGATATTTCCGATCTGTCAAGTCCTTAGAAGTTGATTACGCGTTTAATAAAAAGGCGTGGATGACTAGCGAAATTTTCATGGATATTGAAGCTGGACAAGCAGATCTTCAAAGAGAAAAGGAAAATTGCACTTTTCATCGACAACTGCCCTGCACATTTGCATGACATCAATCCAAACTGAAGAGTGTCAATTTGTTTTTCTTTCTACCAAATGTTACATTGATACTTCAACCACTCGATCAGGGAGTAATTCAAAATTTAAAGCTACACTACAGAAAAAGAATTTTAAAAAAGATCGTGACTACCATAGAGAACAATGAAATCGTACCTAAAAACATTGTTAATCTAAGGGACTGCATTGCTGAATTGGCAAAAGTTTGCATGAATGATGTATAGAAAATAAGTTTTTAATTGTTTCTCTAAAGCTGGATTTAATTCGGTCACACATGAAGAGGACAGTGAGGACAACATGACATTATGTGAATTAAAAAAGCAATGGGATTTTCTGAAGAGTTCAGGAAACGTAGCTGATGACGTTCCACTTGGAAGATTTTATTTGTCTGGAAGAAGATTTGGGTGTTTCCAATTTTCCAGACGACAAAGACATACTGCAAAGCGTCCAGATGACAAACTCAAATGAACTTTTGAAAGATGATGACGATAACTATGACGATGATTGTGATGAATCTGAAGAGAAGAACCCTACAGATCATGAAGTTTTACAAGCTTTCAAAATCATCAGGCAAGGATTTCAACTGAAAGATGGTGTACCAGACAACATTTTTGATTGTCTGAATAAATGTGAAACATTCATTGAACGTAATGTTTTATCCAAATGCAAAGTGCAACAAAAAATTATTAACTTTTTCAAGTCAAACTTTGAAAACTAGAAACGATTTAAAAAGTACCTATACGCAGTTACTGTATTTACAGTACTGTATTACTGTACATTGTATTTTATGTTTAATTTAATACAGTATGTTTTTTCTCCGGGTACGGTCTGTGTAGTGTATAAAACAGTTTGTGTTGTTTGAAATTGAATTGTGTATATAAAAATAAAATACTGATAGATTGTGTGTATTCAAATAAAATCACTATAGGCAGTTAATAAATGTAATACGGTTAATAAATAATACAGTTACTAAATTACGGCCTACTGGGTTTGCTTCGATTAAATTCCACTACGTTCAAGTCATGCTTCCTGAAAATGAATTGGTGAGTGTACTTATTTACCAATCAGTTTTCATAAGCATTAGATAACTTATCATAATAAAACATTTTTAACAACTTCAATTTCAAATAAATTGAGACATTTTAAAACATTATCCTATATTAGCATTGGCCTATTACACTAACTACGCTCGCGATATTATACTGTATCCCTTTTATTACCGATATGCATAATGCGGTAAGATCAGTAAGATGGGGTGGGAGCATTATTGACAACACAACCTCTCAATAACAAATACCTCTCTACAACAAATTTTTTCTCTGGATAATCGACTTCATTATACAGAGGTTCGACTGTATTTAAACTAGTTTAAAACCATTTCTTTCCAGTTTTAGCATTATATATGTCACAAGGTTGATTTTTATTTGTAAGAATATCTATTGCATTATAACATTAAAAGTGAACTAATTAAACGTAATATACATCGTATTTGTACAACTTACCAGACACAATTGAATAGGTGATGACAGCGTTATTACCGCGATCTTTATCACTTGCCTTGACTGTAGTTATGACAGTTCCTACAATAGACGTTTCTAGTACTCTAACTTGTATAACTTTAACATTCCACTCCGGTGAATGATCGTTAACATCATGAACATGAATGGAAAGCCTTGCAAAGTTTCTCTTATCAGGAGTTCCTTGGTCTTTCACCATCAATGTTAACACATGATCAGAAATACTTTCTCTAAAAAAAAAAGTTTTGTATAAAATATGATAGATACAATTGATTTAAAGGGGAATATTTAAGTGTAACATTGAATCAACATCTATCAAACTTGAGCAGATCTACTGCAACAAATTAGCTACTGACACTCTTAGGGGAATTCAGGCATGTAACTTCAGAGAAATTAGTAATTCCATTTTAATCCTAAATATCCACACCACCATAATATCCCACCTCCACCCTAACCTACATAAACTTGAGATCAGTTACAGTCTCAGTTGACAATGGGACACATCTCCCGAAACAGCCGTCCTCAACCAATATAAGTAAGTGTTACTATAGGCAAGTTTATAAACATTTACAAGTGTTTAGTGATAACTAGTAGCTCATGTGAAGATGGAATCAACAAATATAAATATTCCATATTATCTCCCCAAATTAGTCAATAGTAACCAGCTCAATGATAAGCTGGTTGATCCTTATCATGCCAATACACAGCTTGCTTTGAAGCTAAATGAACACTACCAGTATCTTTCCTATTGAAAGTCTTAGAATGCTCCAATTCCAGAGCACTATACCTTTTTAAAATTTTTGATGTCTTCTGCCTCTCCAGAAACAGGATCATCTTGGATAGGCAAGAAATATCCAAGATATCTTCATAGTCCAACTCACCACCATGTCTTCGAGGAAGTTTTAAACTTCTTCCAACCAATGAAGGTGAAAAGACATTTTTTGTAATTGTTGGCCATACTGTTGAGGCTCTTGCTTCCTCCACTTTTAAACAACCATGTACAAATCTCACTAAGATGCTTAGTCAAACCTGGCAGTTGTTGGGAATGGAGCTCTCATTAGATGGTACCACTAAGTACTATGTTGTTAGGTAGTATGCAGTTGTTAAGTTTTTTAATGCAAAAGATGTTACCATCTGAAATTCACCTCCAACTGAATCAAGTATAGTAAATGGATCAGGCATGGATTTAAAAAAATGTTCACAAGTAATTTTTACAGATTACAGTTGGTTATATTCAAATTTCCAACAAATAAAGAAGAAGGAGACAGTTTTAAGAACAGTTTGTTAACATATGCAGAATGCTCTGGATAATCCTTGTTTTGGTTCCTGAGGTTTCCTGAAGGACCAATTACAGAATTTAAACAGAAACGTTGCACTTTTAGAAGATGTGTCCAAGATGGGTATCCTAAATGCTGATTGTTGATTACAATATTCAAAGAGTTGACTTTTTTTGTTAATATTTTTGCCACTAGACAACAAAGACAATTTTTAGATTTTCTTGGATGTTGAAACCTTATTTACCTTATACATGTAACCAAATAACATTCATGTAAGTAGCTTCGCATTCCTCTCTGGCCAGGAGTCAAAAATTCAAACACAGTCTGACCATAAAGTCATAGCAGGTGTTTTTGCAAATAGATTAAAAGGGGCAGATATTGTGGTCATCTTTATTCAAGCTAGGATCACATGAAGGGTAAAACTGAAAATACTCAAACAATTATGAATCCAACACTTACAATTAAACAAGAGTGACACTATTCTCCCTGACAACACTAGCCTACAAGTCTTCCATTAAACTGTTGTCTGACAAAAAGTCTGGTCGCAAGTAATATCAAAAGTGTAATAAGTAATTAACAACCAGCTCGTCATGAAAAGCAACAAGATTTTGATATATAAAGATAATAAATATGTGCAAAACTGAACCATATTGTGTAACACTTGAAAATCTTCACACCTATGAGACAATAAATACTATTTCCTTTTTGATTGAAAATGCAGTGGGATAAAAATATGAAAAATATTTAAATGTGTTAAGTGAATCTATTTCATAAAAAGCACTTTAATTATTTCTAAGGCGAGTCTGTCACTTTCATCTCTAAACCAAAAAGTTTCAAAAAATTTTAAACTTTATCAGAACTAATCAATACATATGCCCATTCACACACACACACACATACACACACACACACATACACACACTAGTTATAAAATTTAGAAAACAAAAGTTCTATATTTATAAATTAATAAACTTGAAGGTGCCTAGTCATTGGACCATGTTACAAATCTTTTAAAACAGAAATAGGTTTTAAATAAAAGATAAATGAACTCATGGTATATAATTTAAAATTATAAACTGAAATATATTAGCATGTACAATTAATTAAAATTTTAAAAACTAAAACTATGTATCATTATTATATTGCTTAAAATCTCAAAAATTAAAGGAATTGTTAATAAAAAAACAACAAATTTTAGCAAGAAATACTATTTAAACATAAAATTTAAAGTTGCTTGATGTAATCATCTTGAATTCACTGATTAAACTAATTTTAAAAATACTTAACGAAGTGAATACGTAATTGCTTACTTGCTGACGCGTTTCAAAACATTCGTTCCTTTTACGAAGCTAGCCCTCTACTCATGTAGCTCTGTAGAGGGTTAGCTTCGTAAAAGGAACGAATGTTTTGAAACGCGTCAGCAAGTAAGCAACTACGTATTCACTTAGTTAAGTATTTTTAAAATTAGTAAAATTTAAAGTAAAGAAGTAGTAATTTGGAATTGTAAACCTATTTAAGTAATGAAAATCATATATTAAGATTAATATATTTAGGGATATAGGATTAACATATAAGTGATTAAATATTAGGAGTTTTAAAATAATAGCTTGTACCTATAATAACTTCAAACATGACACCTGGAAGCAGGAATTACAATAGTTTAGTTAGACTTTTGTCAAAGAATTATATTATCTTCAATTAGACATTTATATTATAACCCCTTTTTTACTATATGACCATTTTTAATATGAGGTTTAAAAGACTGGATAGAAATGACTTACATAGGTATATGGTATTTAAAAAAGATTATGTTGGCAGTAATACCTTTCAAAATCTATTCCTTATAACACTGTTAAGTTAATTAAACAAAGGAAAATTTAACAACTTGTGATACAAATTCCATTGAAAGTTTACAGTTAGCCAACATCTCCCAGAAGTTAATATTGTGTGACACATTTATAAATGTAGAAAGTTTAGAATAACAAAATTAAATTTCAAAAAGGTACCAAACAATATATTTTCTCTCTTAAATAAAAAGAAATCAAAAGAATTTGAATGATACCTGTTTAACACTTGTAGATTTCTTTTCAAATAAACAACTGTAACTTTTCAGTAACATGATACCTTTCTAAAAGATATTCATACAATTATTAATCAATTTCTGTTGAACTTGTCACTAAACGTGAGTCACATAACATATCATGTAAATTTAATTAGCCAATTGTGACAGTTACTAACTGAGAAGAATTTAGATTACATTTCCCAAAACAAAACTCCTCATTTGAATCTAAACAAAAATTTTCAAAAGAATAAAAAGTATTAAAACATCCTATTAACAAGGTTTTAGGAATATGATGGAGGAAAGATTGAAGAACAAATCCTATAATGCGTTTGAATTGTTTGAGGCGAATAGAACACTACCGAGAAAAACAACTGTTTGCCAACTTCAGACTGGCCACAGGGCATGACTGTCTCGCCGGACATCTCAGTAAAATGAAAATCCAACAGAAGCACAATATGTGCATGCTAAACATCTTAATGTGTTAATCATTAATGTGTTATCTCTAGGCTTCAGATAAGCATATGCAATACCACATTTCTCATGACTAAGGATATGTTTTTGCCTCACAAAAGAAAGATATTTCTGTCGGGAATTCATTCTCAGAGTGACATGACAATAAAATAGGATTTGTTTTGCATTCCTAATTCTTATAACTGACTCATCAAAGCCAATTTAAGTCAACCTCCTCTTAGTCTCAGTCTTTACTGCTTTATCCTTCAGTTGGCCAACAATGGATAACTTAATATCATCAGTGTAGGAGATGTTGCCCTTGTATAATCAGAGTACAGTGAGATTGATAGTGACAGTGATGGTTGTATGTTTACTAATGAATTTAGTGATGATAGAGACTTTGTAAATATAGACAATGATTTGGACAATAGTCCTACAGCAAGATGCCAATGCCCTATTATAGATAACCTGCTAGGCCCTAGAACATCTGTAACTCTGCCTTTACATGTTGATACGACTAATGAAAACAGATATATATATTTTTTTAATTACCTAATTATAATGTTTTTACATTAGAGAAGTTTGCAATTAGTTGCATGAATTTTAGGGGAAGACTACAATCAACCATTAAGCTTTAAGCGGTAAGTAGTATTTTATTCTTTTTACACATTTATTACTATAATTCATTATTTTATAGTTGCTTATTGTAATCATTTTGAATTCACTGGTTAAACTATAAATAATTAATATGTAACTAAGTGAATGCTTTAGAGCTTACTTGCTGACACATTTTTAAACAATCGTTTCTTTTACGAAACTTCAGCAAGTAAGCTCATAAGTATTCACTTAGTTATGTATAAATTAATTATAGATTATTTTAAATTAATAATTATTTTATATTTTTTTTATTTATATTTATTTTTATATTATTTTCTAATAATTATTATTACAACTATTTAATTACGAAATAATAAACTGGGGCAAAACAATGCAGTTGCTGCGATCACTAAATCTAATTTTATTCGACTGGGATACTAGGAATCCAAATCATTTATTCCACAGTGAGTTAAACCTTTTTATACAAATTCCAATCGACATTAATTATGTTTTACTATATGTGCATCTTTCAAACTTATGCTTGACTAAATTAATTTAAATACAAAATGAAAGTTTGAAATAGATTCCACTTTTGATACAGTTTATTTGACTAAAACTTAATCCACATTAATAACAAAGCTACCTGGATAACTGACCTATCCAAAGTTTGTACAAGCATTATCAAGCCTGTTTCATGGACAATGTTGAACACATCTAAACTAGCTATGTTTTGTACTCCATGAAAACTAAACACAAGTTTATCTTGATCAACATCAGAAGCATTAAGCTGGATCAAACTGGAGCCAACTGGGTGATTCTCTGATATGTTTAACACATAATTGGTTTGTAGGAAACATGGTCGGTTTTCATTTATATCCACCACACTGATGTATAACTGTAAGAAATGTAATACAGTTTTTTTAAAAAAATTATAGTTATAGTCATAATTTTCAATTCATATATTAATAATAGTTTTGATGCCATACAATGCTATTACATTTCAAAGAAACTCTACAAGAGTTTGCCTATAGATTCTATATAAACATATTTGGCATTTGTAACTGTAGTATTAGGAATAGTAAGTAACTGTAGCTACTGAGCGGCCGGTTCATGCAATACATGCCATTACAGACAAACATTTAAAATGTACACAGAAATTAAATTTCCAAATTTTCCGCAGAAAAAAGTTGATATTCATGTTCTATATAATAAGTAATTAAGAAAAAAACATCATTAAAACTACATACTTACCTAATTAACATTAATAATTATCATTCAAATATAACATTATCACTTTTTATCCAGCAACTCTTCAGAATTATCTTACAATGTTATAGTACTATAATTAAAACCTATAAATTTGGTTAAGAAAAAAAATAAGTTTATTAAAATATTGCTAAGATGTTAAGTTTACACAAGGAAATTGTATTTATTTTTTGTAATTTCGGTAAGCTTAATTTATGTGCCATAAGATAAATTCATACAATTATATTATATGATGGTAATTATATTTTCATACAGTTTCAATTATATTATATTGGGTGAACCTGGTTTGATATTTACAATTACTTTTATCTTGATTAACCCTAGATCACTTATACCTTATAAAAATGACGTTTAAAAATTTGCTGTATCTGACAAATGAGCAGTTCAGCGCATTCATCTTCCTAGTACCTTTGTACTACAACAGCCATTGTCGTATGCGCAGTTTTGACGTTCAAGTTTGCATGCATCCGAGTGAAACAGAGCTTGGTTGGTCATTTTGATGACACATTAGTGACCATGTGAATTTTTTAAGATTGTGTTCTCTTTACATATTTTGAATTTTTTTCTTTCATTTTACTAAAAATTTGTTCTACAACTCATTTGTTTGTTACATTCTATATATATATATATATATATATTTTTTAATAAAATGTTTTTAACATTATTTTTAAAAGACTTTTAAACATTTGTTTTTCCTTATTCCATTAAAACAAAGTAATCGTAAATATTTTTGTTTTTAATAGTAGGTTAATAGCTACTATATTTTTTGCAAGCACTAGAGTAGTAATGTCACAACACATTAATAAAAAAAAAAAAAAAACACTACTTTGGTAAATAAATAAAAAGGAGATTGGAGTAGTCAAACTGACAATACATAAGTAACCCTGCGACAAATTTCAGAAATTATTAATGTAGCGTTAACATGTAATATGATTTTTATATCAAAAATATTTTTGATATCTATTACCAACACCTTAACCTTTGCATGTTCAAACTTTAATACATTCCAATTGTTATGTATATATTAGTTACTTAACGACTATTGCAGGTATTTTATTAATATAGATTTATCCAAGTATAGCATAGAGGTTATTCCCTAATAATTTGGATCACAGGCCCATATTTAATTTTTGAACATTACACTTTTAAAGCAATTACTCTTTATATTATACTGTTTAGAACTAGTTATAAGATGGTTACCTCTTTCGTAAACAAAGAATAATGTCACCATCATTATGTTTAAACAACTATACAATATCTGTCACAAACAATATACCTTACTACAATATACCTGCTACAGAAAACAACATTAACCTTTTTCTTATTCCTTACAAAACAACTTTGTTTAGACTAACCGCCAATTGAAATCGAAATGCTTGCAACCCAATTTTCGAACTATAGATTGTCTGGTGAATTATGACTTTAGTGTAAGTCACAGATCTATATTAATAAACGGAAGGAAATCTTTCCCCTGTGTTTTATATAAGTATAGATATAATTTAACCACTGTATTGACAGTATACTTTTACGTTATTTTAACAATTTTTATTTTATTTTTGTGTGTTACACTTAAAAGTATAACTAGTATTTAGATTTTTCAGTAATCTCAAAATCAGTTTATTTAGATGTATTATATATGAGTTGCAAACACCGTAAACAGTTATAGAGTTTCCAACTTTTTTTATTTTGTTGATTGATATTTTACCCACAACAAATTTCAATACATTAACTCAAAAAACATTTCCCTAACACATTTTTTTTTAAATTTAACACATGTAATACAAACCAAATTGTTTTTGAAGTTTCTTGATTGTTTTTGTTGGTATCACTTGGCAGAAAAAATCACTATTTACTAATATTT
Organism: Prosapia bicincta; assembly: GCA_036971475.1. Lineage (NCBI taxonomy): Eukaryota > Metazoa > Arthropoda > Insecta > Hemiptera > Cercopidae > Prosapia > Prosapia bicincta. Next base: position 18,789,516 of record JBAIZL010000008.1, read on the forward strand.
TCAGCAGACTCGAATCGCACTAAATCTGTAGGTCCATGTTTAAACAGCCAATTAAAAAAAAGAATATATTTAACACAAAAACAACAAATCAAAATGGTATACACGGTTAGTATCATAAATAAAACTTTATGCATGTAAAATATATATCTTAACTGAGCACTTTGCAGTTTCATTACAAACTGAAAACATTATTTTCTTTCTGATCTTGAATTTCAATATTAGCTACTATTTTTTTCAATTAAAAGTTGGATATTTTTCAAGACGTAGCCAGTGTGCATATTACTAACATAATTATATAGATTTAGTTAATTAGAGCTTAGCTAGTGAGAACTATTCTCATCGGTAAAAAAAAGTAGCAAACTCTTGAATTTTGTAGGCCATTACGTTCGGTGAAACTTAATCAGTCACTTTTACAATAGTTAATAACTATTCGAACTTTAATTTTGTAAATTTGTAAAAACTTACTGAGACAGAACGTTTTTGATACCTCCGTGGAGATCTTTGATACTATCTAAAACCTGCCTTTAAAATCTACTGCTGAACCTAGCAACTCTAAACGAAAATTTAGACACTGATGAAGATCGCACGTAGCCATCAAAAGTGTTCTGTCTCAGTAAGTTTAACAAATTTATAAAATTAAAGTTCCAATAGTCATAAACTAATGTAAAAGTGATTGAAAACAGTAAACTAAAAATCTATCTTGTGTTTCTACTTGTATTTTAAAAACTAAAAATATCGACTTTAAAAATACTTTTCCTTTGAACAAAAAAATTTATATTTTATTAATTCCCTCATATTTTATAGTTATTTTCAAAAACATTTTCTGCACACTCCTTGTTAATCACTCACCTCTACTGAACAAAATATAAAATCTTTTGATGGTTATAGCCGTTTTTAATGTTTGTCTTTTTTAGAATTTAATCTATGGTATAGAAAATATAGGATTTAACTCTGATTTAGGTGGCTGATTCAAAAGTTTTATCAGAAAGAAATATAGTAAGTTGTTGAGTTGTTCTTTATTGGACTTTGTTGAGTATTGTGTATTACTTCTGAATTAAAAATCTCAGATTATAGTGTATATATATATATATATATATATATATATATATATATATATATATATATATATATAAGGAATGATAGCTGTGAGTACTATGGTAATGAAATAATAGATTTATTTAAGTTGTCAAATATTATGTTGGTAAATATTCTGAGTAAACATTGGTAATTGTTTACTTTATCGGACACCTACGATATTTTGGATTATTGATCAAAAGCACGAAAAAGTACAACCAAATCTATCCTGACTAGGCACTTTTTAGTTATATTTTAATATAGGTATATAGTGATGTATAAATTTAAAACCAAATCTATCCTAAGTATATTTAAATATACGTATGGAAAACCCATAAAAATTAAGCCTACACACGTATTGGTTTCTCAAATATCTACACACGTAAGATATGCATGACATCACTGTATCACTTCAAGGCGCATTCACAACTTATTCCTCTGCACTGAATTTTTTACCTTGCTTTAAATTGAAAAAAAATAACTTTCTGTGGTCAATCATAAAAAATTCTTGTGCATATTGTAATATTTGGTGGTTTTGAACACTTTTCAAAATATCGTAGGTAGCTGGTAATTCTCACAACTACACCCATGATTTATAAAAATTGTTGGTAAAAATGCAGAAGCTCGGCGCCATACGATATTTTGGGAAATGGTTTAACACCACCAAATAGGACGATATCCACAAGAATTTTTTTAAAATTGACCTCGGAAAGTTACTTTTTTAAAATTTAAAGTAGCGTAAAATATTCAGCGCGGATGTAGAAGTTGTGAATAGGTGCGGAGTGATACAAATGCTTCGTGATGTTACAACTGCATTTCAATGTATAAAATTAAAACCAAACCTAACCTGACTTGACACTTTTTCAGTAAATTTGAATATAGGTATACAGTATTGTTTAAATTTAAAACCAAATCTATCCTAACTGGAGAAGTTGTTTCTCAAATATCTACACACTTAAGGTTGCGTGACGTACCGCGGACAATGCGTACAACCTTATGCGCAGCACTGTGACGTAAGTATCACTCCGCGCCTATTCACTACTTCTACATCCGCGCTGAATTTATTACCCTACTTTAAATTGAAAAAAAGTAACTTTCCTACTTCAATTTTAAAAAAATTCTTGTGGATATCGTCCAATTTGGTGGTTTTGAACAATTTCCCAAAATATCGTATAGTGCCGGAGTACTGCATTTCAACCAAATTGTTAATTACTCCAATCGAATCATACTTCATAGTGTTGAAAAGAGTTAACTTATAAAATAAATGGGTAATTTTTTACTGGGGCGGCCCCATATGATATTTTGGATTATTACAAAAATTGTAAAATAATAAACCTTCCTTGCAAAAAAAAATTATGTATGTTGCAGGATATACAAAGCAGTTCTCTTTTTCACATATGTAGAAAGTCGTGTAATCTACATAATACCCAGACCTGTTTTTCTTTATTACAGTTTAAACAACTCTTAATCAGCTTAATTTTGCCTTTGTTAAGCAAATTATTACTTTATTTATTGTCTTCATATGATTATCCCAATAAATACAAAGACGTGACCATAGAAAACAGTCTTAAAAGATTTATTGCAATAAAGATGGAATTATTTCCAAGACTGGAGTTGCCTTTTAATTATATATTGAGATTTTTGCAGAAAATTTAACTTAGTTTGTTAATTGATAATCCTTTATGAATTATTAATAATAACAAGTAAGTTGTAACTTTGTCTACTCTATTCTTTCATGTCAAAAACAACGATATATCAAAACTTATTGATTTAAACTCCTTACTGTAGGCTTTGATATATGCACAGAGTGTGTGAGAAACTTCAGGACTGCACAGTTCCAAGTAAAAATGTCAGTATAGTTGTTTGTACCAAGTAAAGTATTTTGTAGAAAAGTTTTCCTTTCAATTCAGACACTATAAATAAGTGTGATGGCTTTAGTATAAGTCATTCTAAGACCATGAAATATTAATCACTTTTACATTAGTTAATGGCTGTACGAACTTTAATTTATTTTGTAAATTTGAAGATCTTCACGGATTGATCAAAAACGTTCAGTCTTATTAAGCTTTTACAAATTTACAAAATAAATTGAAGTTTGGATAGCCATAAACGAATGTAAAAGTGATTAATTAAGTTTCACCGAATGTAATGGACTACAAAATTCAAGAGCAGGAAATATTCTATCAGGGTAATTGACTTTTATGTATTAATCATCATGTTTTAAAAAGTGAAACTCTATGTTGCCTTTGTGAAGGAAGTTGTAGCTCTTAAAATACCAAAATCCATAGCAAAATCATATACTTTTAATGTTAGATAAAAATTTTCTTAACCTAAATTTATAATAACTGGTTACTTTGTAGCTATATTCCAATGTAGTATAACAGTGATTTCTTAAAAAAAAAAATATGTCTAAAAACTTTTGATTATATTGCAAGTTATTTTTTTTTTTTTTTTAAATTTTCAATTGTCAAGTCAGGGCAACTAAGTTGTTAAAATATATTTCACATGTTCCTGAAATTTTCTGCATCCCCAGGTATATTTTTGTTTTACTAATAACGATTATGAATAGAAAAGAAATTATTACCAAAAAAAAAGGTTTGCTAATGCATTAGGTAAATAGTTGAAAGTCTTAAACATTAACTCCTAGTTCTGCACAGTGATGCTAACTAAATCTGATAACTAAATGGCTGTCCTCTTAGGAGAGTTAATTATTATTTTTTTAATAACCAAATCTATCCTAACTAGACACTTTGTAGATATATTATAACACAATATAAAGTAGTGTCCTGTTTTATTGAAAAAATGTGATTTGAAAAAGTTTTGTATACTGTGAACTATTTTGCTAAATACAAGCTATAATATTATACAATATCAAGAGCACAATGGTACAATATATTACATAAAAAATTTGGAAACAACCCTAATACCACAAAAAATAATATAAAAAAACAGATAATACAAGTTATCAATATTATCAGTGATTTTTCATTATTTTTTGTGGTATTGGGGTTCTTTCCAATATGTTTTATGAGATGCTATAATACTCTTTTGTTTTTTTTTGTAAAGATTGCAGGTTAACTATATGTATTATTAAATCAATTTTTGGGTTCAATTTTTTCAGATTTGTATATGTTATTTAAAAACTTATTATAATCAAGAAACAAATATTCTCAAATATTACAAACACCAATCACAAAATTAAAAAGGGAAATATAGTTTTGTAGATATTTATGTGTTATACGGAGGTCACTATTTTTAGAGTTTTTTTGCCAGGGATGTAAAAAAACTTAATATTTACACAGAACAAACTTTACTTAACTTTCTGTAAAAATTACATGTCATTATGACAAATGGATCTTTTTTCCTGCCTCCCAAAAGGAAGCGATGTCAGCAAGAATTGAGTGAATGCTGTGCCACCAGTCTCTGCCCCTCCCGATCTACACTTATATTCCACCACAGCCACAACTTATTTGTAGAAAATATGACTCTTCTGGTATCATCCGATTCATAATATAACAGAGAAAGTAATACAGTAAACTCCCGATTATCCGTGGAATAGGGTGGCCTGGCAACGCCGGATAACGAATTCCCCGGATAATCCGCTATGAACAAAGAATACGCAAAACGATCGATAATCGATTATTATACCATAAGTTATACAAATAATGACCCCGGTTAATGCAATTCACAAATAATCTTCAGAGGACAAAATAAATACAGAAAATAGTTTAAAATGTCTATGTATTTGACGGATTATAAGTACATAAGTATATGTCAAAAGTAAGTATGTATGTAAGTGTATGTAATTTCCTTTACACATAATACTTTCACTTTTTAACAAAAAAATCTGTCACTTTCGTCTTTTTTTTTTGTGAGCATTGATTTAGCTTTAATGTGCGATCTAAGTTTCTTGAGAACCATTTTGTCGCACAGTGTCTACGTGTGTCACAAAGCCATCAAGATCGATAATGTATACAGACATGGATAATGCATATGTCACGTCCTAGACTATTTATAGCCGAGATTAGCTGACATTTGTTTATAATCTTATGATACACATTAGGTTTTCGGGTGTCCAAGCATTTTGTCATTTTCTCTTATATACAGTAGTGTGCTCGCCCCTTTTATTTCGCTTGCCCGCGTCGATGTGCTTCCCTTTCAATGTAAAAATTAGTACGTACATATTTACATATCTATTCCCTTCATCTTAACTTCTATTAAGCCTTATATGTATTTACATCGTAATTCACCGTTTGGAAATTTAAACACATGAATCTGATTGGAATAAAAATTGGATATTTGTAAAACAATGGCAGACCCCGGATAATCCGCAAACCAGTTAATCTGCCCACGAATAATCGGGAGTTTACTGTAGTAACAATATTATGATTACCTAACTACCACAGTGTCTTGTATAATAGTGTCCTCTGTATAATACCCAAGTACCGTTTTGTGTATTATATTACTTGATTAAGACATAAGTTACAAAATATCTCATTAAATTGTGATTGGTTATAAAAAACTTAAGCCAATCATAGTGTTACTATCTAAACTGAGTCCCACTTGTAACTGAGTTCCATGTCTGTCTTTAAATAAAATGATAATAATAACCGAATGATAACATTAAGCATGATCATACTATGCGGCAGTTACTGTAATTAGTAAAATAAAGAAAGAAATACCTACATTTAAAATATATTTTATTTTCCGAATTTATTTTACCCACCAAAGTATTTGATAACTTAATTAACGATGTAGCTGAAAACTATTTTAGCTTGTGGTTGGCTTATGCTTAAATAGTATTATATCAAGTAAACATTGAGTGTGGAAAATATGTGAACTACTACTACTGTGCTGCTAGTATTCTTCTCTTCGACTATAATGTTTCAGTCGGGTAATAGTTACAGGTTTTTGTAAGTTCTAATGATAATACCTGATGGTTACTCCACCAGTTTCGTTATTATTTATTTTTACATATGTTACTAAAAAGTGCATTCTTACTGTAAATAAATAAGGCTGTATAGTAAATAAAAAGTATATAATAAATAAATAGGTAAAATTTGTAATTTTTCTGATGTTTAAATATATTCATAAATGTATAAGTAATAACTTTCAAAGTTAAGATATTATTAAAAGTTATTGCAACAGATATTGTCGTAATTATACACAAAATATAATATAATAATTGAACTATGTAGAGCTTTATATTTGGCAACTTAACTAAAGGATTTTCATAAGCTCAGTGTTTATTCATAAATATAGGACATTGGAGGTTAAATAATCAACATTTTGAAAAAAAGTTGGTTCTTATACTCTTTTATTTATAACAAGAGTATTTTTTTTTATAACGAAATCTATCTTAACTGGATATTTTGTAGCTATATTTTTTGTAGTTATTTAGGAAAGTAATAAACTATAGTGCTCTGTTTTGTAAAGAGTCATTTAGTTTATATTATATAATGTCTACTGCTACACTTGCGTTGTTTAAAGTTTTTAAAGTGATAATTAACATAGGTTTTATCAACTATTATGGTCTGCAACTTTTAAAATAATTTCATTCTTGTTTGGAATGTTGTTTTGACTAACATATGTAAAACAAATAAATTTGAAGGTGATGGAGGAACTAAATATTACTATTTTAACTCGGAAACGCTCAAGCTATTAGATTAAAGTGGCTTGATTGAAAAACAGCATCAAACAATTATACGCTAAGAAAGACAAACTTAATCATACCCTATAAAAATTACACCAAACCCTCACAACAATGCTACACCACACGGAACTCAAAGAAATAATTCAATATACTAACGACTATATACATAAACAACTACAGTTCATTAGAAACAAGCAAAATCTAAAGCTACAAAACCTCGCAACACAAAACAGTATCACTATCTACACTGACCACCAATTTCACCCACGCACCATCAACACCACAAATATCAATTTCAGTACAAACGAATTAACATTATTAAACAAAGGGCTAAAATATAGCCTCGACCCCAAAAAATATAACCACAAACAAATATCGAACATCCTTTGGACACTGAAACAGCAATACAATACACAGATCCCACACACCACAAATATATTAGACAAGACGTTAAACAAAATGCCCAACATAAACAACTTAAACAATAAAGCTGTCGTAAATAATGAACATTCAACCCTTAAATTAATTATACAAAAACGGGACAAACACAACCTAAATTTCTTAAAAGCAGACAAATTTAATTCCATCGTAATAATGCACCAACAAGACATCGACAAGAAAGTAAACAGTTTCATAACTGAAAACAAAATAACCGAACTCCGATCAGACCCCACACCTAAATTTCAAACAGAAATTAAAAATCTTCTAAATAAATGCACCGAAATCATGAAAAAAGAACCAAAGAAATATTACAAACAAATAAAACCCCAACTTTTCAACCTTTTCAAAAAGAAACTGACAAATACAAACTCTCAGGTATTTACAAATTAACTTGTAACGATGTCCCAACTCCTATATCAGCGAAACCGGCATATCATTCTATACGCGCTTCGAAGATCACATTACCCAAAAAAAAACAAACAAACCCTAAATATAGCTACGTAAAACACCTAAAAAACACCCAACACACACACACACACCGACATACACACTAATTTAAATGTTCTACACACATTAAAACAAAGTAAAAAACTACCAACCTTAGAAAAATTTGAAATCTACAAACACTACACAACGGATAAAGAAAACGTAATAAATGATCACACACATTTTGAAGCCAACATGTCTTTTCTATTCTATGACACACAACTCAAACAACCCACCCCATTCCACAGTCATAAATCCATTCTTGTTGGGGTACACCCGATGCCGCCAGTAGAGGGTTAGCTTCGTAAAAGAAACGAATGTTTTGAAACGCGTCAGCAAGTAAGCAATTACGTATTCACTTAGTTAAGTATTTTTAAAATTAGTATTAGATTGAATTTAACATTTTTAGTTGCTCTGAAGGTGTTATTTTATATTTTTGTTGTATTCCACTGAGGTTTTTGATATGCTTCCTCGAAGGTGTTGGCCAGTTACTGTCAGAGTTTCAAGTAAATAGCTTTATTGAGAGGGTAACCAGAGGTGAGACAATTGGCAGGCCTCGCCAATGTTAGGGAGTGCTTACATGTACGAGTACTGCGTTAGAGCAAGGCGCAAATGATAATGTAACTTAATATTAGAATTTTTCAATGTGTAATTTACATATAAATACAGTAGAGTCTCGATAATTCGAGATGAATGGGAACAAGACCCCCTCGGATTACCGAAAACTTGGATTACACGGAAAAAGTTCCTGAGCATTAGAAAAAAATAGGACTTCTAATGAACCCTAATACAGTAAAACCAATCATATCCACATCTATGTACCAACAGCCCAAACTGGATTTATTAATAGCGGGAATAAAGACCAGTTTAGCTAATCATAAGTGTTGTTATTATTTGATTGATTTGTTTGCTGGATTTATTAATAGCTAGAATAAAGACCAGTTCAGCTAATCATAAGTGTTGTCATTGTTTGATTAATTTGTTTGCTTGAAGAGAGTTTATTTTCTGATGGCACACATAAGACTAGACATTTGTGCAGGGATATCTGCACTGTCAAAACTTTCAGTGTAAATAAAGAAAGAAATTTATGGTCCATTGACCTTCTGTCATCTAAACATAACTAGTACAGCCATTCAAACCCAACATAACAGCAAGGATGAGCAACAGCATAACAACAACAACAGAATGGGGAGGAAGAAAAATACCATATTGATATACACATTTTTTTGAATGACATATTGATATAAATATTTCTTGAACCCTCCCCCCCCCCATTCATTTTCTTTAGGGCTATCAACATTTCTTGGACGCTCGACTCATTTCCTTTCAAATAGATAAATGAGGCTCAAATAGAAATAGGTTCGAATTTTACAGAAGCTCGAAATATTAGGACTCAGATTTTTAAGACTCTAAATGTATTAAAATCAATGAACAAGTTTACGATTATTATAGTCCATACAGTTGAAAGTTATATTTTAAAACAAATTAATAACCATAATTACAAGTGTTAGATTTGCCCTAATGGCACGAGTGATCTCAGGAGTGTCCATAGCGCAAGCGTTCTCGGATTAAATTCCCAACATGTTTTAAATTTTAGTTTAGTTATAGTTCATTTTGGTAGCAATGTATGATAAGATTTTTGTTTTTAGAAAAGAGAGAGATGAAATTGAAGCTAGAAACTATAATGTGTAAAACCTATGTAAACAGCTTTCTCCAACTATAACCAATGGTTTTGATGAGAAAAAGCCTGTTATTGAAGAAGAATCGACAGAAAGTTTCTGTAGGTGATTTAAATTTGAATAATAACATAAATATTATCGTTATTAGTAATACTTTAATATATTGTGACTCTTTCTGTTCTTTTTTCATCTTACACAATTTTTAGTCTTTATAAAAGAATATCTAAAAACACTTGAACATATATGTTAGTATGTTATTCTTGCCTTACTGTTTTGATTATTGATGGCAGCAGTTTCGGGAGATCTGTCTCATTGTCAACTCACACCACAACTCTGGCAAGTGTAACATACTAACATATGTACAAGTGTTTTTAGTTAAAAACTAATAGCTCAATTGAAAATGGAATCAAATAATATAGAGAATATGTTTTAGACAGGGCCGAATTGCCCATATAGGCATCCTAGGCAGCTGCCCAAGGCGGAAAATTTGGGAGGGTGCATAATTGAAGATTTTTTGAAAATTGTGTATTTAAAAATATAAAGTAAATTAATGTTTACTGTCTCTTGGGCTACTATCATAGACAGATGAGTTACTACGTAATGAAAGGTCTAGGGTATTTTATTTTATTTAAGTTGTCTTAGAAAATAGTAAGTAAGTAATCCAATGCTTGGATCATATAATGTCAGGAAAATACTCAGGTGCTTGGTTTAAGAAAAGGAGAATTGAATGAGAGGAATAAAAAAAGCTAAAGAGTCTCATGAGGAATATTTCATTAAACCAAACGACATATCTCTACTTAGAGAGAAAACAGTCTACTTAGAATGAATCACCACCTACTTTGGAGAAAACAACCAGTTCCAATCTCATGAATGTACTAATAATTTTAATTAAATGAATGTTACCGATGAAACTATTGAATTATTGCTGGAGAAATAGCCCTCACACACTTATTGGCTACGCTGATCCAGCCTTTTAAGGATACTTTAAATATTAGTTGTTATAAAAGAAGCATTTGAGGGCAAAAACTTTGTTTTCACGTAGTGCGCCAAAAACCCCAATTGAGGATATATAAAAGAAAAAAAAAACTAACCTTATTAACTAGAAAAGTGATATTATGAAGAGATAAAGAAGTGGATAAGAAAATGTATAGATAGAATGGGAAAGAAAATAATGTTTCTAGAAAAAAGCAAGAGGTGTTAACCCAACTATCTATATTTACTACCATTTTATCTCTTAAAAACAGTATAGAAAATAAAAAAGTGCATACACTTTCTATTGGATTGGTGTCTGTCTGTTGTTCAGTATTGCCCATTGCAGTTCCCAAGGTGGTGATTGATTTTCCTTTTTTGTACTGTCACGGTCAAACCTTCATCTTTATTCTCGTCATCACTGCCTTCAGTAGTTTTTTGTACCATTTCAATAATCGTAACATCTGTTATCTCATATTCACATCACAATTTTCACAACCTAGAAGTTTTTTAATAAGAAATGTCAAATCTGTTTCTTTTTTGGATCAAGAACACAGTCAACAGTTTCGTTATGACTCCGGATTTTATTCCACAACTTACATGATGTTTCTTCTTTTATTTTATTCCATGATTCGGCAAAATTACAACTCCAGAACACAACTTCTTGAACTGTAATTGTTTTTTTTGAGAGCCTACAGTGCTTTCTTCCTCTTCAGTCGATCCAAGAGAGATTGTAAAAGATAACATGTGTATTGTTTTTCATACTTTCCAGAACACACTGATCCATCGGCTGGATTAAGCTCATGACATTTGCAGGAAGATGTGTAACCACAATTGGTTTTTCGCCAAAAAAAAAAAAAAAAAAAAAAAAAAAAATTGCAGGAAGATATAAAGTACGGATGTCATCAAAACACAGTTGATCTTTATTGAGATGCGATGGTTTTTTGTCTAACAGCAAAATAGCCTTTCGAGACAAATTCTTTCGAGCACAAACTCAATAAAAAACCACTCTTTGAATAGTTCTCTATACATCCAATCAGCACTTTAGTTCTTATATGAAACCGACAATACTGACATAAAAATGTTTCTAAATGCTGCAGGCTTAGCTGATTAACCCTACTGCTTAACTGACTCGAAGCCGGAGTAGAATTTAACAGAATTTTGAGAATCTACTGTATTTGTTCAGTCACACAACATTTTTACTGACTATTTAATAAAATCCAATTTACCAAACTATAAAACTATTTTATATAATAAAATTTCATTTATTCAATAAATAGAGAAGTATCTGTGACAAATTAAAGTGATAGGTCACCTAGAATAAAGATCACAGTCAAACATTGCTATTGCTTTACTAATCAGTGAGAAGGAAAACCATTATTTATAACAATAAAGCTGTTTTTGATATCATATGCTATGTATTTGAGCAAGGGGCTAGTTCGAGTAGTAGAAAAATAAGTTAGCATAATAGGGTTGTTGTAGCAGTGAATTTGTTAAATGATCATTCAGTTTGTGCGCTAAAAAAATGTAAATTATCATATAAATTATAACTTATTGAAGTTGTTTGATGTAATCATCTTGAATTCACTGATTAAACTAATTTTAAAAATACTTAACTAAGGGAATACGTAATTGCTTACTTGTTGACACGCTTCAAAACATTTGTTCCTTTTACGAAGCTAGCCCTCTACTGGCGGCATCGGTTAGGTGTAAAAGCTCTAACGGGAATGGATTTATGACTATGGAATGGGGTGGGTTGTTTTGGTTGTGTGTCATATAGAAAAGGCTGTTGGCTTCAAAATGTGTGTGATCATTTAATACGTTTTCTTTATCTGTTGCGTAGTGTTTGTATATTTCATATTTTTCTAAGGTTGTTGGTTTTTTTACTTTGTTTTATTGTGTGTAGAACATTTAAATTAGTGTGTATGTCCGTGCGTGTGTGTTGTGTGTTTTTAGGTGTTTCACGTAACTGGATTTTGGGTTTGTTTGTTTTCTTTGGGTAATGTGTTCTTCGAAGCGTGTATAGAATGACCTGCTGGTTTGGCCGATGTAATAGCTGGGTCAATCGTTACAAGTTAATTTGTAAATACCTGAGAGTTTGTATTTGTCAGTTTCTTTTTGAAAAGGTTATATGTGCTGTCTTATAACTTATTTATGGTAACACAAAAACCGATGTTTAACAAACCTGTTAAATTACATAAAGATGGTAAACCTATATAAACACTAGACGTTTTGTTAGTTTCATAAACTCATCATTATTTAAAATTTCATCAAAATCTTATATCATGAAAACAAAATGTTAAAAAAATTAACATTTAAAACTTAGTCAAAAACTATATTTTAAAATAATTTTATTTTGGTATATTAAACACTTCAAAATGGTTAGTTTTATAACAATAATTAAAAATCGTTACCTGTGTGTAAACACAATATATTCCATCAGTCACTTTAACTGTAAGGTTATAATCATGCTGTACTTCCCAATCTAATTGCTTTGCTAGTAAAATACTACCTGCATCTCCACCCATTGCAAATTCTGACCTAGTGTCTCCTTCTGTAGAAACAAAAAATTGTTAAAAGTCAATTCCTTCTTAGATCAACAAAGAAAAATTTGTCTTAGGTACTTTTTATTATTTAAGTACAATTAATATAAATAAAGTAACATAACCTATCGTTAAAACAGCTGTTCTAACCACATAACCTATAACATAAAATCAGCAGTTTTATGAAATCATATGTTATCACTTATTTCAAGCCAAATGGAACAAAATAACTATATTGCATACCTAGCCCCTATTGTGAAAAGTTTTTCTCCTATATAAAACTAAAATTAATTAATTTGAAAAAAGTTCATTTGAACTTGAGTGGATGAATAAAATTTATTTTATTAACTATGGAAAATTTATATATATATATATATATATATATATATATATATATATTGACCTTGTAAATTTGTTTGTCTAAATATTAAATAAAACACCCAGTAAAAATATGTTATTGTATTTTAATGCATTTCGTAGATTATTGTTTAAAGAAAATATATTAACTTATTTGAAAAATAATATAATAAAAATGTCTATTTAAGCCGCTATCTCAATAAATTTGTTATATAGTAAAGTCTCTGACAATGTTTTTATTTTCATCAAATAACTTACGTTTCACCAAATTAACTTTGCCAAAAATTAATTATGACAAAAAATTCACTATTGATGTGTTTGAAAATAAACTTGAATTAAGTCTTAATTTACTTGGAGATTTGGCAAATAATGTTTAAATGTGAAAAATTAGTTTTTTTTGCTACCATTATCATTCTAAATAATCAAAATAATTAAAGTTTTTGAATGGAGAATAAATAGTATATATAATTTTATACAGTAAAAGAAAACATTAATCAATTTTATTCCTGTTATTAGGCATTTTGTTAGGATACCCATATTTAAGAATGAGCTATTCCAGTTCATGCAAGACTTGTAGTCGGCAAAAGTTTGGTATTACTTTGGATATAGAAGGATGTTTATAAAGCACTAAAATAATTATTATTCTACGTAAGAGATTTGCAATGTTATAAGATTGTCTGAATGAGGACAATGTGCCGCAATAAAGGTGTGTATATGAACAGTAGCGGTGTGTACTACATACAGATCACTATCTACCACTCTGGTCTGCTGTCAGACTGCACGGCCGCTCCGCTGTGTGTCTCTGCCTCTCGTTCTACTTCTCCCCTCTCCTACTATTGCCTATATTTCCCTTCCTCTTCCTAAATCAGATCTCTTCTGTTAATTGAATGATGACATTGATGTTATTGTTTGTTTACCTATTTTGTTTAATAATATTAATTTGTAAGGACAGAAGGAAAAGACAAAGTTAGGCAGCAAACAAATGAATGCCAGAAGAGACAAAGAGATGACATCCTTTAACTATGGAAGGTCTTAGAATATCTGAAACTGTCATTGATACAAATAAATGGATTTACAAAAGACCATACAGTGATCCATGTAATTGAGCCTTTAATGGCGAAACCATTGATTTTTCATTGAAACATGGTGTTAACTCTAATTAACTTTTTTTCTGATTTTTCAAAGTAGATTTGTCTACATATTGATGGGTAAAAGCACTGTACTTACAGTTTATTTAAAAGAAAACTTCTGAATGGCAAGGTTGTAAAATTAGATAATCTAGTTTATTCATTGTGTCATGGGTTATTATATTGCGCTCCTTGTATGCTTTTGGAACCCCAATCAGGATGAACCCCCATCAAAACTCTGCACAGTGCATTTCTATTGTAAAATGGTACTTATTCTCTCATAGAGATTGTACAATTAAAATCTTGAGTAAATGAATTATCTATAATTGAGAAACAATTAGTGCAAAACTGGAGGAACTTACTGCAGAGAGTAGTTTCTGTTTTGGGAAAAAATTTCTGAAACCCTAACATTTTGTGACTAACAAAGTCACAGACAGAAAGTATTAATGTCTCTACTGGCAAAAACTATATGAATCTTTGATTGGCTATTTAGAAACAGAGGTTTGTGTGAAGAAAGCCTAAGATATAAAAGAGATAAATGAAATCTAGACTATTACATAGACAAGGTCATCAGATCTTAGTGTAGCATCATCTGTGAAAGAATTAGGAAGAAAAATATTTCCTAATTGCAATAATGTTTGCATTACTCTAAATTGGATACTGCATATTGCTATAATTTATTGGACTCCTGCAACCAACTGTTTGGCTGAAAGTTCATTTTTGTTTTAAAAAGAGTAAAAAACTAAATGGGCCAAACCATAGGCAATCTAGAAGAAAATCACTGTCTCAGTAAGCTAAGGGACATTTCTAAAATCCAAGTAGTCAATTTTTAAATACAACAAATTGTTTATTTTACACTGTATGTGTAATATTGCTTTGTGTAGTCTTATAAAAATAAATAGACCGACATTAAGAAAAAAACATTTTCTAATTTTATTGTTAAATAAAAATACGGTTGATTCATGAGACAAGAAACTCACGATTTCTTGACTCATAACCGTATTTTTATTTTTCAAAAAAGTTTTGTGAGTTTACACCTCTTCATTTTCTAATTTTAGTTTCCATGTTTAATAATGCAAAGTTTACAAATTCGAGTAAACTATTGAAAGAATGTCATGATTATAATTTATCATTAACTATGAAGTAAAAAATATGTATAATGTTTGTCAAGTCATAAGCTTATTCCCTTATATGAGGTCTAAATTCGTGTATATATAACTGTATGGTTCTGCTTGAGATGGTAAGGGTGAGTGCCAGTGGACAGCTGCTTGCCAATGTGTGCGGAATTCTTTGAGTATGACTATCAATCCAAAAAAAATTAATTTTGAGAGTTGCTTCAAAATTTTATTCAATAAAATTAATTTTAAGATAAAAAATTGTAAATCTATAATAATTGTAAATGTAAAGATATCCTAACAACAACTTGGAGCAATTGTGGCACAATTTTTAATTTAAATAAATAAAGTCACTACAAGTAAACTTTTATTTAAATTCTTATATTAAATTATTTTTGTAGTAATGTCTTCTGAAGAAGGTTGCTTCGCAATTGAAATGAACATAAGGATTTAAATAAAAACGTTTATTTGTGGTGAAGAGGTCTTATATGTTTAAAGTATGGATCTTACTTAACCATTTAAAAATACATATTTATTTGAAACAACAATAACAAAAATAATAATAACACTGACCTATAATATTATACCAAATAAAATCTCCATCCTTATCTGTAGCATGTATCAAAGTAACAAGAAATCCAGGTGTATCCATTTCAGTGACTTTAATTTTTTGATTTGGTTGTTTAATTACTGGAGGGTATTTTGAATTGAGAGGTGCAGCAACATACTGTAGGGACACTCTAGCGTTTGAAGTTTTGTTCGGAGAACCATGGTCTGTTGCTCTTACCTATAACAAATAAAATGAAATTATTGCTCTGTTTAACGAACACATAGGTAAAATAACTAGGGTAAAAATAATTCAAAAAGATTATAAAAATCAACATAAAAATGCTGTAAATAAAGTTAACTAAACAGCTCTTAAACACCTATGCCAATCATGCTGTTAAAACTAGGAAATTGTAAAAAAAGTTGTAAAAAGTAAAAATTAATGAAACAAACTGGTTTACGTGGAAAGTGTAAGTAATTTCAATTAATGACTTTCATTGGAACTTTTTTAATTGAAAATCTTTTCATATCTTACAACAATAAAAATATTATTAAAATTTAAAAAAACAACAAGCAACTAAATAATAATTAATAAATGGGTTATTTTTAAAATTCTTACTTCAATTGATACTTAAAATTAAATTTATTATTGCTAATTATTTTTAAAAAAATATTATATTTGAATGGTATATTCAACACAACTTGTATATTTTGTCAAATCAAATAGTTTTATCAGGTTTTTTAAAAACATGAAAGTTTTATTAATTTTTTTTCGAATTGTATACCCTTATAAATATAGATTTTACATATGTTTATTCACATTTATTAGTTTTTTCAAATATTAATTCATTAATTAAATTTAATAATGAATTAATTTTAGTTTTATAAGGGAGAAAAACTTTTCACAAAAGGGGCAAGGTATGCGATATAGTTATCTCATCCCATTAGGCTTAAAATATGTGATAACATATGGTTTCATAAACAGCTGATTTTATGGTATAGGTTTTGTGATAGAACAGCTGCTTTAAAGCATAGCTTAAGTTACTCTATTTATATTAATTATGATTATTAAATAAAATGTAACTAAAACAAAACAAGAACAATTGATCTATATAGGAATTGACTTTAAAAATGGTTTTGTTTATTGTACAGTAGTTATAATGCTAATAAACTGATAACTTTTTTATTATCAGTTAATAAATTTAGTAATACATTAGAAGAAAGCTAAAAATTATATTTTCATTTTTAGGTTAGATCCTACAGGTTAGGGATGGTCGATCCAGTGACTTTAATGAATCGGTGATTTTAGTGACAGCGCCAAGCTTGGCTCAGCGACTGTTACCTATCACTTTAGTATCGGTGACAAGGGAATAACAGGCAGGCATACCACACTGGTGACGAAAGACAGTGCCGGTGACATTATTATTAGAAAGTTACTGCAACACATACTCTGGGGTAATAACTTATATGATCTTTTATATAAAAATACAAAATAACAATTTATTTACAAGATAGGGTTGTAATGGCGAAGCTAAAAGGTTTGTTATTGGTTGCAGCTTCACTAACAAGTGTTTTCACACCTGTAATTTACTGTACTTGTTATAAATTGATAAAATTTTGTTTTTATTTTCAGGTACTTTTGGTTTGAGATGTTGACAATATGGACTTTTGAAAATGCCTAGAAAGTGCTTGATTTTTCAGTAATACACTTTTAAGAGCAATACATTGTGTTACTATTTTGTTATTGGTTGCAGCTTCACTAACAGGTGTTTTCACACCATGAGTTTCTTTACTTTTGTTAGGAATATTTGTATATATTCAAGTATATTTTTTGTATCTAATTATATGTGAAATTATTATTTATATATTGCATGTTTTTTATTGCATTAAAATATTTTTAAATTGTTTTTAAATGTATTAATTAATTGTATTTTAAAAGATTTTAATGGATTTAATATAGCAATAGTTAACCTGATACATACATACATATATATATATATTGTGTATTTCTTGTAACATACAAATTTTTAAAAAATTGTTTTTATTTTCAGGTCTTTTGGTTTGAGATGTTGAAAATTTGGTCTTTTGAAAATGCCTAGAAAGTCCTTGATTTTTGAGTAATACACTATTAAGAGTAACACATTGTGTCGCTACTTTCTTATTGGTTGCAGCTTCACTAACAGGTGTTTTTACACCATGAGTTTCTTCAAATTACTATTAGTTGTTTTAAACAATAATTTTGCGTGACAAATATCACACTTCGCGAATTCGTCATCAACAGGTGTGGAGTGATTCCACACCTTGCTTTTTTTTCGGAAAGCTCATTTTATTTTAAGATAAACTCATACGGAGTTAAGATGACGAGAATGTTTTGCCCCCGATCGATCCATTGTCACTGGTACTGGCATTTTCCATATTTTGTCACTGATACCGACAGCGACAAATGAATATCAGTGACAAAGTCACCGGAACAGAAATATTGACACCATCCCTACTACAATCATTTTGAATTCACTGAATAAATCATACATAATTATATAAGTAACGAAGTGAGGACTATTAACATGCTAACGTGTTTTGGAACAGTTTTATTGGCGAAGTTAACCTGTTACTCAAGCATTGGCAACTAAGTTAATAGTTTAAACTCAGATACTCAAAAAATTACTGAATAATAATTTTAAAGTATAACAAGTGTTGGTAGCTATTTTAAAAATGTTGGTCTAATTGATGGGGTTTTCTGATAAACTGGTGGTCCAATTAACTGGAATTCACAGTATATAAATGTATGTATTAAAAATTGTTCGGGCTACATTTATTATTAAAAAAAAAATTAAAGTATTTTGGTCACTAGTAGTCACATTCGGTCACTATAAAACATTTAGAAATGTAAACTACTAGATCTTATTTATTTTCATTACAATAGAATGTTATTTTTTAACCCCTTACTGGTTTGTGACGACTATACGCGACACGAGCGGAATGCTGAAAAACGGCCGCTGCCGCGTATACACGTCACGTCAATGGCCTGATCGTATTTATTCCGTTTATGCCGCGTTTGCTTGACAAAGTTCATCCGAATGCCGTTAGATCGTGTGCATATATCTTCAAGCAAATATTTTGTAATATGATACTATTTTTACCAATGTTTTTTTCGATTCAAGACGTTTGAATTGTCAGTTGCCAACGGTCAACCTGCTATGCATTTGTGCTTGTCTATTCGTTTGCCATATTGTTTCATAGTGTTATTTATGCAATTTAATTATTTTATGTATATTGTAGTTAGTCTTTAAAGTTATTTATAGTAAAAAAAAAAAAAAAAAAAAAAAAAAAATTATATTTCTGTTTACTTTTTCAAGAGAGATATTTCTTGAACTTTGGCTTTAGGTTATAAAGGTATTCATACATTCTATAAAATGGATGAATTTTTGAGTGACAGTTGCATGAATTGTTGTTAGAAAGTGCTTCTGATAGTGATCCAGAAGATGAAATAGATGATTTAGGGGAGGAAATTGAGATAGAAGACAATGCTCCTCTAGTATTAGGCCCTCAGGTGCAAAATCCAAACCCAGTAAATGCAACTGCTGTCCTTCCAAATCTAAATAGCTTTGTTTGGGAAAACTACCACTCTGCTGGAAAAAAATTAACTGAAAAAGTTTTCACTGGAGATCCAGGAATAAAGGTAACGATATAAAATCATAATGATCCATATGAACTATTCAAGTTATTTATCACAGATGAGTTGGTTGATATTATTGTGCAACAAGAATTTTTCACAGAAAAAAGAGAAAATGCCATGAGGAGGTGTGCTGTGTGTTCCAAGCATAACATACGGCGTGAATCACGTTATCAGTGTAATGAGAGCGACGTGGCACTTTGCGTTTCACCATGCTTTAAAATATTCCACACACAGAAAAACTTCTAAAATGTGTAAAATTGTAGACTTGTGATGTACAGTTTTAGCCTAGTGTTTTTTTTCTTTTTTTCTAGTATTAGTGAATATATGGATATGTAGAACTGAAATTCTGTAAAAAACGTCAAAATGTAAGTAAATTTCATTTTCTTCCATAAAAATATTTTTTTTTAATTTTGATTTTATGTTTAATAGTTGTGTAATATTATAACAAATAAAAATAAGTAATAAAAAAAATAGGCCCTTTTGGGTTGTTAAAGTGAAATTTAAATCGACCGTTAAGGGGTTAACAGTTATTAACTGTATTAATTTCAATGTCCAAAGACTTAAATGATTTCAACACATGTATATGTGTGTGTGTGTGTGTTTGATAACTTACATGTTATAATTTAAAAAATTTTGGTTTTGTTTTTCAGGTTCTTTTGGTTTGAGATATTGACAATGTGGTTTTTTGAAAATGCCTAGGAAGATTTTGGTCAACGATCACAAAATATTGCACTACTATGAGTATGTATAGGTTTGAAAGTAATCAGAAATTAAAGAAACCTGTGACATTAAATGCACAAAGGCGTTCTCATTAAAGTCAATAATTATGCTCACAAAATATAAATCTTCAGAGAATTAAAATTAAAAAATACATATGATGCCTTGGTGTATCTAATTATTTTTTTGCAAGAAGTTGGCAATCATATTGTTATCAATCAAAGACATCATCAACGGAAAATTGAGCACAATGGATTTTATTCACATCATTTATTTATGAGAGAAAATGTAGAAAAACATAATTTGAAATTACGATAATTATATCATCAGTATATAGTCGAGGAAATATTTCTGACTTTCTAAATATGACAATATCTTCCTTTGTTGACACGTTTTTGAATGACTCCATTTTTAAAAGCTAGATAGTACTCTTTTGATCACATATCTTGATCACATATTTACTTTATTCTTCATTCTTACATAAGAAGGAATCACATTATCCATTGTTACACTGTATATTCTCTATTGTTATGTGTTATATTAAACTCTGGTAATTTTACTATCATCGTCTGGGTGATTAAATTGCAATTGTTAATATACTCATCTTTACTTTTGTTAGGAATATTTGTATATATTCAAGTACATTTGATTTGTGTCTAATTATAAGTGAAATTATTATTCATATATAGCATATTTTTTATTGCAGTAAAATATTATATAGGTAAAAGTTAAAGTAGTGTTACTCAAATCTCACAAAAATTAGTCTTTAATACGAACACAACACAAACTAGTTTCAGCGACGAAGTAAAACTACTCTGAGTAGTAGCCAAGCACTGAGGAAGGCGACTTCGTCGCTGAAACTAGTTTGTGTTGTGTTCGTATTAAAGACTAATTTTTGTGAGATTTGAGTAACACTACTTTAACTTTTACCTATGTGAATAGTTCTCACTAGCTAAGCTCTAAATAACTAAATATTAAGTAAAATATTATATTTTAATTGTTATTAAATGTATTAATTAATTGTAGTTTTAAAAGATTTTAATGGATTTAATATAGCAAAATTAACCTGATACACACACATACACACACACACACACACACACACACACACACACACACACACACACACACACACACACACACACACACACACATATATATATATATATATATATATATATACATACATATGTGTGTTTTTGGTAACTTACATGATATAAATAAAAACTATTTTTTTTATTTTCAGGTACTATTGGTTTGAGATGTTGACAATATGGACTTTTGAAAATGCCTAGAAAGGGCTTGATTTTTCAGTAATACACTATTAAGAGTAATACATTGTGTTACTATTTTGTTATTGGTTGCAGCTTCACTAACAGGTGTTTTCACACCATGTGTTTCTTTACTTTTGTTAGGAATATTTGTATATATTCAAATATATTTTTTTGTATCTAATTATATGTGAAATTATTATTCATATATAGCATGTTTTTTATTGCAGTAAAACATTATTTTTAAATTGTTTTTAAATGTATTAATTAATTGTATTTTAAAAGATTTTAATGGATCTAATATAGCAATAGTTAACCTGACACACACACACACACACACACACACACACACATATATATATATATATATATATATATATATATATATATATATTGTGTATTTCTTGTAACATATAAATTTTTAAAAGATTGTTTTTATTTTCAGGTCTTTTGGTTTGAGATGTTGAAAATTTGGTCTTTTGAAAATGCCTAGAAAGTCCTTGATTTTTGAAAAATACAATATTAAGAGTAATACATTGTGTCACTATTTTGTTATTGGTTGCAGCTTCACTAACAGGTGTTTTCACACCATGAGTTTCTTCAAATTACTAATAGTTGTTTTAAACGATAAT
Organism: Prosapia bicincta; assembly: GCA_036971475.1. NCBI lineage: Eukaryota > Metazoa > Arthropoda > Insecta > Hemiptera > Cercopidae > Prosapia > Prosapia bicincta. The sequence goes on from JBAIZL010000008.1 coordinate 18,811,802, forward strand.
TTTGCTTGACAAATATCACACTTCGCAAATTCGTCATCAACAGGGGTGAAGTGATTTCACACTTTGCTTTTTTTTCGCAAAGCTCATTTTATTTTAAGATAAACTCATACGGAGTTAATAACAAACTATAGTGTTTGTCACACAACACTGCCACTGTCCTGAAATCTGACACACATCTTCCACTCTCACACAACATAAATGATTAGAACTAGAGACAGCGACAGATCAACCAATGACAGCTTCGGTAAAATATCAGTAACCATACATTCAGTGACAGTGACATTTTGCCTAATCCTGACAGAGATACCCCTCTACCCCTTCAGTCAACGACGCTGCACGATGATCGGCGCCGTGAGGTGAGCGGTTAGAGTAGATCCAGTGACAGCAACAAATAAAGCAATGACAACCGTGGTAAAATATCAGTAGCTGGGTTCCAGCCAATGACGACAACATTTTGCCTCCGATCGATCCATTGTCACTGGAACTGGCATTTTCCATATTTTGTCACTGATACCACCAGCGACAAATGAATATCAGTGACAAAGTCACCAGGACAGAAATATTGACTATCCCTACTACAGTCCTCCAAACATTGCTAGTTTAAGAAAAAATAGTACACTCAACTCACTAATGAACTAAATTTTATTTATATATTAAAAAATATAGATTGATGTTTATTTAATAATAATCTATGATATTGAATGATTTCTTACATAATGAGCAGTGGCTATAGTTGTTTTTCAGAGACTGTAAGTAGTCTATATGGTTACAATTCACGAATTCAGTTCTTCTTAAAAAGAAGAGCATAAGAACTGGTAATAAATGAATTCTTTTATTTGAAATGTATAATTAGTATTATCAAGATAATTGAACCACTTCTGGACCTGCATAATTTGGCTCTTTAAAAGGCTAGTACTATTAAAAATAAAGTTTCGAAAAGACTTAACTAAACTCTGGATAACCTCGATTTTTTTGTTTCACATATATTCTTTAGGAATGCAGTCTGAGCACTACAATAATAATTTCAAGCTGCGGAACTAATAAACTGTACTAAAGTGTGCCGTCATAAAGTAAAAAGTTTGGGTAAATAACTTGTTATAGTGTCTGTAGTAGAGCCCCTTATTTGTTCTACAGTGGGTGTTTCTCTTTTGGTATATAATGTAAAATACTGTGTACACTCAGAACATCAGGTGGGTATGCTACAAAATAAAAATAAAATGGACCAAATAGCAGCTTTTATAATAAATAATTGGCATATATTTTGTAAAGTTGCTTGTTGCAATCATTTTGAATTCACTGAATAAATCGTACACAATTGTATAAGTAACGAAGTGAGAACTATTAACTTACTTGCTAACGCTTTTTGAAACAGTTTTAATTAGGAAACTAACCTGTTACTCAAGCATTGATAATTAAGGTAATAGTTTTAACTCAGATACGCAAAAAATTACTGAATAATTTTTAAGTATAACAAGTATTGGTAGCTATTTTAAAAAATGATGGTTTAATTGATGGGGTTTTCCGATAAACTGGTGGTCCAATTAACTGGAATCCACAGTATATAAATGTATGAATTATAAATTGTTTGGGCTACATTTATTATTAGAAAAATTTTAAATGATTTTGGTCACTAATAGCCAGATTCGGTCACTATAAAACATTTGGAAAAGTAAACTACTAGATCTGTATTCTTAATTTATTTTCATTACACTAAAATGCTATTTTTCAACAGTTATTAAATGTATTAATTTCAATGTCCAAAGATTTTAATGATTTTAACACATATATGTGTGTGTGTGCGTGCGCACGAGTGTGTGTTCGTGCGTGTGTGTGTGTGTGAACTTACATGTTATAATTTTAAAAATTTTGGTTTGTATTTTCAGGTACTTTTGGTTTGAGATATTGACCATGTGGTTTTTGAAAATGCCTAGAAAGACTTTGGTCAACGAACTCAAAGTATCGCACTACTATGTGTAATACATAGTTTTGAAAATAATCGGAAATAAAAGAAACCTGTGACATTAAATGCACAAAGGCGTTCTCAATACAGTCAATAATTATGCTCTCAAAATATAAATCTTCAAAGAATTAAAATGAAAAAATACATATAATGCCTTGCTGTGTCTAATTATTTTTTGCAAGAAGAAGTTGGCAGTCATATTGATATCAATCAAAGACATCATCAACAGACTTCATTCACATCATTTAATGATGAGTGAAAATGTAGAAAAACATAATTTGAAATTACGATAATTATATCATCAGTATATAGTCGAGGAAATATTTCTGACTTTCATAAAATTACAATATCTTCCTTTGTTGATGCGTTTTTGAATGACTTCATTTTTAAAACTTAGAACTCTGGTATTTTTAATATCATTGTCTAGGTGATTAAGTTGCAATTCTTAATATACTCATCTTTACTTTTGTTAGGAATATTTGTATATATTCAAGTACATTTTTTTTTGTATCTAATTATATGGCAAAATTTTATTCATATATAGCATATTTTTTATTGCAGTAAAATATTATTATTTAATTGTTATTAAATGTAATAATTAAGTTTAGCTTAAAAAGATTTTAATAGATTTAATATAGCAAAAGTTAACTTGATACATACGTGTGTTTTTGGTAACTTACATGATATAAATTTAAAAAAAAAATTGTTTTTATTTTCAGATACTTTTGGTTTGAGATGTTTCTTAACATTACAATATCTTCCTTTGTTGATGCGTTTTTGAATGACTCCATTTTTAAAACTTAGATAGTACTCTTTTGATCACATATCTTGAAGCAAAACTATTTACTTTATTCTTCATTCTTACATAAGAAGGAATCACATTATCCATTATACATTTATTTGTTACACTGTATATCGTCTATTGTTGTGCGCTATAATAAACTGGTAATTTTACTATCATCGTCTGGGTGACTAAGTTGCAATTTTTAATATACTCATCTTTACTTCTGTTAGGAATATTTGTATATATTCACGTACATTTTTTTTGTATCTAATTATATGGGAAATTATTATTCATATATAGCATATTTTTTATTGCAGTAAAGTGTTATTATTTAATTGTTATTAAATGTTTTAATTAATTTTAGTTTCAAAAGATTTTAATGGATTTAATATAACAAAAATTAACTTGATACATATATATATATATATATATATATATATATATACATATGTGTATTTTTGGTAAGTTACATGATATAAATTTTTAAACAATTGTTTTTATTTTCAGGTACTTTTGGTTTGAGATGTTGACAATATGGTCTTTTGAAAATGTTTAGAAAGTCCTTGGTGTTTGAACAGTACACTATTATGAGTAATACATATTGTTGAACATACTCAGAAATAAAAGAAAGCTGCTACATTATATGTACAAAGGCTTTCTCACTTCGAGGAAACCAGATATACCAGTTGAGGATTGAGACCAAGAATTTTATCAAATTGTCACAACAAATATGATTTATGGTTCATATTTTCATTAAATATGAATTCTTCATGTATGATTACCAGTGATTTACCAAAAAAATCCCCAAAACATGTTGATCAGACACAGTAACTGGACTTGATAGATAACAAACAATTGTATCATTCAGGATCAACAGTTGGTAAATCATTTAAGTATGAATAAAGCAAAAATTATTCTATGACAAAGTTATAAAATATTTTACATGAACAAAACAACTAAAAGATGGGAACCATAAAGACGTGGGCAATTCCATTCGCTCTTGAGATCTCGCACAGTAAAAACGTTTTTTTGGTTGTAGGGATTTGTTGAATTAGCGAGTGATGTGTGCATGCGTGTTGCAATGACGACTGACTGTTTTTTGATTCTTGGAAGTGATTCACCTCCAATGTCAGGCATTTCTGAGAATCCTTGCTTTTAGGCAGTGTAAAAATACTTTTATGAACCAGCAATAGTTCACAGAAATAATTATTTCATTATTTTTACTTTTAGTATATATAAACTACCAAGAGGTCGTAAAAATTTATTATGGTGTTCTGTTCACCCCCAACTTATAAACTGCAATATTTCGTAGGGTTCCGTCTAAGGCCCTCTCCTCTACACCAACGACATCTCCCTCCTTCCAAATATCTCTTTCCCTCTATGTGGATGACGTCATGTTCATGTCAAGCTCCTAGAGCATACCCAAAACCACAAAGACCATCCAGACGCAACTGGACTCCCTGTCACTGTGACTCCGGAAAGGGAGAACGGAGGTCAATACCAAAAAATCAGAAGTCATCTGCTTCACCAGGAAGCTACGACCGTAAACCGGAGCCATCTTTCTTGACGGAAGGCCTGGAAGTCTTCTGTTAAATACCTTAGTGTCATCCTAGATAAGCGCCTGTTCTTTTCCTCTCAAGCTTCCTCAGTCCTTACCAAGGGTAGAATTATCTGTGCTAAGCTCTACCCTCTCATCTGCCGCAGAAGTACCATCTCTCAAAATCAAACACCACGTGTACCAAATGTTCCTTCATCCCATCCTCACCTATGCACCTTCTGTCTGGTGACCTCTTTGCTCCAACACGTCTCGGAAATCGCTTGAGCCCTTCCAATCCTCTGTGCTCAGACTCCTCTCCAACTCGCCTTGGTTCCTGTCAAATGTCACCATCTGAAACTCCCTTCGCTCCCCATCGTTAGCTGTTTATGTCAGATTCCTCTCAGAGAAGCTTTTCGCTAGTGCCGAAAGTTTGTATTATCCACACCTTAAGGGTCTGGCAAACTCAGTTTGATTCCCTCCTATTTTCCGTCCTTGTCCCAAAGTCCTTCTCGATCCTCCATAACACCTTTGTAATTTGCACTTCCTTTCCGAACCGTCCACCTCTTGCCTCCTAGAATAGGCTACTAGTTTTTAAGTTTTAGTCTTAGTATGCTTAAATTGCAAATAGTCTTTAACTCCTGTTTGTTTATCCCTATTAATCTCATCTTGTATCTGTTAAGTTTCTTCAAATAAAATGCTAGTTAAGTTAGGTTAGTTTAAGATCATCCATCACAACTTTGTTATTCCATTTTAGCTCTAAGTTTTATTACACGTTTTTACACCAGAGTTTTATATATATTTACATCTTATGTTCCACTAACACCCTTACTACATATATGAATTGACACACACTAAACGAAAAGTGTCACCCAAATAAAACAAAGTCAACCAGTCCAAATGTTTAAAATAAACATATTGGCCCAGAAACATGTTGCCCCAAAAAACGTCCTACCTTGCAAATGCCCTTCCTAGATCCAGCCCATACCAAAAGCCCTGTTCCCATATTCCTAACCGCAGCCATTGTCGGTGACAGATTCTGCATAACCTGGGGGGGGGGGCACCAAAACCCTCTGTTTCCGACTGACTGACTGGCGTCGGCAATTGTATTGCGAAATTGAATATTTGCATCGAATGCTAAAAAAAATTGTATGCTGTGCATCTGAAGCAATATGAATGCTTTTATTTGTTAATAAATCTTCATAGTAGAAAATCATTTAGATATAGTTGAAAACATTTAATGGTCAAGTAAGAATACATCTTGTTATAACACATGGTGAACCATGTGGCTACTCTGGAAGACAATCCTTAATAGTAAACAACTTGAATGATATTGTACAGATACTTTCTGCAAATCAAATAATTTCAGATTTCATAATTTATTTGTAATCTTTGCATTTTTTCAAATAATCCAATTGATTTATTAGAAATATTTAAAGATGGTATGAGTGACGATTTATTAAATTGATTCGCTTTCGTGCTGTGCAACCCTATAGTATTTTCAGTATAGGACGCACAAAACATTACGTACATTATTTTGTTTTCTGTTAATATTAGGTTGTAGTTAACTTTTTATGCATGTACTGTACTTAATTGATTTTTATTTCTTATTTTTGGTTTTTCTATTCTACTTCAAAATCTCAGTTATCCGGAGATCCAAGTTGACGGAGTCTGATTTATTGAGGTTCAACTGTATAAATAATTAACTTTATTATACATATTGTAATTTTTTTCAAGATTCATAAACAAGAATTTAGGAAAGGTTATGCTATTATAAATATACTAGGAGCTTGTAGCAGCAATTGCTGCTTTTTATTTATTACAATAAAGGGAAATGAAATATTCACTCTTAAATACTTTTTAATATTTGAATTTAATATTGGAAATATTTAATGATGGTATGAGTGACGATTTATTACATTAATTCTGTTTTGTCCAGTTAATTCAAGAATTAATTTTCATGTCTTACTATGAATCGTTGGTAGTAATTGAAATTATTTTTTAACTTCTAATGAACAACTAATAAAATTAGGGAAGTATTCACCTAATCGTTCCTCAGATGACGTATTTAGCTGTGATATGCGTTTTGAGGAATCACATTTTTTTCATTACTATCTCATTCAAATTAACAAACCTAAATTATTACAATTTATGATAAAATCATTTTGGGTGCTACTGCACAAAAAGGTGTATATTCCTTGGTTGTGGTTGGAGGAATAGATAAAATAATTTTATTTTGATTTAATTAATTTTGGTGAAAATATTGTGGAGGTAATGTAGCATTAGCTATATCTTTATCAGGAATTGCAGTAATATTATCAGATGCTAGGAGAACTATACATTCAGCTCTAAAATTACAATGAAATATTCAAAATAATAAAAATACTTTAATATTAAAAAGTCGTTCATAGGTGGCTTAAGAATATTGAAATAAGCTCTTGAAACAAGTTGAATAATTATTTGGGTTCAATAAACAGTGGCTCATAAACTTTCATTGAAGGCATTGGATTGAACTCATATATATACATAAAAAGCAGTGATAGACTTTTTTTGAAGTCACACTCAGTATATTCTTCAAAAGTTTTTAGAGAAATATTCAACATAGATTGATGACATTAATGCATGTTTAAAGTCACCATGTTAACACATTTTAAAATAATTACTAGACACTGGAAACGCCAAAAGTAATTTTAATACAAATTCACAAATAATGAAATTGCTCAAAAATTGTTGTAATTTGTTATTTCAAAAGATAAATCAATTTCAAGAGTGTTTCTTGATATTAGAAATAACTATTGAAATCACCAATAACTAAGTAAAAGGTCCATTTTATCAGCAAAAAATAACGATACTATTAATATTATATTGACACTATTAAAAACATAATATTGATTGAATTATTTACATTTAAACCTATTGATACCGTCTTTGATGAAAGGGAAAATGTTATTTATCTAACAGGATTATTAAATGTCATTTTTACCCAGTGTCGGCTTTAGACTTTAGCATGTAGTTGGTAAAAATTTTTGTCACCACCCTTTTAAGTAATTGAAATAGATTTACCGTACTAAAAAGTATATCCAACTGCAAAATTATACTAAATACTTAGTTTCAAACCTGGTTTTAAAAATATTATTTTAAACTTATTATAAGTCCCAATTCATTTAGCTTATTTACGATAAATGAACCTCAAGATTAATCAATCTGTGGAATTGATTTAGGAAATGCATGTTTCTCATATGATCAATTTTATTTGCATGGTCTTATGTTGTAATGCCAAAGAACTTAATCATTTATGCAGTAAAGTGTAATTGTAATAAATTATATCTAAGAAAACTATAAAAGCTTTTTATAATATATATATAACTATCTTATTATTTGCATCTAATATTTGACTTTTACCAAGAGGTCAAATTCTTGGCCAGCACTGTAGGATCTCTGAGCAAAAATTTCTCCAGTTTGAGGGTGCAATATGAATTTCCCTTTGCCTCGTCCTGACTTTATACTATATTCAATTTCACCATTTGTCCCTGCATCTTTGTCTACTGCTAAAACCTATCAACAAATATGAAGCACAAAAATATTAATATTTTCAAATGAGTATATATTAATGATAAGACTAAAATATTTTCAAATCTTTTAAAAAAAATATATTGTGCAATATGCAGGAGGAGGTTTATATTTCAACTTACTACATACTTTGTACATGCATATATAGAATACATGAAATTAAATACATATGTATTTTTTGCTTGACAACTTTAATTTCAAAAATTATTAGAGTTAATGAGTGTTATATAAGTGAGGTAGATTGAACTTCTAAGCTCTTCAGATTTATCTGCTCTAAGTAAAAGTAATTGCAGTTTTTCAAATAAGAAATGTACTGATACAGTAGCACCTTGATAATTCAGATTAATTGGGACTGTGGCCCATCCAGGTTATCGAAGATCCGGGTTAGCCGGAAAAATTGAAAGAAGAAGGTACCTAGCCCACAGAAAAACTATATTTTTTAAACAAAGAAAATTATGCACAGTATATGAACTTACATATTGTATATACAGTTAAACTCCTTTACCATTTATCTCTTGGCAAAAAATGTAAATTTTGAGTATTTAATTTTGTGAGTCGTTTTCGTGCTGTGCAACCCTATAGTATTTTCAGTGTAAGATGCACAAAACATTACGTACATTATTTTGTTTACTGTTAATGTTAGGTTGTAGTTAACTTTTTATGCATGTACACTGTACTTATTTGATTTTTATTTCTTATTTTTGGTTTTTCTATGCTACTTCAAAATCTCAGTTATCCGGAGATCCAAGTTAACGGAGTTTGATTTATTGAGGTCCAACTGTATAAATAATTGACTTTATTATACATATTGTAATTTTTCAAGATTCATAAACACAAGAATTTAGGAAAGGTTATGTTATTATAAATATACTAGGAGCTCGTAGCAGCAATTGCTGCTTTTTATTTATTACAATAAAGTGAAATTAAATATTCTCTCTTAAATACTTTTTAATAGTTTAAGTATTATATTGATGTCATTCAAATACCAATAGATGCTGCAATCACAATAATATTTCTTGGTGAACAATATTTTTCGTGTATCTATTTCATTATTGTTTTATTTCCCTTTCTTTGGTTTTCTATTATAATCTTATTATCTCAAGGTGCTCTTGCTCTACTAAAAGCTACATATATTTTGTCCATGACTGAATTCGGTGTTTCCCAAATAGATACCAATTTTTTCAAAGATTCGCCTTTGAGCTTTCATTATTGTCATTGCAAAGGTTGGCTTTATTAGAAATTGAGTCCAAATAAATGAAAATGGCATATTTTTATCTGTCGTTATTAACTAATAACTCTGATTACATCTTAAGAATAAAACTTTATTCTTGGAAGAAATACTACTTTGGGTTTGCTTTTGCCAGTAACTATTTCTAAGTACAATAGATTTCCAACATAGAATTAGTCTCACTCCATTTACCAGTCCAGAAAATATATTCATGTTACTGATTACCATAACTATATCTCCAATCCTTATTTTAAATTTGTGTGGAGGTATTTCAGGTGGTGTTATTGAATTTAAGCCAACATTAATCTGAATCACATAATTTTCATTATTTTGCCTTAAATAGTAGATAAGTTCACCAGCTCCTCTTCCTGCATTGTAAATGATCCTTAGCCTTCCTCTCTACTACCACCATTCCTAAATAGTTGTCTATGAACTGGTGGTCTTCCTCCATTATAATTCATTTCAACAGTTTTACTTAAACAGAACACTAAAATTAACAAACATTGACAATTAATTACGCAAAGTTCTTGTAAATTATCCTTAACCATTATTTCCACAATAATTATATACAAACTCACAGCTTTCCTCTATTATTTAGATTTCAGTTAATCAGAGTATTAAAAATATAATATCAAATTCACATTAGCTGAAGCCCAGGTAATTTTTGACATGTCTGGTAGTTTTAGTCCTCAAACCTTAAAATGATTCTAATAAAGCTATCTTAATTTGTCCCTTGCTCGATAAATTTCATAGCGACTGATTTGTTTACACAGATATATAGATATAACATTTAAGAGAATTGGGAAAGGAACCTGACTATACTACAAAATATAGTCCTCAACATGCTTAAGTCAGCCTCTAATACAATTTGTGGGATTAATCTCAAACCAGTTTCTTTGGATGGAGTACATAATATTGCAAGGGTAGGAAAAATAATACATATAATTGCTTATTACACTTTTGCTATTTCTTGTGACCAGATTTTTTTTTAACCAAAGTGAAATTGTTAACTTACACTTGGAGGAAACGTTTTCGTCTTACGACTTCTGAAGTCTGGTCGCAAGTAATAGCAAAAGTGTAACAAGTAATTTACAACCAGCTTGTCATGAACAGCAACAAGATTTCGACATATAATTGGTAAATGTGTTTCAGTTGACAAAATATGGTATAATGCTTTAAAACATGGTTTAAACATATATAGTTTGTAATTATTTGAAACATAATATAGATAACATTAATTTGTACAACCAAATTTATAACTTTCAATTGGATGACCATTAATGGATCAATATAATTTGATTAGAAAATAACACAAAACAGGCGTAAATTATTATTAGTGCACCAAATGCATTTGGCTGTAAGAGATGAGTTTGGTCAGCACTTTCAAAAACTAATTTTTAATTTTCAGTCATTATACAAGAAATGTTTACTAGAACTTAGTGATACTGCATGTATATTTAAAGTAGGGATTTGTAGATGCCAACAGTTTCACACTTCTTACAGTATCTTTTAATTCAATAACATGCCTTCCAGGCGTCAACATAGGAGTATGAGTAGATACAGGAACTAGTCCAGCCAGACCAGATTCATCTCAAATGATCGTAGTTTAAGATATTCCACATAATTCCAATTTTGCAGCAGGTTGCCTAAATTTTAAATTGGAAATTAGGAGGTAGATTTGAAGAATTCAAAATGCTGTATAATGTAAAGGAGCTTTGGATAGGAATAGGGAATGCGGCTCAGAAATTCCTTTCATAAGAACTCAATCTTTCTATGTTTTTTGATTCATGAGTTTCCCACGGCTTTCAATTTTTACGTTTATACAGTAGATTCAGTTTCATCTTCTTCAGCCTCAAAATGTGAATCTGAAATGGTATTGTGTTTGTCTTCTACTATGTCATATTTTAATGCGATTTATTTTTGCGGTTACTAGCAATGTTTCATAATATCGATTTGGTCTGTTATTGTCACTGTCTGAGCTGATAACATTTTACAATAATCAAATTGAAACTAAAAATTATTTATATATATATATATTATATAATTATAAATTTTCATTTAGAATAAAAGGTATCTTACCTGCCCAATTGTATTTTTTTGATCTTGAGTTTCTAGTACATAAAACTGGTAAAATGATTGTTCAAATTGAGGAGCGTTATCATTAACATCATCAATAACAATCACCACTCTAGTTGAAGAAGAGAGAGAAGGCACTCCGTTGTCTATTAAACTTATCTGCAAAGATATTTCACATAATCAACATTTATTTACACCTTAATTTTCATCCTGTGCCTATCCATTGTAATTACAAGTATAGTGATTTCAGAACTAATATTTCCTATTCATATGCTAGACTAGCATAATTTGTAATTTACCAGGGGAAGGTTTATAAGGTTTTGGCCAGATTAGGATAAAAATTCCTCAAACGTGTTGAAAATGTTAACCAGGTTCAATAAAGAGGAAAGTATATAGATAATTAATTTTTATGAAATTTATAAAAATTGTATCACGTTGAATGACCGGTAAAGTAAACTCAGGCTAGTCTGGTTCAGCCGAGGATTATACTAACCAAAGTGTGGTAAACCTCTATATGTATCCTGTTTGTTGCTGTGCATGTCGTCATTAATAAGGTATCAGCATGTCAATCAATTAGTATTTGCACACATTTTTTCTACAAATATTTTGTGCTGTTCTCAAACAGAAAATTATATAGCTTACTATGTGAAATATAAAGTATAATTTATGACTTTTTTCAGAATTAAGTTATATAGGTCTACAGAATATTATTAATAATTGGTTAATAGTAGGTGCTTGTTGTTCAAAGGTTAGATATTCATTTTAGGAAAAACATTTTTTCTGTATTGTACATCTTAAGGTTTTTCTATAATAACACTTTTTGTATCAACTTTGCGAAAAAAAACTACTTACTGATACCTTTCTGCAGACGCATTTTGCACTAGGACAAGACTATTGTCCATGACAGCATTGAACAGTGCGCTGACCTTGGGCAAAATGTATTTGCTGAAATAAATAGTAAGTAGTGGTTTTTTGCCAAGTTATTACTAAATAGTGTAAATATTTTTGTTTCCTTGAAACGCATAGAACACTAGAAAGTCTTATTTTTACAATTAAAAATATACATAATGTCAAACTTTGAGTGGGGAACAAAACAAAAAAATGTGTAAATATGAAAATTTATGTTCACTAATAATATTTTAGTGGTCAGTTGCATTAAAAAAAATACTGATATACACAAGCATTAGGTACTAGCCCATTTCAAACCTTTCCACTTTTGTTGACCATTTCTTACTACATATTTATTTTATAGAAAGAACAAAGTTACATAAACTCATCATACTTACAAATGTCTACTAAAATCAAACTTTTTATAGTTTTTGAAGCATTAAGATACTTAATGTTTTTGACAGCAAAAGTTTCAACTTTTTTACATCACATTCCCTGCCCTAAATAGTTGATGTCCTGAAACTCATTGATATGATCTGTAACTACTATTGCATAGGCCTACTTCAAATGTGCATTGCTATGAATTTCTAAACTGCCTTTGGATTTTTTCCGTATCCAGAAATGTGTTAGTATCAATAGCTAAACTGCTACTTTTGTTGTTCAATTTAGGAAATTTTAGTATCAATAGCTAAACTGCTACTTTTGTTGTTTAATTTAGGAAATTTTCCTTGCTACTTGAATACCATATATCTAGTAATATATAACATTTCCTATATGCTTTTCATCAGTAGCTTCTTCCACTGCAGAGCTGGAGGTAGATTGTGTGAAGTGTACCAGTCTCATGAACTTTGTTCCTTGACATTGATTTTGAAATCTCATTTTTGGAAAATAGGAGCAAACAACTTTGCTGAATATCAAACGTTTTTAAGTTCATTTTCTTCAGATCTGATTTCACTACTGACCAAATATTCTTCTATATTGGTTCTTTGTCATGATTAACCGACATCTTGTTGATTGTTTCACCATTATAGACCACCGCATCTTAGATACAAACGAGTGTCTGGGTGGTCATTTGTATGACCTATACATTGAAAACAGGAAAAGATATTTTGTAAAATGTTCTATCTTCAGTACAGTAATTAATAAAACTAGGAAATTTTATGACCATGTCATTATAACAAAGATTTGATTGTATTTAAAATTGCAAAATAAATTGAACACTTAGAGTTCAATACATCAAACTTATATCACTAGAAAATATATAATATCTGTATCTGTCCAACATTTAATAGACCATTAAAACTTAAATTATGTTGGCATTAGAATTTAATAACCTGGCGCCTAGCTTTACATCTCGGTTATTCTCGGTGTTTAATTGTTCATTTGTTAGTTTGAATGCAATGTTCAGATCTACATTCTTGTAGTTCAAGTACTGTTCAAGAAAAGTCTTGATAATATGTTCATTTACACACACAACAAAGCCCTGTTCCACAAAATGATTTCATGCCAACTTCAATAAAGAGCCTTAAACATAAATACTTTGTACGATTCATTGCAATAGCTTGACAAGTGAATTATTTATATTGGATATGTATTTAATTTCTCCACCTAAGTTAGATGTTATGGAAAAATATAAAATTCTGCATTTTATCTGATTAAATAATTTTGAATAAGACGTGAATCATTTTCGTCAGGGGTTTACTTCCAGTCACTTGTTAGCTCATTTGCCATGACAACTTGAACACGACTGTGAGGTTCAATAATCTAATCCTTTTTCAGGTCAAAACTTTGTTGCTACACATCTCTTTATGAGCCAACATACTGTAAAATGTTCTTTCTCACTCAAGTTGCATTTGGTATGACCATCCAATCGTCATATAATATTTGGTTTGTAGTCAAATGACGGCCATCTGTGGAAAGAACTTATTAAAACATGTATGTTTTAATTAAATACAAATTAAAAGGCAGTAATTCATTGCACCAACATTCTTTAAGGCTATTGCACTACAGATATCTTCATGAATCCAATTATTCTCGTTTTTCCTACTTATTAGTACTATGATCTGCCCACATGAAAAATATTTGACTCAAAATATCTTATATGAGCGTACATTTTTTGATATGTTATTAATCGTTTAGTTGTTCTTAAACATTTGCCTTTTCAGCTTCAAGATTCTTAGATTTACATGTTAAATCAATAATCACTTCTTTTAGGAATACATTTTTTCTTACAGGGTTTTTAATTTTTCCTTAATTTCTACACAGTTAAGTTGAATTTGAACTTACTGTGTAAATATACCTACAGAATTAATTTCCAAACCTCCACTACCCACATTTAATGACTGTTTATTTTCATCAAAGGAGTCTTTTAAAATTGCCTATATTACCATTTCTCAATTATTGGCCAGGCTTCGCTGCTCCATGACTAAATTAGATTCTATAGAATCAACATTTGATAGCTTTTATATTGGTGGGATAAGATTTTAAAATCTTTTTTAGGATTATTGGAAAAACTTATTAAGAGTGTAAACAAATCATTTTTGAAATTCACGGAACATATCTTAGAATTTTTGGGATTTAACTTCCCTTGTTAGCAAGCCTGTATCCATTAGCCAGCTAAGGCAATAAGTAAAATTTAACATGTTCCTTTTATAGACCTGTCATAGTACTCCAACCAAACATGGACAAACAATGATTGAAATTTTAGTAAAAGTTTTTGAAGTGAAAACTTTTATGGGGACGCCTACAAAAACTTATTGGATGAACATAAACATGTAATTTTATATCAATCTAGTTTCCATCAGAATAATAGTGTCAGTATAAATTCCATCAGGTTATACCAAGAGTCACTTCAAAGTGATAACATATGATTTCATATATCAGCTGATTCAATGTTATTTGTTATGTTGTAAAACAACTGTTTTAACATGTAGGCTATGGTTCAGTAATTCTGAACATTGTTAAGGAAAAAGGTTATTACTATATACATTTGATGGCTTAAGTAGTATATAATACATTTAAATTTGGATAAATCTCAAAGCAAATAATTGAATATAACAATAATGTTTTGTAATTTTTGAAATGAAAACATTCTTAAACCCATCTTATAAGAAATGTTTAGGTAATTTCTCATTATACAGAATTAAATTTGTTACTCAACTTAAAATTTCATTAGAAGTTGCTGTAAAGGTTTTTTCTTTTGTGTCATAACCTATTTTTTATTTTAAGAAATATAATAAAATTTGAGAAATTATATAATAAATTGTTTGAAATAATTTCGACATATTGGATGTCAGGTAGAGACATTATTTAAAAGAGACAATAAGTTATTTGAATGGTAGGTAACAAATGAAGATTAAAACAAACATAATTGCACTGTTTTCTCTATGGCTGATATGACTAACTTACACAAACACACACACACATACACACTGGCGCGGCCTTCCTTTCGACTTCCGACTTTCACACCCTTTGCATGGAGAAACCTACTTTCCCCCGAAACATGCGTTCCTCTCCAGGCGCCGTCACCCTCCAGTCCGACCGCGGTCAAAATATGATCTCACCCGACTTAGCAGTTCCTGGTACCTGTGGTGTGTCAAGCTCGATCTGCCAGTGAATAAGTTCCTGGACTTTGTTTTGAAAAACCAACCACAAGGTTTTTACCTTACTTAAGAGTTAATTTATTTATTATACCTTGACTAATGATTATTTGTAACGAACTGTTTTCTTAATTCTATGTTATTTAGTTAATTTCTACTCTTTTTAATGATTGGAAAAATTCTATGAATTTGAATTAATTAATTTCATCACAGGATGGTTTTAATAAATTCAATCACTGAAATTTAAAATATTATTTAAAATTGATTCTATTTCATAATGTTTACTTTTTCTGGAAATTTAATTCATTTTACATTTATTTTTTTACGAAGCAATTATTTTTACATCAAATACATATTAACTGATTTTTGCAATTATTACTAAATATTCTTAAAATTTGTCAAACTTTTGCTTATATTATTGTTCCACACTTTAACGCTCATAGTCTGTCCTTGAACAGGTCGTATTTTAAAGTTTAAATTACACACTTAAATTTACTCACATATTCAATTTGACAAGAAAATAATTTATATTAATTTGTTTTATTGCATGTCCATATAACCCTTTCATGAAAGCAACAGGTGAAATTACTTCCTAATAATACTATGCTTTAATTATTTCTGTGCTCCTACACATAATTCTGTTTTCTTCATATGGGATATATGGACATGAACATTTTAAATTGTGATTATAAAGTAAATCACTTCATATTCTTTTGTTTCAAGTTTCTCTTGATACTTATGACATTAACTTTTAAATACATTACTTTATTTCATATTTTGAATATCAAGTGGATAGACTAATTTTTTTCGTTAAATAAATGTAACTTTAATCATTTGCTTTTCATATTGGATATTAATTACTGGAACAATATTTTATTTTATAACCACCTTTTATGAAGCTTTTTGAAAATAAGTCAATTGCTTATATATTCTCTTAATTTTAATTTACTTTTTTATTAATTGATGATTTTACTGTTAATACAAAATTTGGTAATTATTCTTTTGAAAATTTATAAGTTTTTTAAAAAATGGGTTATACTATTAAAATTTAGACTTGTCCCAAAACTTTCACTGTGATTGTTCCTCTTGTCCCTCGAATGTTGTCCTGGAATCCTTGGTTCCCCCTCCGATGTTGTCCTGGACTCCTTGGGTCAGCAGCAAAACGCACTAGATCGGTTTAAGGGCCGTCTTTAATACTTTTCTACATTATTTACATTTTACAAAAATAATAAAAAGTTTGTTCTCGCGGAAGCGTTGCAAAGCAGGGCATCGTCACGTCCATCTGGGGCTAGTTGTGTTTAGCCACGGAACATCATCCTGGAAACGCCTCTGGATGTCCTTGCTAAAAATACGTCTGTCTCGTTCCAAATCTTCTACGCGTCTCCCGACTCGGGCGGTTCCCAACCCCCTACGACAAGCGGTTTTTTATTTACTCTAGACAAAGCAGTTCAGTTCTGCAAGGGTGGTTGTCTATTAAACTTTCTCTTTTTGTTTTGGTTCGATTTTATCTAGGCCTCGAAAGTGTTCCTTGCGGTGAAAATTTTTGATAATTCCTTATACCATGGTCCATTATCATGATTTGAGATGCTGCTACAAACTTGATTGACATTTCTAACAATTTCCCTTCGTGAGTTGCGCTACTTTAGACATATTTCTTCTTCCCTCGACAGTTTATCGTTTTTGGGGCAATTACACAACCTTTCTTTCTTTTACTCTATTAGTACATAATTTCAGTTATATTATTTTCATTTATTTTGCTTTTAACACAATTATCCTATATTTAATTTTATATTGAGCTTCGGTGGTTCATTTCTAAAATATTATACTTACACTTGTCACGTATGCTATTTAATCTAATTAACAATTTATTGTTTATTTCCTATGACAATGTTTGAGAAGATTTTGGGCTAGCCTCAGTCTTTTGCCTTGAGACGGTTTTGGCCGTTTCAACATACACACAAACACACACAGACACACACGCATATGGTTTTAAAAATTTGTATAACAAACCTCTAGATCGTGTTCCTCAATTTGTTCCCTATCAAGTTTGTTTCTTGCTGTAAAAATAGTACCTGAAACAAAAAAAAAAAAAAAACATGTACATATATGTATTAAAGAGCAAACATTTCAGCAGTATATATATATATATATATATATATATATATATATATATATATATATATATATATATATATATATATCGCAATATGTATTTAATCACACAATTGTTTAATATTCCTGATGATGTTGGTACTGTTAGCCAACGAAAAGCTTTGAATTGTAAATTCAATTATAATGCTTGTATTTGTATTTTGATTTAGTTCTTTATATATATATATATATATATATATATATATATATATATATATATATATATATATATATACAGTATATACATATATATAACCCAGATATGTATATATAAATATATATATATATACATACATACAAAACATGTATACAAAACGCACTCTTAATTTTACATCAATTTAGTATATTGACATCATCCGGAGCTTTGCACACGGTCAGAAGCTAAAATAACACGGATTTTTGTTAGGTGTTAAAAGTGTGTGAATCATAAGACGATGTCAACAGGTTTATTAAATTTATGTTAGGTGTTGAAAGTGTTTGAGTCATCAGACGATATCAACAGGTATAATAAATTTTTGTTAGCTGTTGAAAGTGTGAATAATTAGACGATATCAAAAGGTATATAAATTGACAAAAAAGCTTCGCGCCCATTGTTTTGTAAATGTTTTTATTGAAATATTTGTGGTTTAATAAATAAGTATTTAAGAAGATAAACGTTATCTACAAATTATAAACATGTTCACTATTGTATACTTTTATACCTGTAGTAAAACACGTGTCGCACCCACTTATCATTTAACTAATAATGATAGATTTCTTAAGAATCTTACATTTCGTTCCTCGTTAGATATTCAACATATAAGCTATATACTGTTCCTCCACTCTCAAGCAATGACAAGTAATTTGTTGGTTTCTTAAAAAAATTGTTCAAGACAAGTACAAGAATTCTCAAATTGTATCAGTGTATATACAAATTTAAGAACATAATACAGGAATTGACTAGCGAATCCAAATCAAATAAAAAAATGATAAATTATTCATCCTAATGCGCAAGCCTAGTCCTAACAAAATAATTGTAGTGATATTAACAGTAGACATTTTACCATTATAAAACGGACAGTAAACTCCATCATTATCCTTACTTTTTCAAAGCATTGCCAGACCATTACTACACGTCATAATGGCGTAACAACATATTATACATTTTCAACAGTCGCCTCATCAAAGTTCAAATAAAGGATTCTTGTGCTCATGTATGTTTACATCATTAAGTCTTTTCAGTGTAGTTAAATTACAAAAGCCGATATTGACTTAAATTAATAGAAATCAAACCTACAAAACTGCTTTGAGTCACCAGTGACATTTTATAACCCTCTTATGGTGAAACATTAGTTAGTGTGTCAAATTCTGAAATACATTAGTGTTTTATTTAGCGTACCATTTTAGAAGCCCCCTAAGGCTCGCCCCACACTAGGTAAGTGTGCCTTGCCACGTCTTGCCCGATGGTTAGTAGCAGCATACGGCACGGCAAGGCAAGGCATCCCCAGTCCCAGTATGCTTTTGGTTCTAAAGGATATTTTAATACAAATTCATAATATGACACAATTTATTTTCATGTCATTAAAACTGTTAGGGCATCTCTGCCTTTAATACTATGTAACTTAACCTAACCTATATCTTTTCACCCGGTCCGAACTCCCAAAATAGTCATACAATAGACAAAATATACAGAAAAATAAACTTTTAATAGATATGGCCCAGCTGAAGCAAATTTATCTGTGCGTTTTATGTTCGATTAGCGGTCACGCTGGAGTGTACTGACGTCAACTTTTTATTTTTTTCGGATTCACTAACTTTAGAGCGATTTGAACAAGAAATGAATAAATATTTGAAAAAAAACTGTATTGATATCATTAGTCCTCCACTGCATGTTAAAAAAATATATTTAAACTTAACTGGATGAATAAAAACGTATTTTATTAACGATTGAAAATTTGTACTCTATATATATACACGATTGTTATCTAACGCTTTACCCAAAAATGCTTCTTTTATTACAAAATTAATTCCAAGAGTACCAAACACTTATCCTCACTATCCCCACGCATGCGCAGAACAATTTCTCCTATGCCTTTTGAGGAATACTTGTTTATTTTTATTCAAGAAAAAAAAATGTGTGAGTGTACTTAACGTAGTCTTAGCGGTGAGAAAACGAATTATATATGAGAATTGTCTAATTTTATTATTTCATATTTCAAGAATATTTAAATTTTCGTTGAAAGATGATCAACCCTGTTATTGTATTCATCTAAAGCAAATCATTGACCCAGCTTGAACACATGACCAGAGGGCAGACGGCCAACTCTACTAATGAACTGTTTGCTATGAGGTAATGAGAGACATTCTGAAGAGCTTTGTATTGTACCTAGGCTTGAACTGAGCCCGGTCGTTTGACGTTTCGAAACAAAAATTTCCCTTACAGCTACGGATGAAATTACTCTCGAATTATTAAAATATTGATAGATCTATTGAAATGAATATTTCTTATGATTGGCCTATCTATGTGTGTTTTGCACGGAGAAAAATATTCGGCTTGCTGTCATCCATATATATTATTTCTTAAGGCGAATTTTGAGAGAAAAGTGTTGGAGCTTGGAAGGTCGTACAGAACTGGGAGACGGCTCGAATTAAATATATTGACAAGAAGGAGCAGGAAAAATATAAATTTTTCTCAATTTATAGCATGTATAGGGTTTTGAGGAACTAAAAGTTACCAAAAATCTCCATAATAAAAACATTGCATTGAAAAACAGCTGAGTATGATTTTTAAATATTTCAGCTGAGAAACAGCTGTACAAATATTATATTAAAAACAGACGAGTACAAATATTTTAACAAGTTAATTAGACGTATAAACTTGGGATCAGGTTTAGTTAATGAACGACATCTTATCGTACTAGATATATTTGAAAAGTGTTTTAAATTAGAAATAATCACTGATTCTAGAAAAGGAAACGTCATATTTCTACCAATAGTTGAATTAATATCAACAGATCCTAACATGCCACTTCACATGAAAAGGAACCAATTTCCTTTAGGACTTACATTTCCAATAACAACTATAAATAAGGCTTCAATCGGCCAAACCTGTTTTTATACATGTCGAGTAAAGTCGAGTAAAATATCGAGATGGATTAAAGATACACATTGAAAATACGATTGGTCAAAAAATCAAATTGAAAACGATTCACAAAAAAATATATTTTATGAGGAAATTTTGTTATGACAAATTTGAATTATATTAAATTGATTTGTAGTATAAAATAATTTATACAGTTTAAATTTAAAATTTATAAACTTATAAAGTTTAAAATTTATTTCAATATGAATAGGGGCAATTGCCCCTAAGAGCCCCATAGCATTACAGATTTTTCTATTTTAGCTAAAATTAAATGATAACAAATGATTTCATACAACAGATGACTTTATGTAATAGGTCATGCTGTAGAAAAACTGTTTTAAAATACACGTCGTCTTTGTATGTTATCCCTCTGACGATGGTAACTTGGTAACTGAAATGTACACAAGGGTAAAATAAAAAAAGACTGTGGTTAAGAGGTTTTTATGTATTTATTATCACCTAGGTTGTTACTTCTTTTACAGTAGATTACTAAGTAGAAATGTTAATCTTTGTAACGTTTATATAATAATTATTAATTTTTTTAGTTTTATTTTTTTTAAGTTCTAGCTTACAGTTCAGGCGTAATAATAATAATCGTCTGTCTGTAACGCTCTTCAAAACTTGAAAGTAGAACTCCGTTACATTAAAACACTTTAAAATACAAAGTTAAATCATTTAAACTAGCAGAGTCTCATTAAATTAATTTTTAAGGCTTATTAACTTGAAATGCATGGAATTGTGTGCTGGTTAAATAATTACTCTTTTAAATTCATTTAAAGCAAATTACACTCATTTTATTTAACAAAAAAAAATAACAAATTATAATCATGATACAAGTTTCTAGACATTGCTTTAGTTACGGATCATTGAACATTTAATATTTAACTTATGAATTTTTACATATAGCAATCTATCAATAAATCAATCAATGGCTGAAAATGGATCTGTACTCGAGTTTACTTGCTTTTTTCATAATCAAATTTTATAATTCAAGGTGAACACAAGTGCACCAAAAGATGCGTAAATTACATTTATATATATACGTTGAAACGTTCAAGGTTCATTAATTGGAGTTAAACTGTCTAACATTTTAAATTTTGTAATAAATCTCTAAAGTCTTAAATCGTCCACTTAGCTGTATTCACATGTCGTAACCTCGCATCCTCCTTGTGGAAAAGTCTCAGGAAATGTCATCGGTAACTTCAGCGTCCCATCTTTGTACCTGGTTACGTACGCTGTCTTCTACACCATGATTATAACATGTTTAAGAAAAGAATATTACATTAAATTTTGAAAACAAAATAAAATTTCCTTGCTCTCGGACATGTCCGTTGCCCTTTACATCTTCGCTAAAAGAGGCCTTAAACTATCGTTGGAAGCAACCTTCCTCGCTACCGCGCATCGGATGTGCGCCGACGTACTTTAATTTACTTGTTTTTTAAACTCTCCGACAGATGTCACTATCAACCAAAGATCTCATTTAAAATATTTCTCATACATCACAATTTTTTATATAGTTGTATATTGTTACAATTTTTGAATACATTCTCGTTTGTTTTCTGAAATTGCCAATTTAATATGTAACACCATCTAAAGTGTGTTACATCTTAAATATTTTTGAAGTGAAAACGTCAAAATCCTACAAAAACTTATTGGATTTGCATAAACCTAAAATTTTGTGACAGTAGGCTATAATTTCCGCCAGGTTACTCTGTGAGTCATCTCAAAGTGAATTAAATGATAAAATATGATTTAATTTAGGACCTATCATGTGATTTTATATTACACGTTATGTCGACAAACAAAATTTTTAACACGTAGGTTATGTTAAATTATTTATTGAACATTAGGTTATTATTAAATAGTGTTGATAGGTTAATAAATATATTAATTTATTTAAATTTTGACAAATCTCAATATCATTAATTTAATAGAACGATAAAAATAATTTATGTGATTTTAATCCTATTTTTGAAATGAAAACATTCTTAGGCGTGTCTGAGAACGATTGACTTTTTATGGAATGATTCAACTGAATTTGGTAAAAAAAAATTATTATTTTTTTAATAATAAAAATTATAAGGCATAAAAATTGAATTACAATGTATAAATTCATATATTGTTGGCGAAAACTATTAGGTCTAATTTCTTATTTGTACTGTAGTTCGTATTTTAGTGTTAAAGTTAATATTTATAATCTTATATTTTCATTTGATTAGTTAGCAAAACTAGCAAAATTAGCTCTAATTTGTTATTTGAAGTTCAAATTTTGGTGTACAAAAATCTGTATGTAACAAATGTTTAAGTATGAAAAATTGAATGTTTGTCTCAATTCAAAATTTCCGTATTTTGAATACTCCAATTTGTAATTGAATACTCCAATTTGTAATTGAATACTCCAATTTTTTAAATGAAACCTTCTTTATAATTGCCTGATACTTTTAAAAACCGATTTCAATAGAATTCACGGAATACAATTCATTTAGTATATTTTTCTACATCTAATAAAAGTATTTTACAAACTATATTCTTTTAATATAAACTACAATAATAGATTCTATTAAAAAATTCTGTTTTTCCTATACGACCCAAATTTGTTCACTGTTTTGTCTCTTTACAAGAGATATCAAAATTTAATATTTTGTTCTAAATAACAAACTCTTTATATATTTTATGTCAAATGCAGTTTTTGAAAATATAATTGGTTCCTGAAATGAAATCTAAATTTATTATTTTTGAAAGAAAATATTTGTAAAAGCCAAACGTATTTCCAGATCCAATAAGTAATTCCAGTTTAGTTAGTATAAGACTGAGACAATTGCTGACAAAAAAAGTAATTTAAGGGTTCAAGTTTCTGATTAGATCAGAATGTTAGTTTCGAAAAGTTTCAAGAAAGAGTTATTTATGTAGCAGACTTAAGTATTTTATGGACCAGACAGAAATAAACTGGCGACGAGAAAACTATATTTCATCTAGGCTACATTAGCCTACTTACTTTGAAGAATATTTACGTTGTAGAGATAATACGGCAAGGTTTCTTTGGTATCCTACAATAATTTATTACAATTATTGTATTAACTTAGCAATAATTACTTTTAAATTTTAAAATTGTATTTTAGAATTCATATGAAAAATTTACAGAAACAGATTCCTTTAGTTAGACATTCGTCTGAAATTATTAAGTTTTATTACTCACGATACAAGGGTATTGAGTATTATTACACACGATACAAGGGACACATATAAGATATACAAAACACACACCCAAATCAAACTTCGCCATACACATACAGAACACACTACACATATACAACAATATAGATACTAATTTAAATATCCTTCAATACATCAAAAAAGCAACAATCTAAACACAACAGAAAACTATGAGATAGGTTATACAAACACCACAAAAACCATCCAAAACACATTATAAACGACAAAACACACTCACAATAAAATGCTATATTTAACACATAATTAACAACTATGAACAATAATACAGCACAGAACACCAATATACAACAGACTCACACCAAAACAACACACTGAGCAACTTATCCGTAACTCACAGGATTGAACATTGCACTGATCTAGTACGAAACGCATCTGCTGAAAAATATCAGTAAGTAGTATTTTTTTTGCCAGTGATACCAAAAGAAGTAGTTTATAAAAAGACCTGAAGATGTAGGCCTACAAAACAAAAACTCCAAATACAGTTTTGTTCCGACTTACGGAAGTTGACGCCTGATATACAGCAAAATGCATTAAATATGGTATGTTGAATTCATAATAATAGGTTTAACTGGAATGACAAAATTGTTTCCGAATTTTTCAATTTATAACAGTTTCAAATCTCCTAAAAATCGCATTTGTTGTAAAATTGTAACGCACCACTTTTAGATGTAAAAAATAGATCCTG
Source organism: Prosapia bicincta (assembly GCA_036971475.1). Taxonomy (NCBI): domain Eukaryota; kingdom Metazoa; phylum Arthropoda; class Insecta; order Hemiptera; family Cercopidae; genus Prosapia; species Prosapia bicincta. The sequence continues at coordinate 18,836,632 of JBAIZL010000008.1, forward strand.
TATGTTTTCAGTTGGTGGGGGGTGGCGGCGAATTAACAGTCACCGCAGGGGCTCCGCGACATCAAAAAGGTAGAAAAACGCTGTTAATAATGTCTTAAGAACGGAATCAGGTTGCCTTGAAACAGCCGAAGCTCTCTCAAAACAGAAAAAATTGGTTCTGGCACTCGGGGGGAGTCTCGATAGAAGTGATAACAAAATAAAGCTAATAGTTTCGCAAAAGTTTCTACAAAAAATCGCAATATCGACGAAAATATGAATTTATACATATTTAATAATAGACTTTTACAACTTTATTTGAGGAGTGTATTTATTGGAGAATAATATTTACTGTAGTAATTAATAAAATAATGGGGATAAGAAAAAACAATTATTAAATATTTACTGAATACAAATTTGTTAAAAGACAATTCAAATCAGTTTTTTAAAAAGTAAAAGTCAAGCCTAGAAATGTTTTCTTCTTAAAAGCTGGAATAAAAATACACAACTTATTATTATCGTTATATTGAATTATTTGTATTGATATTAATCAAAAATTAAATAAATTAATATTAATTTTAACTGATCGAAACAATGTTTAATAAATATTGTGACAGCATACATATTAAAACAATTGTTGGACAACATTACGTATAACAAAAAATCAGCTACATGAAATTATATGCTGTAAGGTATGCGTTTCAGAATAACGTGGCGCGAAAGCGATGATTTAATCTCATGTTTTGTTCACAGCGAACAAAGAAGTTATTTCAAAAATGGGGTGTAAAACAGAGTGTTTACAGTGAACTACTTTTTAACTCAAATAACTGATTCCGACACAGTGATTTTGAATTTTCTCTTGTCTGCTATTTTCTCTCTATTTTAAAAGTAGGCCTATGAGCTTGACTTAGCTCATACTGTTTAGTGTGTAATACTTACTCACTAAAAGTGTTTACTTTTAGTTTGTGGTATTTTCACTTGTTAACTGTAATACATAAGTATGTTAACACTTTGCCTATAGTAACACTTATTTTTTGTGTAAAAGAGGACTGCCTTTTTTAGAGATATACCCCAATTTACAACTCCCATTTTTGGGGTATGACGGTCGTCATTGATAATAGGATAAATGAAACGGTCGTTCCCTTTAGTGAGTAAGTTCTACGATGCAAGTGCTTACATATCATAAAGTGTATAATTGTGGTAGTATGTCAAATTGAAGAATGAAGCAAAAAATAGGGACATTTATATAAAACAAAAACAACCTCTTACCACAAATTCAACAATTTTTATTTTAATCTAATGTACATTTCGATTACAAAGTAATCATAGTATATATCATCATATATATAATCAAGTAGTAATATAGTAATCATTTGTATAGCATTACAAATAGTCATTTGTAAAATACCTCTGAAGATGATTACTTTGTAATCGAAATGTACATTAGGTTAAAATAAACATTGTTGAATTTGTGGTAAGAGGTTGTTTTTATTTAATATAAACATTTACGCTACATTCGCTTCAAGTTGTTATTAATATGGATATTTTTAAAGTGATGACTTCTAGCAATTAGTCAAACAAAGAAAATATATTTAAAAATTAAAATAATTTGAAGTTACTAGGTATTATGTCTTGATTTTGAGTAGGCCTTTTGTGACGTTTTAACTGGCAATATATATGTTAATTAGTTTTACTGTATTAAGCTGGTCAATACCATATAAAGCGTAAACACTCTTTCCAGTTTAGGCAGAACTACGAAATGGCAAATGCTTACTTTAAGGGAAGTTACATTTGTTTGTTATTGTAATAGATGACAGTTCTATTAATTAAGATAGAGAGAATGTAGATACGATAAGATGCAAGGAAATACATTACTTTCATTTATGAAAGTGCTGAAGGTAACGTAAATAGAAAAAGTAACAGAGAAATCTAATAAAGAAGAGGATACAATAAAGCGAAATCGTGACCTAATAAATTCACGAACAAAGCTTACCCCTCTAACAGTAAAAATCAATTTTCAGGTTTTGATATAATCATTAACTGCAAGCTCTTCTATGATGTTGCTATGACGTAGGATGAAAATAAAAAAAAAAGAAAAATAAAGTAATTTGTTTTCTTGGTTTTATGGCAAACAGCACATTAAAGGTATTACCGCATGTGACGGCGCGAAAAGATGACGAATGAAAGGAGAGAGTTAATATAAGGTTATAAAGTACCCTTGGATGTGTTGGAGGAAAACACTTTCATACAGGACCCGAATCTGACTGTACAAAAAAAATTTCTCTGTTAGGGCAATATTCTGAACAGTCTATGATACACTATTGATATGTAATTAGGTATTTTGCTCTGTGTTAGAAAATGGAATTTACTACTAAGATGTACATTGAGTATAACAAGATTTATATAGGCATTCGAAAAATATGAAGAAACTAAGAGGGGTGCTTCACAGTCAATTACATTTGTAGAAATTCGAAATAAAGTCTAGATTCTAAAATTTAAATTAATGACTAACTTCAACAGAAAAAAGTCACTTAAACAGGTATATTATTATTGTATTATGTAATTAAATATATATTTATAAGTTGTATGATTTATAGAAAACGGATATAGGTATTCCAGTCAATATGAATTACATTAGTAAAAAGATATATCAAATGATTAAACTTCTTTAGAAAAAATCAGAAATAAGGAATGGAGTAAATATAAGAAAATTTGTTCCAATAGAATATATGCAACAATAAGTAAAAGGCTTGAACATTAGAGAAATGCAACTTCTCGGTAGATTTACATGATTGTGTTTGTTTAAGCAAGGCAACATCCCTCCCTTGAGGTAATGAACTATTTGCTTAGCTCACCCTACTGCTGACTAACATCTTCAATTAACACTCTGAGACGAACGTCTGGAATTGGAGAAGCAATTTAACATCTTTAGTTAAACAAAAGTATTGCTCGAATAATGCTGTTTTTTAAAGAGGTGTGAAATAATTATTTTTCACACTTGAAATTTTAAGCCCTGAATATTCGTAATTGAATTTACAAATTTCAGACGGCAAAGGATGTGAGATGAATTATGATAAACCACGAACTAATTTGCTGGAAAAAATGTGTAACTTGATTACAGCGTTTACTCGTATAGTAATATTGGTGTTAAAGCGGATTACACTTTTATAAAAGAAGTAGCAAAACAAAATTAAATTTTATCTACATTGTTCTTAAACGTTTCAGTTAAAAAATAAATCCTATAATATGTTTGTTTCCTGGATTTATACTTTTAAATTTATCCGTTGTATAATTAAGTCCGTATTGAATTAAATATTATAAAAACAAACACCTAGGTTATAACTTTTACCTAGATTGCGTATTGGTCTAAATTTAAATAAAATTATATTACAAAAAAATGAAATTTGTAAAAAACAGATACAACCCCCATGTGTATAATGGTAGATTGTCCCTTTACATACTGACCAGGGCTCAGGTTAGATCTACAGCCTTCATAAGTTGGAACAATCCTATAGTACACTCTATTATCGTTGATATATAAGATTAAAGGTACTTAATTTTAGTTTATTGTTTTTCTAACAAAAAAAATACTATTTGAACAAAACAATAGAGAATTCCTACTCAATTACCAAGTTTTATTCTTACTTTTGTTTGCAAATCCGATTCATTTTTTATTTTCAAACACACGATTAATGGTATCCGTTTTCCATGTTATTAAATTCCTTCTATTAGCTCATACTCTCCTGATATATATCTTGTACAAATTTTCAATCGTTAATAAAATACGTTGTTATTCATCTAATCAAGTTCAAATACATTTTTTTTAAAACTTATAGTGAATGACAATTGATGTTAATACAGTTTTTTCAAATATTTATTCAATAATTAAGTTAAAAATTTGTGAGTTCAGGTAGGATTCGAACTGAGTATCTTCATGTTCGAAGTGTAGCACTTTTAGGCACTGAGCCAACTTTCCATAGCTAGAAGTGAACCTCTCAAAGATCTATATGAAAACCAACCTTAAATTGTTGGTTACCATACAATACTATAAATAATGATCTAGGATTAAAATGAATGAAAGGAATAAAACAAACAAACAAGCTGGATAAAGGTATCGAACCTTGCTCATAAACGGACATACAACACAATGGAAGCGACGAAAACAGCGTATAAATAGTAACAAATAAAAATAATAGTCCAACACCATACCTAGAAAACAAAATTGTAAGGAAATTCGCTTTCTATTTTATCACTTAACATTGTTATTCTGACAAATGCACATACAAATTTATATTAATTGTAATTATAAAATAAATATATACTAACAATTTTTTTTTGGTTTATTTAAGTAGGAATTGACTTAATTTTTTTATATTAGTCTATTTGTTTTTAATTTATAATTGAATAGAGCTTAGTCCTTTTGTCAGGAATTTTAAATTTGCTCAAAAACATGAAATTGATTTACCTCTGAAAGATTTCCCTAAATATACTTTAATAAATCAATTAGGCCGTATCAGTCTAATAATTTATGCAAATGTAATGTAAATCCTAATACAACGTTAATCAATATACAAAATTGCAATACAAATATTGGGAAAAACACCAATACCACAAAAAATAATAAACAATAACTAACCCTTATGTACATTTCTATGACCATGTCATCATTATCATTACAGAGGGTCTTATTACAATAAATTACAAACCAGACTGACTAGTCTAGTTTGTAATTTATTGCATTCTAGATTATAATTTTGTAATAAGACCCTCTGATGATGAAGGCATAGTCATCAGATTGTACATAAGGGTTTAATCTTAGGTAAATTGTTCTAATAGTTATTTTTTATTGTAATATATTGTACTATTATGCTGTTGATATTTTATACTTAATTACTAAATATAGCAAAACTAATTTTAAAACATTATTAGACTTATTTTAACCAAGGTTATTATTATAAATATTATTTTGACAGAGAAATCACTCTTCACGAATTTTTATATTTATCTAAAATACTAAGGAGCAAAACAGTCGAGATAAAGATGCATTGTCAATACTGTTGAAATTAAATTTATAGTAGGTCATTAAAAATATTGATCGAAACACCTGGAGGTGTCTGTAAAATTTATGAAAGAGAATATGTTGTATTGAGTATGGTCTATTAAACATTCTATTCCATAACAGGTTTGAATAAAGATGAAAGAGTAAAATTGTTACAAAATAATGCAATTATATTCAGAAGATGCAACTATGGAGATCTTTATATATATATATATATATATATATATATATATATATATATATATATATATATATATATATATATGCTGATACGTTTTTCTTCACGGATAGAAAAATATGATGAGTAGTTACGGAGTACATCCGTTCACTCTGCAGTGCATAAAATCGCTGTTCCGACGTTTTGCTAGAATCCCATCTAGCATTGATGAGGTGAACCCAACAACAGTTGAAGAGCGAGTGAAGAGCGCAGACAACTCCGCTGCTATATATATATATATATATATATATATATATATATATATATATATATATATATATATATATATATATATATATAGGAGCTTCTTCCTCTATATATAGGAGCAGAGTTGTCTGTACTCTTCAACTTTTGTCAGGTTCACCACGTCAATGCTAGATGAGATTCTAGCGCAACGTCGGAACTGCGTTTTTATGCACTGCAGAATGAACCGTTGCGCTACAGATAATAACTATTCATCATATATATATATATATATATATATATATATATATATATATATATATATATATGAAACAATAAGAGAAATAGATATACAAGAATAAATTAATGAGCGATACAATTCTAAGCTTTTCGTTGGTAAACATTACAAACATCAACAGGAACAATAAAAAATGTTATTGTTAAAGTGTTGGATCTAACAAACAGTGTTGCCAAATCTATTAATTTGGTGCCTTAACATTACATTTACTGAATATAGTATAGAATTTTGATTTTATCTGTATCTATTCATTTATCAATTTGTTATTAGTATTATATTTATAAATATTTCTAAAGCTTCATAGATATTAATTTTTAGACCTTTGTAAATATCTTTGATACAAATATGACAATCTGGCAATATATTTGGCAACACTGTTCGATCTAAATAACACTTGTATGTATGGCATTATTTATTATTCCTGATGATGTTGGTACTGCTTGCCAACTAAAAGTTTTGAATTGTATGATTCAATAAATTATTTTTGTAATCTTATTTCTCTTATTTTTCATTAATACACATTTATACATATTTTATTATATATATATATATATATATATATATATATATATATATATATAAACATTTGATAATATAAATAAAATCTTTTCACACTTATATTTGAGGACAGCAAAAACCAATAATATCCCTTATAATAAGTTGCTCAGTTTATCCTTACACATATCCCTGTATATCTACAAGGTCACAAGTTGGCGAGTATTGCTAGAAAAGAATATTAAATCTGGTTCTATGTCGACTTAAAGGGAATAAATAGCATCTGACTGAGCCGTACGTTGATTGAAGTACTACCAATATTCACCTAACGTTGTACAGTATAAAATAGCAATTGCTCGCAATTTGGATCGATGGTAACAGCATTCTACACAAATAGTCTTTATTTTATGATTCTGAGACTAACGATTTCTTGTTCTTCGACGATTCTCACGCGGGTTGATCTTTTGCCGAGTCACCATTTAAGCATTTTAGGAGTTTTAAATTCCAGGGGAAAATTCAAAGTAGTTGTAACTTGTTTTCTTCAAATGTTGTTTCTCGTTTAAAATAAATTATAACAAACAGTGCCAAGAGTTTCTTCTTGGTAAATTTTATGTTACATTTTAATATAAATTTCTGATCCCATCATAAAGTTATGCAATTTATGTGAAGAGAACTATAGAGGTCGATCCTTTTCGGCTGGGAATTTTAGGTTTTAATTTTGGTGAAGAAAAATACTTGAATATTTATCCCAACACGTTAGTTGTTTCCATTCTTCTTTTCAAAAATCTTTGTTTTTAGAAAGTCTGACATTTTGATTTAAACTTTTTTTATTAACATTAAAAATTCATACATGATTTAATGTTATGCCTACACATTTATAAATCACTGAGGCTAGAAGTTTGTATATCTTTTTTTTGAAAATAATACGAATCAGAAAACGTAAAACTATATTATACTTGCATCTTCTGGTTTCCATCTGTTCTCTCATTTCCTACCCTTATTTTACACGCACGTCCCTACGTTTACAAAAATTTATTACTTTTAACGAAGGTAACCCAAATTACAGTTATGCCACTGAGAAAATATCACCAAATAAATATAGAGGATTCTGCTTTAAAATATTTCTTATCAGTATGTTATTTGTTTTTAAAAAAAAATAGGGCCTTAACGCAATTTAATTCAGTATAAAGCCTGAATATGTGAATTCCCCTTAACCTTAGTTATGTTATAAATTAGGCCCAACTATAAACAATTATGAATTCAGAAATAAAACTTTGTAGAACAATAGTTTTAAATAATGAAGTAATAATTGTTTTAATAATGTTTCCTTTATAAATATCGTGAGTATTTATTGTTATAAGCGTTTTCTAAACCTTATCTTGACATAGAAATCACTTGTCACGAATTTTTATATATTTTTTCCGATATATTGGCATTTACAGTAGATTATTATTGAAATAATATGACCAAACGTAATACAGATGTTATTAAAATAATTAAAGTCATAGATCTTTGATAAAAATATATAACTTATATTTTTAACAATGGATTCGTTGAATATTTTATAAAATATAAATTTGCCTAATATCAAGTTACTAAGTAAACTATTAGTAGGCATTATTAATTAAAAACAAAATATTTCTACTAAACATAAAGTCTAAATTTTCTTGATATAAAATTATTTATTCACCAGTGAAACATTAAGTGCATCGTATTTGAAATTTGAGAAATAGTTGTCTTTATTTCATACCGCAAAGAAATTAACTAGCTGACCCCTTATACGTGTCGTTAGTTTACTATTGGCAACTGCCTCTTCAATCACAAACATTATAAGATAGTTTTTGTTCATTTTTAAATAGAAAGTAATAGATTTTTGTTTTGTTTACTGTAACAGGAATAGTAGACTATATATATAATAGCATACCTTCTATAATCGTCCTTCAGGGTATTTGATATTTAGGAAATCAAATAATAACACAGCTACTAGATTTTATAATAACTGATTTATTTTAATACTGACTTCAAACGTTAGCATTTATAGGTAGTTACATAAGATAAGTTTTAACTAACTCTATTTTGCCGGTAGCAAAGACTTTGCCATCAAGACTTTTATAATTATTATTGAATTAACAGTTCTATTTAATCTGTCATTAATTATCTCAAGGCGTGTATAGGTTACTGCACCTGGTTTCATAAATTTTATATTTGAATGAATTATTACTTTAAAGAATTAATTAAAGTTTATGAAATTTTGAATATTTTTGACTTAAAGAGCTGGTTTTATATTTAAGATAAATTTATACTTATAGATGTTGACTCTTATGGCACTTGTTTTACTTCACTTGACACTATTTCAGTTATAAATAAATTTCCTTTCAATTTCACTTTTCTTAATCACTCGAAATGCTTCATGCCGTAACTGACTTTATTAAATCACCCCCTTATTTAATCCTACTTACTATTTAACTATCTCCCTTATTTATATAACTCACTACTTAATAATATCCCTTACTTAATATAACTCAGTATTTAATAATCTCCCTTATTTAATCTCACTTATTACCCTTTAATCTCCTTCTTTTACTTCACTTTCTATTTAATAATCTTCCTTAATAATCTCACTTAATACTTTAGATTGCGTCTTTGCTTTGTTTGATTTTAACATTTCTTACTAAAACTGAAAATATTTCTCCCTCGAGTCCTGCATTTTGACTTCCCCGAGTCCTAGAACTTGACTACCTCGAGTCTTGAAAATCGACTGACTTTCGTGTTTCCTTCCGGATCGTTTCCATACGGGTTTCATCCCCTCTTCAAATTTGATTGGCTTCCTTATGGCTCTCAAATCTGTTCCAGCCTATCAGAATGACGTTCCTAGTAGCTTTTCTTTGGTTTGGGTGGGAATTTCTCGAGCTTTCCCAATGTGCAGGTGTTTAGCTGGTCGTGCTTTTCCTGCGTTTTTAGAGATTCCTCGCCATAAATCTGCATGGTCCCTTGATGTCCAAGTAAAGCGCCTCTCCAGTGATCGAGTCACGTCTTGGTTTACCTACAATGAAACTTTCCGACGTACATTAATATTTATGGCTTACCAGATGCGTGGAGTAACCGTTTTTGGCCGAATGATCAACAATAGACTACCCCTTGCTAGGTAGCGACCTTGTACTACGATCTCACAAGTTCAAATACTTAATAAACAGTTTTCTTAACTTAATGAATATCGTTATTATATATGGATTTATACCATTAAAAAAGTTTAATCTGAAGGAACTACTATGGCGTAAATAAAACTGGTATAACCACAAACAGCAATAAAGCTACTCGAAATAACAAAACAAGAATATATAGAAACCACAACAGAAGGTATAAAAGGGAATTGAGCGAGATTGTAAGACATTATTAGAAGAATCTTATGAAAACGAATCTCACGAAGACAGTTTATCCGAATAGGTGTAGCCATTTTAAAAGGTGAATTTACCTACCTGTTGGTGTCAGGGAAAATTTAGTGCCGCTTAGAAGTCGATCCCGTCTTGGAGGTGAAGCAGCTTTCAATAAGGTGTTGACGCAAGACCAGACTTTACAGAATTGGAAATTAAGTAGTTCGTAACGAATTGAATTGTTTATATAAAATTGGATAAATTGGAGTTTTTAACAATTAAATAAATTGAGTGTTTGTTTACATACTAATTAATCCTGGATTCACAATATTTAAAAAAATATAAACAGTGTAACGGATAGGAACAACAATGCCGTCAACTATCATGTTTAGCTTAAGCGATTATTTGTGTTTATCTTATAAATGAAACAAATATTAAAAAATTTTCACACCAATATTTTTCATTAAAATATTTTTTCAAATTAAATTTAAAAAAATATTTGTCTAGTTACATAATCGTGTAGTCTTCAATGATTTTAATAAAATTTAAATTCAAGTTTAATTTATAACTGTTGTACAGTCTCACATCGTAGTATTTACACCGAAGGACTAAAAAAGTTGTTTTTGTATAGTGCGGACCACGTAAACGTGCATTTGCCCTTGAGAGGTCGTAGTAAGCGAGATAGGAGGAAGAGGATCAATATAAGTTTTTCTTACAAACATCTTAAGGACTGACAAGGCACTGACTAGCATGAGATGGTCCAAATTAGATAAATTAGCTTCGGTACTAAATAACAAACATTCATGAAATATGTGTAGACAAATCGGATGCAGAAGCAGTTGATGTATCAAAATTCGCAATATGTAACATGTTTTCAGAAGTGGTAGTACACGCTAGAAACAGTGTGCGGTTACTTGGTCCGCACTATACATCTAGACTTTGAAGATAATTAAATCATGTCGAATTCCACTTCTACAAACATATCCTACAAATATATTCTACTCCTACAAGTATTTTACTTCTACCTGTTGATGAGTTATATAAATATAATTTAACAGACTTCGCCTGCTATTGTTGTTTATTCGTATATGAATATTCATTCTGTGACTTCGTTAGGTTACGGATTAAACAGCCACAATCGATCACCAACCTATACATCAGTATTGCGTTACATCATTTTCTACGGTTTTGTGGATCAACAACTCTAAAATAGATTTATTTTTCATTGAAGTTATTTATTTATTATGTAGTTAATAAAACACGATTAAAATATATCTCTTTATACAACTAGATTTCAATATATTTTGGAATTAAATTACAAAGTTTTTATCAGTACCTTCTAACTCCGGTATAGTTTAGGTTTCTAAGCTCTTTTAAATAATTGGAATATATTAATCAGAATTTGGGAATAACAGCCGAAATTTTTATCATTAAAACTTTGTTTTAGATTGTTAAAAGTTAAAATGATTTGTAATACGGGTCTGGGCGTGAGTTCTGATAAAGGGAGGTATCGGGTGAAATTAAACAATGTTTCAATACTGTCAGCCAGTATTAATTAATTTAATTTAACAATAACATACATATAAATGTGTTCTATTGCATAAAGGGTAAAACTGAAGCCTTGAAATCAATATTTGTTCGCTTATTTATCAATTTAATTTGGCAAAAACAAATATTTACCGATATTTCTCAGCAAACTTGTTTTTTTTCGTCAGTGTATTGATCAGTGCTGTGATCCCTATGACCGCAACGTTGAACAGTGCTCTAAGCATAGAAAAATGCTATGAACTAGTATGCTGAGAAATATCAGCAAGTAGTAGTTTTTGCCAAGTTGAATTGAAAAACATTATTTAGAAACTTTAATATGTACAGTCCAACAATTGCAAGTTGAATATATATCTTGATGAAACGAATCATATAACTTTAAAACTTTGACATAATTATTATAATTAAATAAAGAATTTACTAATTATATTATGAAGAAGAAATGATTTACTTTAAACGAAGAATTGATACTATTAAAAAAGAATTGTCAGAACTTAAATAGGTTAGTTTACTTAACAAAGTAATAGTAGGCAACACCTTGGCTTGAGAGTATTGGACACACCAGGGGACTGTAGTTAAAACAGTTTGATTTAACTTTGGTGGTTTGATGAATTATTTTACACTACACCAGCAAAATATATGTTATAAGGTATTTCCCAATGACGTATCAAAGTATAAACAAAAATTGATATAGAATAAATGATAAACCGGTTGAATATTGAGTCAAAGAAGTTAATTAGTGCAACTAATTCGTAGCCCTTATAAAGCCTGTAGTACTATGAAAAACAAAGTTTTGACATTTAGAGTTTAAATGAGTAAAGCGAGGAAGCACACCCCTACACTTCTCCAAAAATAAGGAAACGAATTAGTTGTTGCACTAATTAAATAAATTTCTTTAACTCGATATTCAACAAGTTTATCATTTATTCAATTGGACCACTTCATTAGTTCAACATTAGCTTCCGGAAAATCATTGTGATATTGCAGGAGAAATTTTGTCTTAGAGCTCAAAATCTAACAACAAAGTAGATGTAATTCTGCTTTAACTTTCTGCAACTGAAAACCCAAAGAGAACAGTCGTTAGTGGCAAAAAGACCGTTCACATGCTGACATGACGGCGTAGAAAATAGTTTTTGTAAAAATAAATTGTTAATACTTTTTAAGATTGGCTTTAAGCACATTAGGTTGCTATGATAATTTTTTATATAAGAATTCTATAAGTTATTAGAATAATTAGCTACTTTAGTTTCTGCATACTGAAAAAAATTCTATTTTATTCCAATTTGTGCATTGATTTATTCAATGTCATAGAGTGTTTTGAATGCCGAGTGCACATGGAATTAAAAATCCTAGTTTTTACCAAAAAATCAAATATTTTCACACAATTAAACTATTCTATACTCCATCCTGGCTCGGAGGAGCTTCAGAGGATTAGGCGACCCTCACACACATACTAACGCCACCTATGAGTCACCTACAAACCTTGGTTAAGCTAATATTTTTAAAACTGTAACATTTAAGCAACTTTTACTGACTTGTTTTGGATTTTAAATATCATTATTTGTACCCGTAATAACGTAATACAACTAATTTGTCACCTCTAGAGAAAATATAAAATATAACAGTAATTAAATATACATTTCTGATATTTATTAAATTTATTTAATATTCATTGAAAACCGTAATAATTACGTCATAATATATTCCATAGAGTAATATGTAGAATCCAAAAATGTCAGTAAAAGTTACGCTAATGTAATAGTTTGAAAAATTATAGTTTTTTGGACTAAAACTAGTAGTTGATCCATAAAGAACCATCGGCGACAGGTGAGGCAGAGAGAGTGTGTGTGGACGTGGAGTTGCGAGGGACGTTGGCTGCCCTACAAGTCTAATTAAAATTTTAATATTATTTAGTATTAAATATTTAAGATTTGTGATAATCGAACCTTACGTGCGTTTGGTCTTAGTGAGAATTACCACAGGAGGTAAGGTATTGTTAGTGTTATGGATCGTGAAGCTAGTTCACATTTTATTGCTATTCTAAAACTAATTAAAAATGTTGAAAAATTTAATTACTTTTCATCCGATTTAGAGTGAACTTTCAACAGTTGATTTTGAATGCCATCTGACAAAGGAAGACACCATTACAGAGTTGATTACAGCAGTGCATTGCAGCAGTTATTCTCACGTGGCTGGAGATAAACCCCCATTTATAGAGATCGAGTTCTGATGTGTCAATCAGATTGATTTATAGAACGTATGGTAGATTTAAAAGTAGTTATCGCTTGATATAACAAGAAACGTGAAGGAATAGAAAGTTTAAAATAATAAAACACAGATAGAAAATAATTTTAAAAAGTAAAATAAACATATATGTTTTACTATTTTTAGCAAAACATATTTTTAGTAATATTTAGTATTAAAATAATATCTTACAATAACAATATTGGAAAAAACTTCAAAACCGCAAAAATAATCAAAAACAACTAAAAACATAATTTACCTAAGATTAAACCTTTATGTACATTTCGATGACCATCTTATCATTATCAGAATGTCTTATTACAAAATTACAAGTTAGTCAGTTCATCTAGTTAGTCAAGTTTGTAATTTATTGTTTTCTAGATTATAATTTTGTAATGAGTCCCTCTGATCATGTTGAGATTGTCCATGTAAATGTCAATAAATCTATATGTACATAAGGGCTTAATCTTAGGTAAATTTTATTATTAGTTATTTTTAATTATTATTGTGGATTGAGGCTTGACCAAAATTTTATTGTAATATATTGTACCACTGTGCTCTTGATATTGTATATGAAAATAATGTATTTAATTTTAAGCCTAATTTGAATATGATTAAGTGACTAACTTCAGATAATTTAAATTTAGATTATGAAAATAGTTTTGTTTAGTTTTGAAAACAGTGCTAAAATAATTACATGACGAAGATAAGTTTCAAACTATTTCATAACTTACAGTTCGACAAAAGAGAGAATCTTTTACAACAAAAGTTTTAATTACATTGTTAAAGTTTATGAACAGGTTTATGTGTACATTAAAAGTTCAGGCCTGGATATTGAAGAAAGACAAAGTTTATCATGTGAACACTTTGATGCGAAATATATCTTTTCGTGCTGACATTTTTGCCACATGCTACACATTATTAAAATTTTAGTTATATTCTAAAGTAAATACCACCGGGAAACGGTAATTTCGTTGTCTTAAATTGGTAACTAGCTTCTGAATTGAAAAAAAACCATTTCGGTTTTTGTCGATCACCCCAACTTTTTAAGTTTCAGAATACCTTCAAAAGTCATACTGACTGTCATGGGTGGAGTTACAAGTTTTGTTCTGGGGGGGGGCACAAGATTGCCCTAGATAGTATTAAATGGAGTCCGAAGTACTCCCCCCCAAAATAGAGAATATTTAAAAGCTTGTCGACACTAAGCCAGCATTCAAAATCCTTCATTATAAGATATAGGTTTTAAACTAATTTTTGCTACATGTTTAAAATTTTTTTTTATTGGTAAGTTAAGATGTGGTACGATTTTTCAAAGTCGTAAGTAAAAAAAGTCTGATTTTGTTTCTATGAGAAGCATAACGTTGAATACCAAACATCAACTGAAACAATTCCGAAATTTTTTCATTTTGAACATCATGGCTTGTAGGATTAAAATAAATTTCATATTTATCTTTGAACTTACTGTCAAATTTAAAAAATAACTCGTATATAATCGAAATAACAACTGATACTGCCGAGTATATTTCTTGTCAACTTTATTATTATTTTTGTAGTATTTTAATGAGTTCAATGTACGTTTAAAAAAAAAAGCTTATAAAAAAATACAAAAGCCTATAAAAAGTGAAAGCTTTATAAGAAAAAGTACACATGTCCAGAAAGCGGGGTGGAATGTACCTCCTTGCTCCTCCATTAACTCCGCCCATGCTGATTATGTATGTAAACAAATGAAGTAAAGCCCATCGTCATTACTGAGATCACCCACAAAATCCAAAATTTCTGTATCTCTTCTAAACCATTGAAATCAATCGAATTTCCCAAATTCACTTGTCGGGGGACTACTTTTATCTTTCCCTTTTCTTAAATTTAACGACTTGCAACTGTATTTTACTGCACCTGCTATCGGTAATTGTGAAAAGGGATCGAACTAACTTAATTTTTTGTTATTAGATATGCTACTAAAATACTGTACAAAAAGAAAAAAATTAAAACCATAAATGTAGTTTCAAATGTAGGAAACCATAAATAGTGGTTAGAATTTCAAAAACATCAGTAGACAAACAGAACGAAGTGTACAAACTGAACTTTCCTTTATAAAATAGAATATTTTGTTACATTACCCATACTTATTTTACAATCTTACAACGAAGTATCCAGCCATTTTAGGGTTTGCTACAAAACATAAAAGCATTTTTAATGCGCAACCTGTTATCTTACGTCACGACAGTTATTAGACGCTTTTACTCCAAAGAATGTTATCTCTCGTGATTAATCGTACTTTTACGTGTCGTGAAATAACCACAACAGCTATTAAGTACGGATCTTAGTTTTGCAAGTAACGAAAGAATTATGTTTGCCTTAAAGCATAAAATTGGTTAAAATAATCTCATATGTAAAATAAAAGAATGACAGAGAGTAAATATTGATTACAATTTTGATTTATATATTTTTTATATGGGTATAAATTAAACACGATTACTAAAAAGTTTAGACAAAACCTCTCTAATAAATTGACTGAAAGAATGGAGTTGGTTCTGAACATAATGTTACCTTAGGCCTATATGACAAATGGGCGAGTGCTGAAAGATTCAATTCGATTTGGAAAGTCTTTCATCCCGATATTTTTGGAGTTACTCCTCTTTTTTGTTTTAAACCTTTGTTCTGTTGTTGAAGAAAATTAGTTTGGGATGAAAAAGGTACGTTTGTTTTAAAGATGAACAATAGAATCATAGAGAAATGTTTTCTCTTCTCCCTTATGATTTAGTCATAGGCTCTAGGAGCCCATAACATTTCTACAGTTTTATGTATGAAACGTCCTCAAGCCAAATGTAATTTAGTTCGAACATTGAGTAAATCATAGAACTTTCAGTTAGCAATTGAAAAGACATTTTTCCGACTTATGTTTCCGTATAATAATATATTTTTAGGTGAGATTGAGGGACACCACTTTAATATTATATAAATACTCTTCACCTGGTTGGTTTTGTTCTAAGGTGTAGTAATCGTTTTGCAGTTATAAATAATATTTGGTGTTAAATCTCTCTTCTTTATTCGGATTTGGTTTTAGTATAAAATTAGATCCTTAAATTTTCGTATTTACCTTATAAAATTTATACACGGACAACGTAATAGTATAGTAGCCGTTCACAACCGGTGGGTCGCGGAAGGGTTTCAGATGGGGTCGCGACTCGATCGTAAAACTATCAGAAACCAAATAACTAACCATCACAAAAATCAAAGTAAATCAAACTTTATTTCAATTTTATTCTTTTAACCATATTATTAACCCAAGCATAGTTACGTAAAGCAATAAAAAATAAAACGCACAAACATTAAAAAAAATTATCACGTGACAACAATATATATTACCATCGAATATGTCAAATATATACAAACACACACCCACATACACACAGACACAGACACAAACACACACACACAGACACAGACACAAACACACACACACACACACACACACACACACACACACACACACAAACACAAAACACACACAATCACACACACAATCACACACACACACACACATACACACTCACACACACACACACACACACACACACACACACACACACACACACACACACACACACACACACACACACACACACACATACACACACACACACACACACACACACACACACACACACACACACACACACACACACACACACACACACACACACACACACACACACACACACACACACACACACACACACACACACACACACACACACACACACACACACAAAAGTTGGCAACTACTGGCCTAAAGTACGTAGTCAATAATTACACTCAGTATATGCTGAAAGACAAGCCTTACCTGTTTCCATAAGCACTAGCTTTACTCTTCGGTCTTAATCTTTCTTTTACAAAGAGTATCGCCCAGTTAATCCTTTATGATCTCGGTTAAGAGAACGTCTGCCTCAGCCTATGTATTTACGATATTTCAAGTACCAGTGGATCAGTATGCTATTCCCTAATATCTGCCAAGTTTCATTAACCCTTCCTGAACTTTCTTTCTAGAGGTGTGAAGGATAGACTCTGATTGAGTGTAGGTCATCTTCAGGTTCGTGTCCTTGCACAAATAGTGCCACAATAAACCTGTTTATTTTTTATTAAAACTGTTTATTAGCTACGAATAATTACATGTGCATTGAAATTTTTGCAATAACTGTTTTACAATTACAACTGATATTCACTCAGCATGTGAATGGAAGCAACCGTTCTGGTTTAAAGATCGCTACATACTAACCTAACTAAGGACATAGCAGGTGTATAATACAAAGGTGCGTCAACTTAAAACTACTGCTAGTGACTATTAAAACTAGCTAAGCATATATTATTTATTTACATAGCATATATATAAATATATATATATATGTGTGTGTGTTTCTGACTGCAGTTTGCCATGGTGCCTACACTAGAGTCCATTAGTCCTACACTAGAGTTTGAATGTTTTCTAACTTTTGGTAATACGATTTATACCAGTTGGCTTAAAATTTAGGCACACTAAAAACAAATGAAAATTCATTCCAAATTTTGTAAATATCCCAATTTTGGAAGTCGTTTAGTATTTCCAAACGTTGTTCTACGTTTCGTGACATATTTTGTAAATAATCGAACTGATCAAACCTGTATAGTTGTTAATGATATCAAAAGAAAATAATTACCCAAGTGTAAACTAATTTTAAAATGCATTTTCGAAAAAAAGATTTTATAGAATTAATCTTTCATAATGATTGATTTGATTTAGTCAATGCCTAACTCTGACAATAAAGCCATTCGGCGACGAGCCTTCCATTACTGGCTAGACGTGGTTGGTCTATCTGCATGCAAAACTTGAAAGAAACGCAAATGGTCTCCATCAATCCGACCATAGTGGCAAGGTCGGTGTCTGCCAGGCCTATACGAAGCAGGTAGGCCTGAAGATAGTCATGTTCAGTGACAAGCGAAACTCTGCCACAGCTCTCGCTCTTGACAGATTGTTAGAGAGTGGGCCTTTAGCAAAAAGAGTCTCCCATCTTTTCTCTTTACATTCATTTTTGTGGCAACCCTTCACCAGCGCTCCAAACCTAGCCTCTATTGTGCCCCTTGCTCTGATGAGAGACGAAAGGGTAATAGGTTGCTCTTCGCGGGTCCCCCTTTTCGCCAATATGTCCGCCTTTTCGTTTCCACTGATACCGACATGGCTTGGCATCCATTTTTGGTGTACCATCCATCCCTCCTAAATTAGTTTGTGGATAGCTCTTCTCCCTTCGCTCGTTCTGCTACAATCTGGTGGTGTATTGCTAGTCAGGGCAGTTATTGCAGAATGCGAGTCAATGAAAATGAGTCTTTCATCATTGGTTATTTATCTTGCAAAATGCAACCTCTGATTCAATAAAACATTTAAAAAAATTCCGGTTTGTGTAAGGTTTTACAGTTGTGTTAAATGATTAAGTATTTAAACATTTTAAATAAATAAAACACAACAATTCTAACCACAAACACTTTCCATTTAAATTCTTTTTTAAATTTCGATTGCAAAGCAATCAATTATATTCAGAACTTAACAATTATTATTGTAATTAATTTCTCTGAAGATGATTACAACAATGCAATCCGTTGTACAAAAGTTTTTGTGGTCAAGAGGTTTTATTTATTTAAAATAATAAATTACACAAAGTTGCTCTAAGTAGTTGTTTTAAAAATGTTACATAGTTTATAATAAAGAAAAACCTAATATATTATTCAGCATATACTGACTTGTTAATTATGAAATAGGTTTTTATAAAAACATTGGAACTAAAAACAGTCAAACTTAATTTTTGCAAAAGACTATCGAACACACAGTCGTAGACTTGATTTTAAACCAATTACACAATAAAGCATTAACAATAGTACAGAAAATTAAATAGCCTGCAGCTTAAACAAAAATATAGTTTGCCACAAAAGTTTCCTTTTGGATAAATTTATATTTAAAAACGCTTGATTTAAATTTTTAACTAACACGTTATACAAATACGTTTTGTGCGTAATTCCTAGCATAAGTTTATTTGATTACTTTTAGTTAAAGAATACATTGAAAGTAAAGACATAGGAACTTTTCTTTAGAAATGAAATAGAACATTTTGCTCGCTTACACCATGCCGTTCCACCAAGACATGTGATATCCGGAAACTTATTACTGGAAGTTATTTGACTTCAAAGCTTAGAGAAACTCCTCAGATAAACTTCAAAGTTCGACTACTATAATTTTATATAAATCCCACAATGTTTTGATGCAGTATGTCTAGCGACAGATTGCTCCATATTGCGTCGGATTCAAGAGTTTTGAAAGTTCACAGTTAGAACATGCTCTTCAGGTGGATAAAATAGTGAGCTCTATATATCAAATTCTAAGTTAAACACTGTAGTTCTGGTGAAATAAAACACGAGCAGAAGTTGATTGTTATAGTCGTGTCAATAATGAACGTTTTTTCAGTTAGTATCGGTTAGTATTATAATTTAATTAATCGCTTATTTACAACATCAGAAGCTAATATCGGTCGGTGTGTACTTCTTACTACAACTTATAACAATCGAAATATAGCTTTATGTGGCTGGAAGTATCTTTATATATCCCTGAAGAGGTTTATCTAGACATGGCACTGTAGATATTACATTACTTCTAAAATCAATTATTTTATCAAAATGAAAATAATTAAATTTGTTATTAATTATTAATCAAATGAATATACAAGTGAAATATAATTTTTTTTACAAACATGTAAATAAAAAAAAAATCTGTTAGAGTAGACTCCTCACTAATCCGGGGGGTTGACATTACTTCTAAAATCAATTATTTTATCAACCTTTTGTAAACAACTTTGGTGAACTTATAATTAACACAAACCACTCTCTAAACTACAGTAGTTTTCTTATTAAATTTTATGCACATTTCGGCTGTAAAGCAACCATCCTCAGAAGAAACAAAAAACAAAATATCACAGTAATTTAATTTTGTATTTCCTTGACTGTATGGACGAGATATGGACTTTGCTAACGAGATATACAGGTTAAAGAATAACAACTACCTTTAAAGGATGTATTGTGCTATTTAATTTGAATTTACTTCATCAATGAAGTTGAGAAAAGAGGTAAACAACGTTAATTTATTTATACAAGAATAACGAAAACAATGTTTAACTAAAATAAGGAAAAAACCAATAGAGATATTTTCAATTTGAACAAACAAAATAAAGATACATTCGTAAATGCAAACAGTCACGGTATGCAAAGATATGACACAGCCAACTGGTTATGCTAAAGTACAACATACAACTAAACTTCCTTGAGTAGGTCCTACATTTTCATTTTAACACTACTTCAACAGGATTTGTGCTTTTAAAACCAATTAAAGTAAAACAATCCAAATTAATTAATTTTTATAACACATCTGTTCATAGAAAAATTTGTATTAACATATTCATTCCATATTATTTTTATACCAATTACAATTAATGTTATACGCTGTATTTTTCACTTATTAAATAGTTTTTGCATTTGATTTTAACTTGGCTGAAGTCGCGTTTCATCTGATTTAGTTTTACTTTTAAAAACATATAAATGTAAACTTACCCACTAGAAAAATTTGTCGAATTTTAATGCAAGATATTTATTTAAGTTGAAATAAATCTCTTCTATTCAACTCATAATGGTCTCGGTAGATTTCTTTAACTAAGAATTTAAACAGATTAGCAATGCCTTATATGCAAATTTAATTCAGTTTTAGTTCAGGGACAATAATTTTACCATAAGACGTGTTGAACCTGTTCAAACAGTACACTCTAATTATTATAGAATTTTATAAGCTAGACTTATTGTGAAAACTATATGGTTGTTAAAAATGCTGAAAACCTCTCTTAGATCGGGCAAAGAATGCCTGCATTATTTTCATATTTGTATTGGTCTTATAAGTGAAAAGTAGACAGTAAATGTGACTTTTTGTCTTTCCCCATTCAAAAGTAAACGTTAAGTTACATTTTCACCATATTGATTTGAATGAGCTTTGTATTGAGACATAAAAACTCGCTCGGAGACTTTGTGCTCGGTTTTGTTTACGTGCCCTAAAATTAGTGGCAATGCAATTTGTTAGAGGATGTAGTAATAGGTTTAGGTGTTGTTAAAGTCACGATTGTCATTAACAGAGCAACGCTTTTAACTATAGAGTCTAAAGTGTGTAAACATGTCTTTGTTTAGTTCAATGAGAAAACAAAGCTCACAAAATAACATTGGTTATATTCACAAAGTAATATAATGCTAAGAAATTCTTTAACAAAAAATATGACAAGACCTCAAAATGAAAATAATTAAATTTGTTATTAATCATTAATCAAATGAATATACAAGCGGAATATATTTTTTTTACAAACATGTAAAAAAAAAAAAAATTATTAGAGTAGACTCCTTACTAATCCGGCAAATATGGGGTTGAGATATCGCCGGATTACTGAAAACGTCGGATTAATGGAGGGTTCGTTAAAAACACAATGTACATTAAACAATATAAGATATATATATATATATATATATATATATATATATATATATTAAAAACACAAAAACAACTAACTGATTGTATTATCATTCCTGATGATGTTTATACTTCTTATCAACGAAAAGCTTTGAATATAAAATAAATAAATAATAGTTGTATTTTAATAACCTTAGTTGTTTTTGATTATTAAACAAGAAAACATATTTTGTATATATATATATATATATATATATATATATATATATATATATATATGTGTGTGTGTGTGTATGTGTGTGTGTGTGTGTGTGTATGTGTGTGTGTGTGTGTGTGTGTGTGTGGGTGTGTTTGTGTGTATTCCTAAAAAATAAAGAAAACGTAGGAAAATAGTCCTTTACTATCCTTGAAATGAAAAAAAACGAGAATTAATGTTCCTGTAACGGTAAACAAAAAAATTAAAATATGTTTCCGTTTACACACTACGACTTAGTTTACTTGCATTTCAATATCTGTACGTAACTACCGCTTACGTAACGTACAGCTTGAAATCATTTATATAGGCTATCACGTTCTACATTACTAGAACCGCGCGGAGCAAGTGAAGGTCATTCGGTCACTGATATCGACAAGCCGTATAAAATATACAAGTAATATATACAGATTGATTATGTTTACATCTTTCGTCCTCAAAGATAACGCCGGATTACTGGAGGAGCCGGATAGGCAAAGGAACAGATTACAGAGAGTGTACTGTATTTGTCTAATACAAATCAAAATAAAAAAGACAACTTGAAAGCATTATTATATGTTCACTAGATGCTACTTATTGTGTTAGCTACATAGTATCATCACTCTAAAATATACCATAGGTTTATTTTTGTGTAATTAAAAAGTTTTATTTATTTTTACTCTACTGAGAAATATTGTAAGCAGTATTAGAAGCACTGATGTAGTAGTATGTATTGTTAATGCATTACCTCGGTCTCGAATTAAGTTATATGTCAACATATGTACATTATTTTATTTCTGACACTTTCTTATATTTTCTCACTCTTTCCTTCATTCTTCTCTCTCTCTCTCTCTCTCTCTCTCTCTCTCTCTCTCTCTCTTACAAATAGGCTCATACACACATACTTATAAAAACATAAATTAAAACGTCGCAAATGGAACGATTT
>JBAIZL010000008.1:18862215-18884715 GCA_036971475.1 Prosapia bicincta
AAGGTTAGCATTTATTAAAACTAGGTATTTTCTAAACTGCGTCAATTATTATTCATATTTTGGAGTGTCCATGCCATTCTGTAGAAATGGGAGTAAATAACGTCTCATAAGATGAAAACCTGTACCGTAGAACTTAATTTTCATAATTATAATTTAAACCGGTTTTTTTCATTTTGAACCTGGTTTCTTTAGAACTTTCTTTATTTTCACTGGCGATCGAGCCTAGGTAGTGAAATCACCTAAAGCATACGATAGTTTTGTTTATTTGTATATATGAAACGTTTTGTGTTATCTATGTTTTTGATATAGACAAACATATTTTGTTTAGTGTTATACATAATATTTAGGATTAAAAAATGTTTAAATAAAAATAAATAATATTACATTGCTTATTTTGAAGTATATAATTTCGTTTTCCACGTCTTTAGGAATAAATAATGGTAAAATGTCTTGTTGATAGACCTCTTTACTTTCCTCCGCGCCTGTTAGTTTGTTCTAGCTCCTAGATCTAAGCCACGTGCTTGCATTATCTAGCCACGCCTCCTCCTAGCCAACTGCAACTAGTGCGATGACGTCATCAACTGCATTCACTGACGTATGCAGCGATGCACTTCAACAGCTGCCAGTGTGCATTCTGAAGGTTGCAATTTAAAATACGTTTCACAAGTTCTTTATGCATTTCAAATGTGCTTGTTATTTTATCTAGGGTGACTGCTGTAATAAATAAATAAATATTGAAAATACAATAGAATATTGTATTTATGAATTTTTATGAAAAATTGCCAAAATGTTTTGGCAGAATTGAATTCAGAAAAAATATTTACTTCTAGATTCTTAAAAATATTTGTATAATTTAAGATATATTTTTATAAAATTTATTTACGAAAGAGTCTTATTATTTATAATATTTTAAAAATTAAATCATGTAACTATTTTATTTATATAATACTTTATCTTCAATGATTATTCGGTAAGAGTTTTTTTATTGATTTATCATAATTATTAAATCATATTGTTATTGATATACAACTCATTCTTAAAAATTAAATATTATTAACGCTACACAAACATATTTTTAATCTGTTTTATAAAAAAACTAAAGATGAATTTTGTAAAAAATAATTTTTGTTTCAAAAACAATAATTAGACAACAAATCCGCAGAGATATCAATGTAAAAAACCTAATAAAACCCATTTACAACAATGTAAAGCATTGAGAATATAGGTGGGCCAACTTAGATACTGCCGAATTCTGTTAGGCGTTAGCAATTTTAACAGCGTTCGAATGTTGTCGAAAAAATGTAGGCGGTGCATAATTTAAATACAAGACCTACAGAATAGGACCTCTAAAATCTTCTCCTGATCAAGTAAAAAAAAAAAAAAAATTAAAAATTTGTAAAGCTTGGTGTAATAGCTTTTTACCGACTTTACAGAATTATTAGGCCTGATAATTGTGCTTTCAGCTACTATATTGTTTCTGCTATGAATCATATAGTGCAGCTTTAAACCGCGTTGCATTCAGGATATTGCAAGTATCAAGAGACTAGAAACAACAAGAGGTAACGCCGTTTCCAATTGAAATCATGAGTCAATATGCAGTTTGTTATTATTGCATGTGCTAATTTTGACGTGTTAACATACTATTGTTGTTACTCATACATTAGTATGTAACTATTAAACGGTTGCATGTATCACATTAAAAGCTTTTTAAGGTAAACAATCTACATGATTTTATAAAATAAATACATTCGAATACTGAAAACTACAAAATAAATTAAATTTTACTATTCGTTTTTGGCAGTTAGTTTTAAGACAGAGAAATCGTAAAAAATGTAATACCGTTAAAACCCCATTTTCCAATTATTTTATAAATAATGAGTTTATTTATCGAAACCATTAGGGTTAATAGGGTCAATGTTCATAACAGTTTTAAGTGTTTAACGCATTAAGTTTGTTAGCAAATGTAAATTGATATTGCCAATTTTTTTTATTGAATAGGCTACGTAATTATTTACATAACACATAATTTTATTGAAGTACAGTAGAGTTTCAATAATTCGAAGTAGATGGGACCGAGACACCTCGGATTACCCAAAGCTCGTATTACACGTAAATACGTTCCTGTACATTAGAAAAATATGTGTTTTATCAAACCCTAATACTATAATTAAGAATTTGCGAAATAAGTTTATGTAAGTTTATTGATTACACTACTTACATAAATTTAATGTGTTTTGGAATATATTGTTCATCACGGTTGCTACACTTTTTGGAAAAAGTTATAAAGTGTCTTCTGCTTTCAGATAGTTTTCATGCTGTGGCGTCTTAGCAGAAGCACATCTGTGTCTCTGATGTCTGTCTGTTGTTCAATATAGCGTAGTGCAGTTTCCAAGGCGGCCGTTCCTTCACCGTGAATATTTTTCCTTTCTTGTACTGTCTCAGCCGAGCCTTCATCTTTATTCTCGTCACCACTGGCTTCAGTAGTTTTTTTGTACCTTTAAATAATTGTAACATCTGTTATCTCATATTGTTCGTTCTTACTCATCAATTGACTTACGTCCGTATCATCAGAATTTTCTCAACCTGGAAGTTTCTTGATTAGAAGTGTTTAATGTGTTTCTTCTTGTTGATCATTAACACAGTCAAAAGTTTTATTATGTCTTAGGATTTTATCCATGACTTACTTAATATTTCTTCTTTTATTTCGTTACATGATTCGACTATCAAGTACTCAACTTCCTTGACTGTATTTTTTTTTAGAAAGGCTACAATGCTTTCTTCACTTTCAGTTGCTTCTAAGAGAGATTGTAAAAGGTAAAAATTGTATTTTTTTTCATACCTTCCAGTCCACCGTGATCCATCGGCTGGATTAAGCTCGTAGCATTGCGGGTAGAAATAAAGCACAGATGTCATCAGTTCATACTTGATCTTCATCGGGATGCGACGGTGATTGTCTAAAAATATATATTTTGAATATCCTTTCAAATAGATACATCTCCTTCAAATATATATCCTTTAAAATAGTCTCACATAAATATGCTCGAACTTAACGAAAACACGGAAAATCGGTACTCTAAGTTTCGAGACTCTACTGTAGTTTATTTCCTATAAATAAAAGCTTTGACTGAAATTATAGAAAATCATGAACTGGCTTGAAATTTAAAAAGAAGTACATCTAACTGTAAAAAACACATTTCTTTGTAATTAAAAAAAATATTTCGTACTACGTTCAACACGTATTGTTTAATACAGACTACCTATTTTAAAATCTAGCAATGAACTATTCGATTAGGTAAGGTTTGCTTATTAAAAAAATAGGATATATGTTGAGTCTAAAATCGAATGAAGCAAGTTCCTTCTAGATCACGTAACATACTGTTGCTAAGAAATGACAGCTAAAAGTGTTTACTGTTCGACTACGGTTCGTTTACGATAGGATATATTACTTTTTTATAACCAAATCGGTCCTGACTAGATACTTTGTAGATATATTTTAATAGCTATATAGTATTGTGCTATTTTTCTGAAGCATTTGACTAAAAAAAAAACTATTGTCTTTGAAAACTTATTGTCGTCTTTACACGTATTTTTTTAGTAACAGCAATTACCGTGACGACCTAAAAATATAAACTCATACTACTAAATAGTTGTACCTAAGGATATAAATTTCAAGTAATAATGTAAAATAAATTATTAGCAATTTTCTGCTTATAAAGGTTTATGTTAGTAAACATATTGAATTGAAAACAAAAACTAAATTCTATGTTTATAGGTTTGTAGGCTATGTTTATAGGCTAAATTCACCTCCATATTTGTGAGTTTTGATCGTATTTGATTTCTTGTTATTTTTATAACAAAGAGTTTTAAAACCTAATACTTTTGAATTATTTTATTTAGGTTCTGGAACAAGAAATATTACATATTTTCCCCAGTTTTACGAGATAATACATGATGCCTCTGTTTCGTATGTTTGTCAACAGTTTCAAAGTAAAACAAGCGAAAAGTAATTATGACGTTTAAAGGTTATGAAGTACAGTAATTGAAAAAAGCGGTGTAAAATTGTTAATATAAAGTTTATGTAGAGATAACTAAAACTGTTTTAACCGGAATCATTGTAAAGTTAAAACCGTCAAAATTATCCAGCACACTATTATGACCCATTCAAGATAATTTTTATATTTTGGATGATGAAAATTCCTTAACAAGAAAATGAGTATGTAATAAATTTATATTTATAAGTATTGACTTTTAATAATGAATGTAAATTTATGAGCGTGAAATCAGTTTACAGCAATTAAAAAAACACATTGAATACATCTATAATCGTAAGTCATGTCACCGACAAATTGGCCCTTTTCGAAAACAAGCAGTTTAGTTTTCAGTTGTCAGCCTATATAATTTCACCTTCTGTTACCTACGTTTATCACAAACTTGTCATTTATACTGTTCATTTGACGTAATCAGTAACTGTTATGTTGTTAGGCCTGTAATGTTTAAGAAGACATCGCTTCATTTAGACAACTGTGGTAAACAGTGACTGTTATGTTGTTAGGACTGCAATGTTTAAGAAGACATCGCTTCATTTAGACAACTGTGGTAAACGGTGACTGTTATGTTGTTAGGACTGTAATGTTTAAGAAGACATCGCGTCATTTACACAACTGTGGTAAATAGTGACTGTTATGTTGTTAGGACTGTAATGTTTAAGAAGACATCGCTTTATTTACACAACTGTGGTAAATAGTGACTGTTATGTTGTTAGGACTGTAATGTTTAAGAAGACAACGCTTCATTTACACAACTGTGGTAAATAGTGACTGTTATGTTGTTAGGACTGTAATGTTTAAGAAGACATCGCTTCATTTACACAACTGTGGTAAATAGTGACTGTTATGTTGTTAGGACTTTAATGTTTAAGAAGACATCGCTTCATTTAGACAACTGTGGTAAACAGTAACTGTTATGTTGTTAGGACTGTAATGTTTAAGAAGACATCGCTTCATTTAGACAACTGTGGTAAATAGTGACTGTTATGTTGTTAGACTGTAATGTTTAAGAAGACATCGCCTCATTTAGACAACTGTGGTAAACAGTGACTGTTATGTTGTTAGGACTGTAATGTTTAAGAAGACATCGCTTTATTTACACAACTGTGGTAAATAGTGACTGTTATGTTGTTAGGACTGTAATGTTTAAGAAGACATCGCTTCATTTAGACAACTGTGGTAAAAAGTGACTGTTATGTTGTTAGGACTGTAATGTTTAAGAAGACATCGCTTTATTTAGACAACTGTGGTAAACAGTGACTGTTATGTTGTTAGGACTGTAATATTTAAGAAGACATCGCTTCATTTACACAACTGTGCTAAACTGTAACTGTTATGTTGTTAGGACTGTAACGTTTAAGAAGACATCGAGTCATTTAGACAACTGTGGTAAACAGTGACTGTTATGTTGTTAGGACTGTAATGTTTAAGAAGACATCGCGTCATTTACACAACTGTGGTAAATAGTGACTGTTATGTTGTTAGGACTGTAATGTTTAAGAAGACATCGCTTTATTTACACAACTGTGGTAAATAGTGACTGTTATGTTGTTAGGACTGTAATGTTTAAGAAGACATCGCTTCATTTACACAACTGTGGTAAATAGTGACTGTTATGTTGTTAGGACTGTAATGTTTAAGAAGACATCGCTTCATTTACACAACTGTGGTAAACAGTGACTGTTATGTTGTTAGGACTGTAATATTTAAGAAGACATCGCTTCATTTAGACAACTGTGGTAAACAGTGACTGTTATGTTGTTAGGACTGTAATGTTTAAGAAGACATCGCTTCATTTACACAACTGTGGTAAACAGTAACTGTTATGTTGTTAGGACTGTAATGTTTAAGAAGACATCGCTTCATTTACACAACTGTGGTAAACAGTAACTGTTATGTTGTTAGGACTGTAATGTTTAAGAAGACATCGCTTCATTTACACAACTGTGGTAAACAGTGACTGTTATGTTGTTAGGACTGTAATGTTTAAGAAGACATCGCTTCATTTACACAACTGTGGTAAACAGTAACTGTTTTGTTGTTAGGACTGTAATGTTTAAGAAGACATCGCTTCATTTACACAACTGTGCTAAACTGTAACTGTTATGTTGTTAGGACTGTAATGTTTAATAAGACATCGAGTCATTTAGACAACTGTGGTAAACAGTGACTGTTATGTTGTTAGGACTGTAATGTTTAAGAAGACATCGCTTCATTTACACAACTGTGGTAAACAGTAACAGTTATGTTGTTAGGACTGTAATGTTTAAGAAGACATCGCTTCATTTAGACAACTGTGGTAAACAGTGACTGTTATGTTGTTAGGACTGTAATGTTTAAGAAGACATCGCTTCATTTACACAACTGTGGTAAACAGTAACTGTTATGTTGTTAGGACTGTAATGTTTAAGAAGACATCGCTTCATTTACACAACTGTGGTAAACAGTAACTGTTATGTTGTTAGGACTGTAATGTTTAAGAAGACATCGCTTCATTTACACAACTGTGGTAAACAGTGACTGTTATGTTGTTAGGACTGTAATGTTTAAGAAGACATCGCTTCATTTACACAACTGTGGTAAACAGTAACTGTTACGTTGTTAGAACTGTAATGTTTAAGAAGACATCGCTTCATTTACACAACTGTGGTAAATAGTGACTGTTATGTTGTTAGAATAGCAATGTTTAAGAAGACATCGCTTCATTTACACAACTGTGGTAAACAGTAGCTGTTATGTTGTTAGGACTACAATGTTTAAGAAGACATCGCTTCATTTACACAACTGTGGTAAACAGTAGCTGTTATGTTGTTAGGACTACAATGTTTAAGAAGACATCGCTTCATTCACACAACTGTGGTAAACAGTAACTGTTATGTTGTTAGGACTGTAATGTTTAAGATGACATCGCTTCATTTACACAACTGTGGTAAACAGTAACTGTTATGTTGTTAGGACTGCAATGTTTAAGAAGACATCGCTTCATTTACACAACTGTGGTAAACAGTAGCTGTTATGTTGTTAGGACTACAATGTTTAAGAAGACATCGCTTCATTTACACAACTGTGGTAAACAGTAGCTGTTATGTTGTTAGAACAGCAATGTTTAAGAAGACATCGCTTCATTTACACAACTGTGGTAAACAGTAACTGTTATGTTGTTAGGACTGTAATGTTTAAGATGACATCGCTTCATTTACACAACTGTGGTAAACAGTAACTGTTATGTTGTTAGGACTGTAATGTTTAAGAAGACATCGCTTCATTTACACAACTGTGGTAAACAGTAACTGTTATGTTGTTAGGACTGTAATGTTTAAGAAGACATCTCTTCATTTACACAACTGTGGTAAACAGTAGCTGTTATGTTGTTATCATTGCAATGTTTAAGAAGACATCGCTTCATTTACACAACTGTGGTAAACAGTAACTGTTATGTTGTTAGGACTGTAATGTTTAAGAAGACATCGCTTCATTTACACAACTGTGGTAAACAGTAACAGTTATGTTGTTAGGACTGTAATGTTTAAGAAGACATCGCTTCATTTAGACAACTGTGGTAAACAGTGACTGTTATGTTGTTAGGACTGTAATGTTTAAGAAGACATCGCTTCATTTACACAACTGTGGTAAACAGTAACTGTTATGTTGTTAGGACTGTAATGTTTAAGAAGACATCGCTTCATTTACACAACTGTGGTAAACAGTAACTGTTATGTTGTTAGGACTGTAATGTTTAAGAAGACATCGCTTCATTTACACAACTGTGGTAAACAGTGACTGTTATGTTGTTAGGACTGTAATGTTTAAGAAGACATCGCTTCATTTACACAACTGTGGTAAACAGTAACTGTTATGTTGTTAGAACTGTAATGTTTAAGAAGACATCGCTTCATTTACACAACTGTGGTAAATAGTGACTGTTATGTTGTTAGAATAGCAATGTTTAAGAAGACATCGCTTCATTTACACAACTGTGGTAAACAGTAGCTGTTATGTTGTTAGGACTACAATGTTTAAGAAGACATCGCTTCATTTACACAACTGTGGTAAACAGTAGCTGTTATGTTGTTAGGACTACAATGTTTAAGAAGACATCGCTTCATTTACACAACTGTGGTAAACAGTAACTGTTATGTTGTTAGGACTGTAATGTTTAAGATGACATCGCTTCATTTACACAACTGTGGTAAACAGTAACTGTTATGTTGTTAGGACAGCAATGTTTAAGAAGACATCGCTTCATTTACACAACTGTGGTAAACAGTAACTGTTATGTTGTTAGGACTGTAATGTTTAAGATGACATCGCTTCATTTACACAACTGTGGTAAACAGTAACTGTTATGTTGTTAGGACTGTAATGTTTAAGAAGACATCGCTTCATTTACAAAACTGTGGTAAACAGTAACTGTTATGTTGTTAGGACTGTAATGTTTAAGAAGACATCTCTTCATTTACACAACTGTGGTAAACAGTAGCTGTTATGTTGTTATCATTGCAATGTTTAAGAAGACATCGCTTCATTTACACAACTGTGGTAAACAGTAACTGTTATGTTGTTAGGACTGTAATGTTTAAGAAGACATCGCTTCATTTACACAACTGTGGTAAACAGTAACTGTTATGTTGTTAGGACTGTAATGTTTAAGATGACATCGCTTCATTTACACAACTGTGGTAAACAGTAACTGTTATATTGTTAGGACTGTAATGTTTAAGAAGACATCGCTTCATTTACACAACTGTGGTAAACAGTGACTGTTATGTTGTTAGGACTGTAATGTTTAAGATGACATCGCTTCATTTACATAACTGTGGTAAACAGTAACTGTTATATTGTTAGGACTGTAATGTTTAAGAAGACATCGCTTCATTTACACAACTGTGGTAAACAGTAACTGTTATGTTGTTAGGACTACAATGTTTAACAAGACATCGCGTCATTTATACAATCATTTGTGATAAACAGCCACTGTTATGTTCTTAGCATTGCAATGTTTAATTGTGGTAAACAGTAAATGTTATGTTGTTAGGGTTATATTGTTTAAGAAGACATCGCTTCATTTACACAACTGTGGTAAACAGTAACTGTTATGTTGTTAGGGTTATATTGTTTAAGAAGACATCGCTTCATTTACACAACTGTGGTAAACAGTAACTGTTATGTTGTTAGGACTACAATGTTTAAACAGACATCACGTCATTTATACAATCATTTGTGATAAACAGTCACTGTTATGTTCTTAGCATTGCAATGTTTAATTGTGGTAAACAGTGACTGTTATGTTGTTAAGACGGCAATGTTTAAGAAGACATCGTGTCATTTACACAGTTGTGGTATACAGTAACTGTTATGTTGTTAGGGTTACAATGATTAAAAAGATATTGAGTCATGTATACAATTGTGGTAAACAGTAAATGTTATGTTGTTAGGGTTATATTGTTTAAGAAGACATCGCTTCATTTACACAATTGTGGTAAACAGTAAATGTTATGTTGTTAGGGTTACAATGATTAAAAAGATATTGAGTCATGTATACAATTGTGGTAAACAGTAAATGTTATGTTGTTAGGGTTATATTGTTTAAGAAGACATCGCTTCATTTACACAATTGTGGTAAACAGTAAATGTTATGTTGTTAGGGTTATATTGTTTAAGAAGACATCGCTTCATTTACACAACTGTGGTAAACAGTAACTGTTATGTTGTTAGGGCTACAATGTTTAAACAGACATAACGTCATTTATACAATCATTTGTGATAAACAGCCACTGTTATGTTCTTAGCATTGCAATGTTTAATTGTGGTAAACAGTGACTGTTATGTTGTTAAGACGGCAATGTTTAAGAAGACATCGTGTCATTTACACAGTTGTGGTATACAGTAACTGTTATGTTGTTAGAACAGCAATGTTTAAGAAGACATCGCGTCACATATACAATTGTTCTAAACAGTAAATGTTATGTTGTTAGGGTTACAATGATTAAAAAGATATTGAGTCATGTATACAATTGTGGTAAACAGTAAATGTTATGTTGTTAGGGTTATATTGTTTAAGGAGATATCGTGTCATTTATACAATTGTGGTAAACAGTCACAGTTATGTTGTTAGGGTTATATTGTTTAAGAAGACATCGCTTCATTTACACAACTGTGGTAAACAGTAACTGTTATGTTGTTAGGACTGTAATGTTTAAGAAGACATCGCTTCATTTACACAACTGTGGTAAACAGTAACAGTTATGTTGTTAGGACTGTAATGTTTAAGAAGACATCGCTTCATTTAGACAACTGTGGTAAACAGTGACTGTTATGTTGTTAGGACTGTAATGTTTAAGAAGACATCGCTTCATTTACACAACTGTGGTAAACAGTAACTGTTATGTTGTTAGGACTGTAATGTTTAAGAAGACATCGCTTCATTTACACAACTGTGGTAAACAGTAACTGTTATGTTGTTAGGACTGTAATGTTTAAGAAGACATCGCTTCATTTACACAACTGTGGTAAACAGTGACTGTTATGTTGTTAGGACTGTAATGTTTAAGAAGACATCGCTTCATTTACACAACTGTGGTAAACAGTAACTGTTATGTTGTTAGAACTGTAATGTTTAAGAAGACATCGCTTCATTTACACAACTGTGG
The DNA here is from genome assembly GCA_036971475.1 of Prosapia bicincta. Taxonomy (NCBI): domain Eukaryota; kingdom Metazoa; phylum Arthropoda; class Insecta; order Hemiptera; family Cercopidae; genus Prosapia; species Prosapia bicincta. Next base: position 18,872,912 of record JBAIZL010000008.1, read on the forward strand.
TAAATAGTGACTGTTATGTTGTTTGAATAGCAATGTTTAAGAAGACATCGCTTCATTTACACAACTGTGGTAAACAGTAGCTGTTATGTTGTTAGGACTACAATGTTTAAGAAGACATCGCTTCATTTACACAACTGTGGTAAACAGTAGCTGTTATGTTGTTAGGACTACAATGTTTAAGAAGACATCGCTTCATTTACACAACTGTGGTAAACAGTAACTGTTATGTTGTTAGGACTGTAATGTTTAAGATGACATCGCTTCATTTACACAACTGTGGTAAACAGTAACTGTTATGTTGTTAGGACAGCAATGTTTAAGAAGACATCGCTTCATTTACACAACTGTGGTAAACAGTAGCTGTTATGTTGTTAGGACTACAATGTTTAAGAAGACATCGCTTCATTTACACAACTGTGGTAAACAGTAGCTGTTATGTTGTTAGAACAGCAATGTTTAAGAAGACATCGCTTCATTTACACAACTGTGGTAAACAGTAACTGTTATGTTGTTAGGACTGTAATGTTTAAGATGACATCGCTTCATTTACACAACTGTGGTAAACAGTAACTGTTATGTTGTTAGGACTGTAATGTTTAAGAAGACATCGCTTCATTTACACAACTGTGGTAAACAGTAACTGTTATGTTGTTAGGACTGTAATGTTTAAGAAGACATCTCTTCATTTACACAACTGTGGTAAACAGTAGCTGTTATGTTGTTATCATTGCAATGTTTAAGAAGACATCGCTTCATTTACACAACTGTGGTAAACAGTAACTGTTATGTTGTTAGGACTGTAATGTTTAAGAAGACATCGCTTCATTTACACAACTGTGGTAAACAGTAACTGTTATGTTGTTAGGACTGTAATGTTTAAGATGACATCGCTTCATTTACACAACTGTGGTAAACAGTAACTGTTATATTGTTAGGACTGTAATGTTTAAGAAGACATCGCTTCATTTACACAACTGTGGTAAACAGTGACTGTTATGTTGTTAGGACTGTAATGTTTAAGATGACATCGCTTCATTTACACAACTGTGGTAAACAGTAACTGTTATATTGTTAGGACTGTAATGTTTAAGATGACATCGCTTCATTTACACAACTGTGGTAAACAGTAACTGTTATATTGTTAGGACTGTAATGTTTAAGAAGACATCGCTTCATTTACACAACTGTGGTAAACAGTAACTGTTATGTTGTTAGGACTACAATGTTTAACAAGACATTGCGTCATTTATACAATCATTTGTGATAAACAGCCACTGTTATGTTCTTAGCATTGCAATGTTTAATTGTGGTAAACAGTAAATGTTATGTTGTTAGGGTTATATTGTTTAAGAAGACATCGCTTCATTTACACAATTGTGGTAAACAGTAAATGTTATGTTGTTAGGGTTATATTGTTTAAGATGACATCGCTTCATTTACACAACTGTGGTAAACAGTAACTGTTATGTTGTTAGGGCTACAATGTTTAAACAGACATCACGTCATTTATACAATCATTTGTGATAAACAGCCACTGTTATGTTCTTAGCATTGCAATGTTTAATTGTGGTAAACAGTGACTGTTATGTTGTTAAGACGGCAATGTTTAAGAAGACATCGTGTCATTTACACAGTTGTGGTATACAGTAACTGTTATGTTGTTAGAACAGCAATGTTTAAGAAGACATCGCGTCACATATACAATTGTTCTAAACAGTAAATGTTATGTTGTTAGGGTTACAATGATTAAAAAGATATTGAGTCATGTATACAATTGTGGTAAACAGTAAATGTTATGTTGTTAGGGTTATATTGTTTAAGGAGATATCGTGTCATTTATACAATTGTGGTAAACAGTCACAGTTATGTTGTTAGGGTTATATTGTTTAAGAAGACATCGCTTCATTTACACAACTGTGGTAAACAGTAACTTTTATGTTGTTAGGACTACAATGTTTAAACAGACATCACGTCATTTATACAATCATTTGTGATAAACAGCTACTGTTATGTTCTTAGCATTGCAATGTTTAATTGTGGTAAACAGTGACTGTTATGTTGTTAAGACGGCAATGTTTAAGAAGACATCGTGTCATTTACACAGTTGTGGTATACAGTAACTGTTATGTTGTTAGAACAGCAATGTTTAAGAAGACATCGCGTCACATATACAATTGTTCTAAACAGTAAATGTTATGTTGTTAGGGTTACAATGATTAAAAAGATATTGAGTCATGTATACAATTGTGGTAAACAGTAAATGTTATGTTGTTAGGGTTATATTGTTTAAGGAGATATCGTGTCATTTATACAATTGTGGTAAACAGTCACAGTTATGTTGTTAGGAAAACAATGTTTAAGAATACATCGCGTCATTTATACAATTGTTGTAAACAGTAATTGTTATGTTGTTAGGGTTACATTGTTTAAGGAGATATCGTGTCATTTATACAATTGTGGTAAACAGTCACAGTTATGTTGTTAGGATAACAATGTTTAAGAATACAGCGCGTCATTTATACAGTTGTTGTAAACAGTAATTGTTATGTTGTTAGGGTTACATTGTTTAAGGAGACATCGTGTCATTTATACAATTGTGGTAAACTGTCACTGTTATGATGTTAGGACAGCAATGTTTAAGAATACATCGCGTCATTTATACAATTGTTGTAAACAGTAAATGTTATGTTGTTATCATTGCGATGTTTTAAAAGACATCGCGTCATTTATAGAATTGTTGTAAACAGTAAATGTTACGTTGTTAGGGTTATATTGTTTAAGAAGACATCGTGTGATGTATACAATTGTGGTCAACAGTGACTGTTATGTTGTTAGGACAGCAATGTTTAGGAAGACATCTCGTCAGTTATACAAATGTTGTAAACAGTAAATGTTATGTTGTTAGGGTTACAATTTTTAAAAAGATATTGATTCATGCATACAATTGTGGTAAACAGTAAATGTTATGTTGTTAGGGTTATATTCTTTAAGAAGACATCGTGTGATGTATACAATTGTGGTCAACAGTAAATGTTATGTTGTTAGGACAGCAATGTTTAAGAAGACATCTCGTCAGTTATACAAATGTTGTAAACAGTAAATGTTATGTTGTTAGGGTTACAATGTTTAAAAAGATATTGAGTCATGTATACAATTGTGGTAAACAATAAATGTTATGTAGTTAGGGTTATATTGTTTAAGAATACATCGTGTGATGTATACAATTGTGGTAAACAGTGACTGTTATGTTGTTAGGACAGCAATGTTTAAGAAGACAACGCGTCATTTATACAATTGTTGTAAACAGTAAATGTTATGTTGTAAGGGTTACAATGTTTAAGAATACATTGTGTGATGTATACAATTGTGGTAAGCAGACACCGTTATGTTGTTATGGTTGCAATATTTAAGAAGACATCGCGTCATTTCCACAACTGTTGTAAACAGTGAATGTTATGTTGTTAGGGTTACATTGTTTAAGAAGATATCGTGTGATGTATACAATTGCGGTAAACTGTTACTGTTATGTGGTTATGGCCAGGCCGGCCCTAAGAACTTTCAGGGCGTGGTACAACATGAGTACGGCCGTCTTCATTACTTCCAACATTGGCCTATACCACCTTGTATTTTGCATGACATTTAAAATAAACTGTTGTTTCCGTGTTTGAACCAACTAGTCCTATTGAATCTCACCTGTGTATGACTGACATTCGTTTACAGCAACCAAGACATTACATTTTGTGTGAATAGAACATTTTATTTAACGAATATTATTTTGCCATTAAAAACTGATCTATTGTTCAATCTATTATTTGTAGTTTATTGATATAAAGTTTTTATCTTTTTCATGGATATCGCCAGAAGTGTCATAACTAGTAACTTCAGTGTGTACTAAAAGGAAAGACACACAAAGCTCCAATATCGCCAGAAGTGTCATAACTAGTAACTTCAGTGTGTACTAAAAGGAAAGACACACAAAGCTCCAATATCGCCAGAAGTGTCATAACTAGTAACTTCAGTGTGTACTAAAAGGAAAGACACACAAAGCTCCAATATCGCCAGAAGTGTCATAACTAGTAACTTCAGTGTGTACTAAAAGGAAAGACACACAAAGCTCCAATATCGCCAGAAGTGTCATAACTAGTAACTTCAGTGTGTACTAAAAGGAAAGACACACAAAGCTCCAGACGTGTCATAACTAGTAACTTCAGTGTGTACTAAAAGGAAAGACACACAAAGCTCCAGACGTGTTATAACTAGTAACTTCAGTGTGTACTAAAAGGAAAGACACACAAAGCTCCAGACGTGTCATAACTAGTAACTTCAGTGTGTACTAAAAGGAAAGACACACAAAGCTCCAGACGTGTCATAACTAGTAACTTCAGCGTGTACTAAAAGGAAAGACACACAAAGCTCCAGACGTGTCATAACTAGTAACTTCAGTGTGTACTAAAAGGAAAGACACACAAAGCTCCAATATCGCCAGAAGTGTCATAACTAGTAACTTCAGTGTGTACTAAAAGGAAAGACACACAAAGCTCCAATATCGCCAGAAGTGTCATAACTAGTAACTTCAGTGTGTACTAAAAGGAAAGACACACAAAGCTCCAGACGTGTCATAACTAGTAACTTCAGTGTGTACTAAAAGGAAAGACACACAAAGCTCCAATATCGCCAGAAGTGTCATAACTAGTAACTTCAGTGTGTACTAAAAGGAAAGACACACAAAGCTCCAATATCGCCAGAAGTGTCATAACTAGTAACTTCAGTGTGTACTAAAAGGAAAGACACACAAAGCTCCAGACGTGTCATAACTAGTAACTTCAGTGTGTACTAAAAGGAAAGACACACAAAGCTCTAGACGAATGTTGAACTCGCAAAATCAACAAATATAGGCTCACAAATGTAGGCTTATTGTTGCACAATAATAACAGTGTTTGTTTACTGACGAAAATGCAACCTGGTCGGTTCGTTACTGAACTGTTATTGAACGAAACTAGTTAATATCTTTGTGTATTTAACTTGACGACAGAAAATCGAAATGACAAAACGGTGATTATTGCAGAAATAGAAGAAAAGTTAATGTTAATTGAAAGCATATAAGTCTTTGTTTGTCACTTTATATACAGTAAAATCAGCCTAATATGATCTTTAGGAGATCATCGAAAAATAGTGTCTTGTACGGGAAACGTGCAATACGGGAGTAGAAAATACTGTAATGCTAACAAAAGCTACTGTATATACTCACCATTATACGTGCTGTGTATTCCTAAATATTTGCCAACAAAATTTAACTACAATTATAAATAAAAAACACATCAATTATTGAAAGAAGAATAAATAAACAATTTTCAATGTTAATTGTTAAAATTTTTTTCAAAGAAGAATTATAAATCAATGTTTCGAATTGTTTCATCTTTTCGGTAGCGTTGTCTGAAATTCGGGCCTCGCCGATAATGTAACGTCTTACATTAGCCAGTGCACTAAATGCTGCAGTAGCCGTTGCTGGCGGGATAGGGTCTTCTTCTTCATTATCATCCTCATCCTCCTCATTTGTAGTGGAAGCTATTAAGGCAATACCTGTACTGACCGTACTTCACCAGTCGTGATAGTATCGTTGACAGATACGTAGTCGGAAAAGTTATCAAATATGACTTTCTCAACTTTCTTGTCAGTACATTCCAATGCCAGTTCACACGGAGATTGTTTGACAGCAGCTTGTTGAAAGAGTGTCTAATGATCTCAGGATGGACTTCATTCTTTGCCGGAGCACATAAATATTAGGGAACCACTATGTTTTTGATTACCTTGTTCCACGGCACACAAATAACTTTGTATTAATCGCTTTCGGCAATGCTGCTTTACAACTTTTATCATCCTATGGTTCATAGGTTGACCTTGGTGGCACCGTTTGGGAGTGGAAAAACACTTTTTCTCTTGGCCAGCTCCATATTTTTCGAATGTGTTGGACAGTTATCAATAAGTAGAAGAATCTTTCGATTTGTTCTTGGAAAATCGTATCGAGATATTTTACTTATAAAACAAATTGTTCTCCTGTCATCCATGCTCGATGCTGTTCTTGAAAAAACGCGGTGACTTCGACATTCCCACGACACACAATTGAAATTTTTCTGGACCATCTACATATGCCCATACGAGTACTAAAAGTTTCTGTTTAGTTAGTTTTTCATCGTGGCATTTGTCATTGTTATAAGCAAGGGACTTATTTGGCATAAGTTTGAAAAAAGCCGAAATTCGTCAGCATTAAATACATCACAAGTGCAGAAATCCTTCAGCAACTGTGATAACAAAGTTTCTATCCACGGAAAAAGATCTTCCTCATTTAATGACCTGTTTCTCCACTGATGTGGCTATATACAATGCTATATCTTGTTTCGAATCGGTCAATCCATCCACTGGACCCGATAAAATTAGCTCTTTCACGATATCTCTTACGTTTTCGGTTAGCAATGTAAGCAGATGTTAGCTACGAGCTTAATGATTCAGTTGTAACAAAACCTTTTCAAATTCTTCGTACTTTCCAGTGCTAATTCCCTTTTCTTTTCGTTTCCCCTTGTCCTGATTTCGTCCAACTTCTTTCTCTCTTTTAAAATAAATCTTAATGTGGAACTCATAATGTTCAGATCGGCCGCGATTTGTTTTTTGATGTCATAGATGTGGTTTTCGTCGTAATACTGTAGTTAAAAATTTTCAATTTACCATCAACTGAAGATAAAAGAAACAGTTCTTTTTAATCCGCTCATCTCGTAAGACATTCTGCTTCTTTTTTTTTTTAACACACTCTATATTTGATAATAACAAAACACTGTAATAGTAAACGATCCTAAGGCACGTACAGTTACGTACTTGCTTTACAAAATCTCTAAAGGGATTCACTAAGTCCCTACTAACTTGACGTTTTGTATGACATTCGTGTTTAGAGGATGTAGGAGAAGTAAAGAAGGTTGAAAAGTAGGGTGGAGAAAATGCGTTTATGTCAGAATGTTTACTGTACTTGTACAGGTACAGTAAACAAAACAAGGCATTTCGTTTTAAGCAAACAGAACCGTGCTGATGTCAATATACTCCGTGTAAATTTAGGGCTCTATAACATTGATGTACACATCCACCGGAATCATTTTAGATCTCCTTTATCAAAGTTCTGTTTCATATTGGATTCCGATCCATAATATATTTTTCTTATGCGTTGATGTGTTATACAGTACCGTAACTACTGAACAGCGTATGTGTTTTTGAATTGAAAACTTTTAAAGCGAAATGTACATAAGGATTTAATCTTAGGTAATTTATTTTAGTTATTTTTTGATTAATTTTTGTGGTTTTAGGGTTTCTTCACCTATATTTTTGTAATATATTGTACCACTGTGCTCTTGATATTGTATATTTTAAAGCGAAGCCTACGAAAACTTATTGGATGATGTCATACATATAGTATTGCGTCAGCATAACTTCCGTTAGATTAATAGCGTCAGTATAAATTGCATCAGGTTAAATGAATTTACTGTTGATATTTAGTGAAGTAATGAAGTTATCATCTGTGGATTATTGAATATTCCGTTTATGGTAAATTAACTAAATTGTATTTTCCTTGTATTTATGTCGGCGTATCTGATTCGAATTATATCAAGTTATACATCAATATGGGTAGACTATAGAGAGAAACCGCTTTCATAAAGAAAATTCTTTCATTAGAATCCTTAAATGCTCGTTCTAAGCAAGTTTCTCAAGCTAGAAATATTAAAAAACTATTCGGTCCATTTTATTCTATAATTTTTTGTTGATGTGGTAGAATACTAAATAAAATAAATTTCGTGATTGTATATTTTGCTAATTAGTTATCTTATAGTTAATAATTCTTATTAAACAAATATTTCACTCCAATTTTTTTTTGAGTTAAAATAGAGTATTATTACTTCCAACTCGGATGGATTGGGATGTAACTAAAGTGTAGATTTTGAGTAGAAAGTTAGCTTCGTAAAAGGAACGATCGTTTTGAAACGCGTCAGCAAGTAAGCAATTACGTATTCACTTAGTTAAGTAGTGTAAAATTAGTAACTAAAGTGCTACCACCTGGAGAGGTTTATTTTCATTTGCAAGCAAAATCCTTTTGATCGATTAAACATTTACAAAATTATTGTGGTACAAATATAGAAGAAATAATAACATACGGATCGAATACATAACCTTTTATTTTTTAAGGTCGGGTATTAATCATGAAAACTACGTTTTATATTAAGTTTTAGAGTTTGAGAAAAAATCGTATCACCAGGAAATGTTCCTGTACGGGAGCGTATAAGACGGATTTTACTGTAGTTCCAAATAAAACGAACGAATTTTGTCTACCATTGATGAACAATGAACGTATTTTTGATAACTGAAACAAAATATGAGCATTTTGATCCTAATGTACCAGTAATTTCAATAGTTTTTCAAGCTGAATAGTTGTGCTGCCAGTTACGGAGATTATAAGGTAAACGAAAATATGGTGACACGAGATAAAAAATGCTGTTTCATCCAAGAGGGAACGTTTTTCAGTCTTCAGATGTAAATAACGCCTATCTGAAGTACATAAGTTTGGCTTTCATACAAAGAGGACTTTATGGAGGGAATTAACAAAGTTGATTCAGAGTTAAATTAGCATGAAATATGTAGACTACAGCAACAACAAATTCCCAACAAGACTTTAAAGTCTTACTAGTGGGAGGTAGGCCTACTGAATAGTAATAATATTTATATAAACTTTTGTTAGAAAATAATGACGCTGATTTAAATAATAGCTAAATATTAAAATATAAAAAGTGTAAAAACCCACGTGCTGAGATTTTACATGTCTTGTGGTTATTTAAAATGAGAAAATACAGTAAAAATCAAAATGAAGGAAATGAGTAAAGTCAATCATCTGGAAATTTCCTTGGTCTAACTAAATAATCTGATATAAAAAATTTATTCATAGCTTTGTTCCTTTTTATTTTGTGAAAGTAATAATACAGGCGTGGATTCTAATGTTAAAACAATTTAACCGATAACTGTATAAATCAACTGTGGTTTAAGGTTTAATTTAAATAAATAAAACCTCTACACCACAAATAACTTTTTCCTTTATTTAATTCCTTACGTACATTACAATTTCATAACAATCATCCTCAGAGGTAATGTACAAAACAACTACGTTTTGAGGAGGATTTCTACCTCTGAGGATGATTGCTAAGCAATTGAAATGTACATAATGTATTAAATAAAGGAAAACGTTATTTGTGGTATAGATGCTTTGTTTATTTAAATCAATTTAACCGAGTTTAGAAATTAAAAATATTCTGGTGAGTTTTAATCCCAAAATCATTTAGTTCATGTTGTAGTTGGATCTCGAGCATATCTGAGAGCAGTTTCATATTTTAAGGACTAAAGACAGGTAGTTATATATCTTGTTGGTTACATCTATTAAACTTGTGCCTTAGTACTTGTATTAAAGTAAATTCAATGTATAACTTTGAGGAGCACTTTTCTAAGGGTTGAGTTATGTTGTGTTCATCATGACACGTTTCAGTCCGTATTTTAACTTTTACATTAGATCTCCAACATGTATTACAGATTTCCCGTCCAGTTACTTTCTGATCCATCTGTTGGGATAACGAGTGTGCTAACGCTGGTGAGAGAAATATTTAATCGCATAGCTTTGCTTGATTTGCTTACATGCATCATCCCCTTGTATGCCAAACTGTCACCCGTGGGTGTCGTTATTTATCTACTTGTTTACTCAGTCAATAGCTGAGAGACTACCACAAAATTTAAACTAATGGTCTAACAAATCAATGAATGGCTTCAACCAGCGTAATTAATAAATTTCTATACTATTTTGATATTCTTGAGTTTTGAAATTACCCTTCTTGTATTTTGTCACAGAACTTGCTCAAATTATTCAGCTTAATTACGAGGTCAGTTACGATAGAATAAAAAAGCTTAAGTATTCAAATTAATAATAATAATAGTTAATAATAATAATAATAATAACAATAATCATAATATATATATATATATATATATATATATATATATATATAAATATCGCAATATGTATTCTTGTGTATTAATAAAGAACTAAGTCAAAATACAAATACAAGAATTAAATTTGAATTTACAAAGCTTTTCGTTGGCTAACAGTACCAACATCATCAGGAATCAAAAAGGAATCATTTATATATATATATATATATATATATATATATATATATATATATATATATATATATATATATAAACAAAATCGATTTCAAAAAAGAACCCGAGATATAATTTTTACTTACTAAAAAGTAAAAAATAATTATCTGAAAACAGAAACATAATTTATCATAAACTTATTACTCACAAAATTTTGAAGTCGGCGCAGAATTTTGTACTTGAACTCATATTTAACAAACTGAACTTAACTAATAAAAGGATTTTACATAATGTTGGAGCTCCTTGGCATGTGGATTAACAAATTCTGATATACACACAGGCTTATTGATCATTTCTTCCATACACTTATTTTATAGATACAGTATAAGAAATTTAATAAATTTATGATATAAAAGGATTAAGGAGATATGATCTCTTTCTTCTACAAGATCTACAGTCCGTGTAAATTATTCAAAGAAGGTTTAATTGTCAGCAATCTTTACATCTGAATGAAAAATATGCAATCACATATTGTTTGATCTTTACCGAGAACAAAGGTCAATTATTGTCCCGCATACTAGCATAATATCAAATACATTAAGGTTTCGTTTCTTGAGAAGAATCTATGGTACGCTATAATTAGTCATGGGAAATCACGCAATCAAAAAGTTGATTGTTTGGGAAATGTTTGGAGCAGATTTGATAGATTAGCAAATAGCGACGTGGACCAAGAGGAAAGCCCAATCCACGTACTCTGTGAGTGTCCTGCTTTGAGAGCTGCAAGGAGAAAGTGGTTTGGCTGTCAGGTATGTACACCAGAGAATATCAGAAGATTTAGAATCAGGTGGGTACTTAATTTCTGCAAAGAGGTAAGTATCTACTAAGCTATCCTGTGGTAGGGATGGGAAGAGAGTACAAAGGCTCCAGCTAAGTGCTCTACACCGATAAGGTCCCTCCGAATTTTAGTAATAATAATAATAAAATAATAAATACCAGACATGATTGCGGCACCGACTTCAAACTTTTGTTTGTAGTAAGCTTATGACAAGTTATGTCTTCGGTATCAGAAAATTATTTTTCACTTTTTAGTAAGTAAAAATTATATTTCGGGTTACTTTTTTGAAGCTGGTTGTGTGTTAAAAAAAATATTTCTTCATTTTTAGAAGTATGACCTTAATTTATATTTACATTATAATCGAATTTCGTTTCCTGCTGTTGATTATGTTGGCATAGTTGCCAATATTTACCCACAAAAATTACCAATGTGTATATCCATCTAATCATATTGCTTGATCGTTGTTCAAATAATTACAAGCCATTGATAAATACGATAAACATATAAGTTTGTCAGACGAATACATAGAGTAATTTATGTTTGAAATTCCCTTGAAGAATATTCCTGAAATTCTACATATTATTTCTTATCTTGCAAATATTCTTTTTCATTTCGGTTTCAAAGCGTGTTAATAATCACGTAATGCAATATCTCAGGTAAATATTCAATAATGCTGTCTCTAATAATTACTAGGAAAACATTTTGTACTCATAAAAGTAAAATAAAAAGTGAAGTGAAAATTGATGGTAAAGTTAAATTTAATGAATTTAACTCTTGATATTTAGAGACGTAT